>JAQJVL010000687.1:0-442254 GCA_035578905.1 Stictocephala bisonia | reverse complement strand
TGTTCTTTCCAAATCTCAATCCCAAAAAATGTAAAAATGGATCAGCTGATAACCACAGACTGTTGATTTTTCAATGAGCTATTAATTAAAATTAATTATACTCATATTGAATAGTTTGCCTTAGTTTGTAATAATGACTACATTCGCTCATCAAAACTCAGCACACGAATTTAATATTCATATTCGCCCATATCTTGATGATTATCAATAAACTTATAAAATACACATGTAAATAGTGATACGTATTTTTAGATGCACAGAAAGATTTATTTTTAGCTTTAAAATTATGGAAACCATTTCCGATATGACATTGAATTATTTCACGAAATTGGAATATAGTCACTTTACTGCATTCATAATCTTGTCTTGTTATTTAATAAAGTGATCTCAACCAATGTGAATAAACATAATTGTATGCATAAATGTAGAATATTACTTCCCAAACCTTCTATGGCCTGCTCATATTTAATGTCAATATATTTTGTATAAAATGAATTAGGGTTTAGGTGGGTAATTATTTAAGAATTATAACTAATTATATTCTGCTTAAATGCATTATAACAGATTCTGAGTGACAAACTACGTTTCAACTTAAGATTAATATAATTATATGACCCCTTTCCTTTAAAGGATATGGGGTGTGTTTCACGTAGAGATTTTAAAAGGAAGACAGAAAAAAGACTGGAAAGAAACTGCTGCAAACCAATTCCAGGGTTGACTACACAAAGCAAGATAGCGTAATTATTATTTGCACTCAATAAAAAGAAAATCTTAAAACAAAAAACTACCTAACTATATATTTTGTCTCCTTTATAATATATTAAGTAATGCTGGACGTCTGATACTTATTTTCACAAGCTACTGATAAATATCAATTAAAAGGTGAGCTCCAGATTGGCAGCGTTAAAACCCTTTAACACTCAAAGAAGATTAAATTACCAACTGACCCAATTAAAGCAACACATCTAACGGTGTTCAAAGGCATTTAAATTAGTTAAGTATAAACACTGGCTTTTTATATCTATCAATGTGTATAGTAAAATCAATTAACTAATTATCAAGTATTTGTTGGGTTGACCAAAACCGATTACCCTAAGCTAGACGAACTGGTGATGGCATTTATAGTTCAGTGAATAAGGAAAATGTGCTGTTTATTATCCAACATTAAGTAAATCCTCAAGCGAAATGATTTTTAACCCAAAACCAATTAGGTAAAGGGAGTTTAGTTTAATTAAATAAAATTCATAGGAATAATAAACTACATGTATAAACAATATATACTAATTTATGTATTTGTTAGTTTTTCTATTTTAGAATAGTAATCTGACAATTTCCATCGACTCTCTTCTTATCCTATTATCTTTATACAGGTCTTATAGACAAAAGAGTATTATAGATACAGCTGCTCATTTATATTTATAAGATCTGAGATAGGCTCAATATTTTCCAAAATATAATTAACGCTATATCATTATTTAGATAACTAATCAGAAGAATTTATTGTTTAAAGGACATAACCAAAGACAATCGCACTTAAATTGGTCGGTAGCGTAGTTGGTTCAATCCCAGCTTCATGTGCTAAAGGTTCTCAGTTCGACCCCAATCAGAGTCGTAACACATTTTGAGAAGGATCAGCTGATAACCACCGGCTGTTCATTTGTCATTGGGCTATTAATTAATGACACTTTCTAAGGAATAGTCGGCCTTAGTTCGTAACAATGACTACATTCGCTCATATACACTCATTACATTCATTCGAAATCCATATTCGCCCATATATTGACGATCGGCGTCTTATGAATAAATAAAATAAAAAATAAAATAGCAATCGAATAAGTTGGTTCAAAAAGAAAGCTCGGTAATTCTATTGATTCTAGCCCAAGAATCAAGAATGTTTTGTGACTTAAATAAGTGAATACGAGTATTTTGAAGGAGGTATCTCCTTCTACTTTACATTTGTATACCAAAAGACGACATACTAAACGAAAAAATGTTATTTAACAAAACGCATTTGTTTCGGTATGTTATTGATTAAAATTATTTTATTTAACCTTTACAATTTTTTTTAAACATTAAGCATTAAAAATAAATAAACTACCAAAACAACAGAATAATTTACTTTTGAACGTCAAATCAACCGAACTCCACAACCTAACTGATAAAAGTATCGACTGTTTTAAAAACAATGTAAACTAAATCATGGTTCCAATCGTGTTTTTACGGATGTTCATAAATCATATTTTAAATATGTCTGTTTTTTTTTTTTTAGTTTCAATAAATGTTTTACAAAGAATTATGAAACTCAAATGTAATCCTTTCCTGCATTCATAATCTTGCCTTGTTATTTAATAATTTTACCTCAACTAATCTGAATAAACATAATTGTATGCATAAATGTAAAATATTACTTACCAAACATTCACAAATTCTATGGCCTGCTCATATATAATGTTAATGTATTTTGAATAAAATGAATTAGGATTTTAGAGAGTTTTTCAATTAATTTAGAATTTATGCAAATTACATGTTTATATCTTGCTCAATTAATGCCTTAAATTAGTGTTTAGCCTTTGAGTTTTGTTGTACTAGCTACCCAATATTTATATTTATGCTCAAATAATGGTATTCTTGGTATTCAATTGAGCCGCTTCTACTTGTCTCCTTCGTGCCTCTAGGATACGAAGAGGAATAGGCTCCTCTATACCCAAGTCCTTCCTGATGAAGGCGGCTTCTGGGCTGTCAGGGTGTGGGAAGGACATAAACAGGGGCAGCAAACAGACTATTACATACGCCACTAGGCACATCAACTTCTCATCTGAAATTAAAGGTATAGGTTTGTTTATTAATAATAAATTCACCTAAAACAATTAAAAAATATTCAGTAGTACAGTATTTTGCCCATTTTACATATATAGTATCCTCATGATTCTATACGTTTAAACGTAAGGGTGAAAATAAAGGTTACAAAATATTTCCCTAACCATGAGGTATTTTAATATCATTATCGTAAAATAAGTTTGAGTACGTTCGAAGTTCACAACTGCATAAATAAAGTCTTAAATATGTATGAACGTAAAATGTTCTCCTGAAGTATCAATTTTGGCTGTTATGTGTATATATATTTTTTTTAATAAGAAATAATAATGTTTAACTATGATATAACTTTTCCATAATTTTCAAACTTACCTTACATTTGTTTCAAATCACTCAGTTAACTGTAAATGTTTCATAAAGCGTCATAACTAGTATAAAATTACATTTATTTCAATAACTAAAACTAGTGAAACGGTAAAAAATAAAAGGTATGTTCCAATCACAATTGGTGTTCATTTTTACACGTATATTTATTTATTTATGGGCGAACCCATTTTACAAAAGTACAAAAGTATTCAACATGGTATGGTTATGAGTTAAGTAAATATTCTAAGTGCTAATGTACTAGAAAAAAAGATGATTATAATTTTAGTTTTGTTCGTGCTACATTAATATCTACACAAGCTGGATACAACATGCAAAATATCGAAAAGTCACATAGAAGCAAAAATTAAATAAACAAGCCAAACAACATAAGAGATAAACATAAAAAATAGTATAAGTAATTGACAATAACAGAGATAACAAAGCAATAACAAGCAGAATATATGTGCTAAATATAAATAAGAGATAACAACTAGAATATCTAACAACAAAACGAAACAAGTAAGCTACACAACAATAACAGCAAAAAACAACAGGAATATAATTATATATATATGAGTAACAATAAATAAACTAGGAAATAAATAACAATACACAAAATACAGAGGCAAACACAAAACAACCAAGATAGCTTTATTGCCCTATATAAAGGCTCCACCAATCACACCATACCAGAGATACTTTATAAAGTTACTTGGTAGAGACTTTGATATATTTAAATAATAAATATTATAAAAGTCCATATGTGAAAATGTTCAGGAAGATAAATTATAAGAGGTATTATTTTTTAGTAATTAATATCTACACATACCATATGTTAGTTGCTTTAACTCATTAGTTTGTAACAGATCGTATTTTTTTAGGGTAATATATTTTTATGCATATCCTTTTAATTTATATTTGTAACATGATTTATTACTGCTGCATTTGTTCGTTAACATTACAACATGACAATGTTGTGCACAAAGTAATCTCCCAAGTATTATCCATATTTTAATTTTTTTTTTATCGATACTGAATGAGTCATATATATTATGTGAGTGCTCTTATAGAAATACAATTATAATAGTAGTTATATGCAAAGCTTGATAGTTTTATGTATACTACTGAAAAATATTGTTTTAAGCTTTTTAGCCAATATGCTTGTTTGGTTATCTGGACTATTTGAGTCGAATTCCCTTAATAGGATTAATTAACCAACTTTACGACTATTCCAAAATGGGCAATTGGTTTTTACTGTTTTTAACAATGAGAACTATTTTAATAATACACACATTTTGAATATCCGCTGTACGTGTATGGCGTTCCATATATTAACCCACCCTTTTTGTGTGTTTGTGTGTGTGTGTGTGTGTGTGTGTGTGTGTGTGTGTGTGTGTGTGTGTGTGTGTGTGTGTGTGTGTGTGTGTGTGTGTGTCTGTGTGTGTGTGTGTGTCTGTGTGTGTGTGTGTGTGTGTGTGTGTGTGTGTGTGTGTGTGTGTGTGTGTGTGTGTGTGTGTGTGTGTGTGTGTGTGTGTGTGTGTGTGTGTGTGTGTGTGTGTGTGTGTGTGTGTGTGTGTGTGATTGTGTGTGTGTGTGATTGTGTGTTTGTTTGTGTGTGTGTACCCATCAATACCACTGTACGTGTATGGATGGGTGGGTAGGCCTACTTATCTTACAGTCGGTTGGGTTACTTATCTTGGGTATTGGAGGTGTATGAACTTGATTGTATAAAGATAATTTATATGTAGAGGTATAATTACACAGGCCCAAACAATAACAAAATTGAAGATAAGTGTACTTATAAGATTAAAAGTTTTTTTACATTCCTCATTATCTGATTTGCAAATAAATATCTTAGAATTCATGCAAGACTCATAATAACACTTCCCTCTAAAAAATGCATTTTCATTTAAACCAGAAACTTACTGTAGCCGAGCATTTCAAACATGTTTACAGAGTGTAGAGAATGGGCTCTTCAGTGTCGAAAACAGCTGACTGCTAGCTTGGAGATAACAACTGTCTTACTGAATCTAAATATAGAGGTTTAATACTGGGGTTATCTATTATAGTATCTGCATACAATGAGCGTTATCATTATTATTGCTTTTAAAAATCCATTAAAATCTCATTTAGCCTATAATGCGTTTATTTATGAAAGTAAATTATCAATAAAAATATTTATCATTTTTTACATAATTAATATAAATCTCTAATAACTTGAATGTTAACTATAATTAAGTAACCTTTATTAATTTTTTATAATAATACATAACCAGTTTTGGCTCTGAATTATCATAAAATTATTTACACTCTGAAGATGGCTTAAGAGCCGAAACCGATCATAAAAATGAATAAAGGACACTTAATTATAGTTATTATTCAATTTAATACACTAGTAGCCCTAACTCGTGAACCAACTTATACATATAAATATTTAAATTTTCATTTTAGCTAAAATGTACCATCAATCAGGTATGACATTTATGTATGACAAAAAAGGTTACTCTAAAATAACTATTTTGTTGGCTGTGGAACAATTCCAAATCTCAACTATAAATATTTCTTAAAACGTATTTTCCATATGATTAAAAAAATTAAAAAGAGATTGTGGTTTTAAAAATTGATGAAATATCTTTAAATAAGATAGAGGAGAACTAAAACAATAACATGAACTGGTTCAGTTACTGGAACCACAAACATGAAATAACAGATAACATTTAAGTGCATTTTAAAATGAATATCATAGCTGAGCTCTGTTAGTTGTTCTACATCTTAATCTAACAATGTAAAGGGAATATTAAGATTTATGAGGACTAAAGTTCAATTAATAATATTTATAAAATTAAATACAAAACCGATTGTACTCATTGCCTTAGGTGAATCGGGTTATGCGTCAAGACTTCGATTCTGAGTGAAAGTAACCAGGTTCGAATACTGGCTTTTATATCAGTAATGTTCACCTTGTACTGTTCTGATTCTCTCTTTAATGTCTAAATAATGTTTAAACAATATGCATAGTCTACATATGGATATAGTAAACTGAAGAAGTAAGACAACCTCTCACTAAAAACATTTACTTACTTGTATTGTTAGTGAATATCCATTTATGTATAAAATAATGAATAAATGTCATACAAACAACATAAATACAGATAATGTTTAATGGAAAAACGAAATAATGTGTTAA
Source organism: Stictocephala bisonia (assembly GCA_035578905.1). Taxonomy (NCBI): domain Eukaryota; kingdom Metazoa; phylum Arthropoda; class Insecta; order Hemiptera; family Membracidae; genus Stictocephala; species Stictocephala bisonia. The sequence continues at coordinate 435,887 of JAQJVL010000687.1, read as the reverse complement.
ATACTTTTTATACTAGGCACTCAGGATACATAATGATGTATTAAAAGTTGATTCTGAAATTTGTTTGATTTTAAATAAATGTTAACAGTTGTAATGTCAATATTCCTTTGATAAAGCGATTAACTCAAATTGCAAAATGAATATAGTTCATGTAACTTTAGTTATTTAATCAGTTAGTAGGTAAGTTAATTTTATTTTCCGCTCATAAGACGCATTTACATTTATCGAACAAACTAAATCAGACATGACACGCTATATTTGGTTACGAAAAATACATTAAATTTCTATGGTAAATTGAAAAAAAACAAACGTAATATCTTTTCACTTACCTACATTACAGTTACGTGCCGTATAAACACATTTGTGTTTTTTTTTTTGTTTTTTTTTAAGACTATAAAGGAAATAAATGGACTTGTTTTTTGGAAAACTCTTCCATATTCAGCCCGGAACAGGGAAAGAATCTTTCAGGAAATGGTTTGTTTACAATTTCTTTTACAAAACACTGAACTCTCGTGTAAAATCTTATCATCTGATAGCATGCTTGAGGGAATTTTTATTGTTATATACTTTAAAATGTTTTTATTCCATTGTGTACTATTAATGAGATTATCAACTAATAGAAAAGAAGATTATAAAGTATACAGATAGGCTATGGAAAATTCATCTTGTTCCAACATTATTATTACTTTTATACATCAATAATACATAATATCTGTATACAGAATAAGGCAACCATTTTCCATAAGTACACAAATATAGTTTATATAGGAAAACAGTCGACAAGTGTCAATTACTCGTTAACTACAGAAATATAATTATTATATAGGTAGTTTCTGGACGAGCTGAGCAAGTTCAACAATCTGGTTGATAAGAAATGTCTTGATGGGATTTTCATAAGAAATCGTAGAATTACCTACAGGCAAGTAATGTTCCAACAATAATGATCAGCAATTCATCAACACATCACTTGTCATAGTATTTTTCTTTTCAAATTGTATGATATTTCTTAATCAGACCTTAGGTTTCACCATTTCAACTATCTAATATATCAACTGCTAATATAAAATATTTCTTATACACATTTTCTTTCAAAAGTTAATTCTGCCGAATTGAAACTTCACAATTGATTAATACTAGCACTTTCCCGAAGTTTTCAGCTGCAGTTAAGTTTCAGAGTTGTATGTTTTATGAGAGTTTACACCAATGTCTTTTTTCACTCAAACAAGGTCCGCAGTTTCCCAGCTGATCGACTAAACCTGCAATATATTTATATTTTTTACAGCAATAAAAGCAAAAAACGAGCTCAGAAGACTTTTTAAATTAATACAATACCTTTAACATCTGTTATATTGCCCCATATTTATTTCTGTTTATTTCCCTATTACAATATATCAGTATCTTCAGCGTTACTTTAATTAACTATGGAGGGAATGTCGTTATGCCAAAACGTGGTTACTACCAAGCCCACCACAATATGGGTAACTAAGATAAAGCCACCTGTGCTCTAAGGGTAATTGCAACAATATATTACACGAAGATATGCAATATGATATGTCCATTTACATTATTATTCCATCTAATTCAATATTAAATTTAATAGCAACTAACACGTGCATCCTTATTCACACAAAAATCATAAGAGTTTATTTGATTTTTCTTATAATTCCTAAGTTAACTAGTTAAAATTTGTGTCTGAAGTTGTCGATAACCACACTGGGAGTAAAAAATGTTGCTGATTTCATACAAAGTCAGCACGCCAAGATCGGCTGTGGTAGGTGCCGGGTTCGAATTTAAGCAGTTGTCACCCAATATTACAAGTGCCTGCATTAGGTCACACTGCAGGTACCTGTAAAGACCCTGACGGAAGAAAAATCTACTTAAAGTGGAGTAAGGCAGGCTAGCGACTGTAGTGATCTTGAGCCTTGTGTCCTCTGTGCTGCAGCTGGAGTTAACCACAGTAATTTTAATAAAGTCGTAGTTTATAGTTGCTGCCAAGTCTTCAAATACGCACTGAGGAAGACTAAACAACAAACATAATTATAAGTCAGTCATCCTTCAACTAAATATGAAAGTGAGTATAGCAGCTAATCACCTGCTGTGCCAATTAGCTTTAGAAAAACGTGCTGATATTTTGCTTCTCAGCGAGCAATACCAGAATCGACAGTGGCTGTCTTGGTTTTTCAACGTTTCTATCACAGCCTCCATTTGGATCAACGACCCTTGGAATGTGCATGGTGGAGGCAACGGTTTAGTTTTTGTGTGGGCTAGGAGGGCTTTCTTCTTCTTTCGTTATCTGACACTGAACCAATCAATCGCCAACCACCTTCAGAAGGTCGACTCCCTTGAGAATAAGACCAGGAACATCTCTGACAAAGTCTTCATGATGATCAGTATTGCCAGAGTGATGAACTAAGGAATTCCTAGCACAAACCCGAGAGACAGGTTTTTCCTCAAAATGGCTGACAAATCTAGCTTCTGTATCCTGGTTTCCACACCTCATAGTCTAGTGTGTGGAGAGTAGATCCCGGAAAGTTCTCTTGCGTATGAAGGCATGGTTTGTAGGAATTTTGACTGGCGCGACATAGATAACTGCACCACTAGTGATCGATCACTCGGTAACTTTTTCAGAGTAATCCCAAGTGTATCAGTCATCATGCTCCTCACCACCCGTCTTCTTCAAGTTCCTGCAATCTCAGTCGTGTTGGCAATGTGAGTTGTTCCACCAGTCTCATGCATGCCAAGAGCCACCCTGACAGAAACGCTACATCAGCTGAGCATAAAGGAGCCAAACGTGAGCTACGAAGAGTCATCAAACGTTGTAAAGCCAGATACCGGATGGTTCTTTGTAGATACATTGACTACGACATCATCAATCCCTGGGGGAACTGTATACAAACTTGTAATCAAGAAGCTAAGAGCCCGTTCTCCACCATTTGTCACACTCCATACGCAAAGGACGACATCATCAATACATAGTTCTCAAGACATCCAGTTTGTCCTACAAACTGCAAACGAAGTTAGAGATATGGGCGTCTTTTTAAAAATTATTTTCACTTTTTCCGTGAGTAATACCATTGATTTTACACACAAATAGATTTACCATTCAATGTTAAATTTTGAGTCTCAAAAAATCAGCTGTTTTTGTGGTCTATTGTGGGGCGCTAGTGTAGTCCCATGTAAATGTAATGCAGTTTAAACCAGCTGTGGTTGCGGGCCTCACTAACTAACAAAATTACTGGCACAAATATTCCTATTAGATGGTTTATCTATTGTAGGTTTATATAATCAATGGTAATACATATTAAGCACCTTGCAATGCCTTAGCAACAGAAAAGATACAAATCCATACGGTATTCCTGGCGATATGCTAAAGCTCGTCGTTGAGACAAACCCAATTCTTTTCTTGGAGGTCTTGATGTATGCCTGACTGAAGGATTTTTCTATACTTATTGGAAGGTCAGCCATCGTCCTTTCAACAAGCAACGCGTCTTCAAGCCTGATCAACCGACCGTGTTGACAAGCTCTGTATTCTGTTTATTACAAAAATATCAATTGCTTTACTATAACAGTTAAAATCTTACTGATAGATCATCCATTTACAGGAATAACTTTGTAGTATAAATCGGCGTTAAATTATGAAAGATCAAATAAATTAGAAAATAGCGGCTGTCAAGAGTAAAGTAAACGTTTCATATCCGAACCAACATCCACACGAGGAAACATGTTCATTTTATTTGAATATCACTTTTAAAATTTATTAGTGATCACTAAAATAATATTTAACTCACGAATTTGTATAGTAACCAGAAGTGTAAAATTTTAATAATCAAATGTCCAAAAATAAAAGGCACCATACTGGTTAGAAATTAATGATGTTGGGACACCTAAACTTTTCTGAAATACCTAAACTATTGAATTACGAAAATTGTTTTAGCGTTGAAATCTTACATCAAGCTTGTCAGAGTCGTTTTTCTTTGTACTTTGTATTGTTATTCAATTGTTCTACGAGTATTTTAGTATTTTATGTGTAGTACTCGTATGTGTAGTATTTTAATATAACATATGTAAACATACATTAAATATTTTCTATGTAAAATGTAGGTAGATTTTCCCATTTATGTTTCACAGATGAGATTGATGTTATTTTGCTATTAACATAATTTTGCATGAAATAATTTAACGGCCTGTAGTGTAGATTGAGCTGTTATATTATGTAATGATATGATTATTTGATATTATTATGAACTTGTTCTTAGATATTACCATGCCTATTTGATATTCCCGTTTAAAAGCATGTCAAAATGCATCAATACAAAAGAATTCGTGTCCTCCTCCTATTAACACAATTAATAATTAGCAAAACAGGTGATCTTCCGTGCAACTGTAATAGAAACACTAATCTAAACACTAATCATCGTTCAACCCCATGCATGACAGTTTCTTTAAGGTAGGCCCTACGTCACTATGCCACAGACCAGTGCCTCTATAAAGTTGCATAGTAAAAGGTACCAGCCCGAGCTGGATTTGAACTCACGAAATACAGCGCTGTGCCTGGCCACCGTACAACGCCTTACGCTAAGACCACTTGTCCGATTTGAACTCACGAACGACACCGCTGTGTCTGGCTTCCGTACATCGCCTTACGCTAAGACCGCTTGTCCGATTTGAATTCTCGAACTACCCCGCTGTGTCTGACCACCGTACAACGCCTTACGCTAATACCGCTTGTCCGATTTGAACTCACGAACTACAGCGCTGTGCCTGGCCACCGTACAACGCCTTAACGCTAAGACCGATTATCCGATTTGAAACCAATAAGTGTATGCATGTATACATTATTTAAAACGCTGTCCCATTTTTTTAAGCAATGGGTTTTAACAATTGTCTTACAATTAATTAACAAATTATAGTTAATTTTAATTCACTAACAGACTGAACATTATTAATGATATATTATTCTTTTAAACTTCTGTCTATAATATCACATATTACAAAACAAGGGAGGAGAAATATACACAAAAAGGTATATAAAAGCAAAGAATCTTATAAGAACAGTTATATACTTTAGATGTTCAGACTGTTTGGAGCAGTCAATAACGAAAACAGGACAATTTTCAAAAGCTGTGCGACTCATGATGGGGTGAGGTATACTGGTTCCATTGAAATATAACTGGAACCTTGCGTACATTTCATACAACAGAGCGTCATCACCACGCAAATTATCATAAGGATAATACTGAGAGTTTAGAAAGAGTTTCAGATCTGTAAGTGAAAACTTATCAAATAGACTAGCATCTTTTGCTGAGAGACTAGCAGGATACTGTCAAAGAGACAGCATCTTTTGACAGTTTCAGTCACTTCCAATGGCCTTTTCCCCCTTGGACATCTCTTATACATGTTTATGCTTTGGCGTCTAGAACTTGACAGATCTGTTCGAGTTTATTCATAAGTATATAATCTTCCTATTCCATTAGTTTGATATAGTTCAAAATCAACTTTCCCATCAGAACGTAAATTTATCTGAGGATGTATATTTTTTATTATGTCTAATGTACGTCATCCAGTTGAATCTATTACAAATAAAGAACGAATGACTCCTTAAAGAATTATTTTAAGAAAGTAAAATCTAACAGTATTAAATTTGATTCAACCTTACCCAAATTCTTAATCTATTTAAAATTAGTGTTAAAATTGGGATCAATGTTATTAAATTAGAGTGTATATGCTTGTAAGCCTTCCACGTTATTTTTAGCCATCTCTCTTTAACTCTTTCAACATCCTTTCGCATATTTGCCTTTACTATTTCAACATAACTTCAACAGCAACCAGTCTTGTAACGGTTCATTTATTTTAGGGGGTAAAAGTTTTTTATATTCCGTTAAATAAGTAATATATTGGGTTTCATATAGGGACACCGGCCAGCTGGTCCCTCCCCCTCCCCACTCCTACGCGGTAAGTAGGTCAGATTGACGGTGAAAGTGGTTCAAGGCCAACAGACCACTGCAGCTGACCTAGTTTCTTTGTCGACCGAGGGGTGGGGGAGTACAATAAATACCGGTCCTCGGAGGCACTCGTCAGTGCGACTGAGACTGCGAGAAGGGAAAGACATACGCCGACGTTACACAGCGATACGAAATACAACTGCGGTAAGGCTTATTTGACTACGACCAAATCAGTTAAAGAGTGGATTTGATCAAGCCCCTTTGTATAAGATACTTTTCGTTTCTAGTGCCGCAGCTCGGCAAAGGAGTTTATTTTCCCTCCCTTCGTTTATTTTGGACATTTATTTAATTTTAGATCATAGTTTGATCTAGTAGCATAAATATTATTTCAGGCTAGGGTAGCCAAGTTATTTTAGTTTAGATCGTAAATTAAATAGCTCCGCTCTGCGTTATAGCACTGTGGGCTAAACTTAATTTTTAAAAGCTCCGCTCTGCGTTATAGCACTGTGGGCTTAAACCGTTTTACTTGTCAACTATCGTAAATTAAATAGCTCCGCTCTGCGTTATAGCACTGTGGGCTAAACTTAACTTTTAAAAGCTCCGCTCTGCGTTATAGCACTGTGGGCTAAACTTAAATTTTAAAAGCTCCGCTCTGCGTTACAGCACTGTGGGCTAAACTTAACTTTTAAAAAGCTCCGCTCTGCGTTATAGCACTGTGGGCTTAAACCGTTTTATTTGCCGATTATCGTAAATCAAATAGCTCCGCTCTGCGTTATAGCACTGTGGGCTAAACTTATATTTTAAAAGCTTCGCTCTGCGTTATATCACTGTGGGCTTAAACCGTTTTATTATCGTAAATAAAATAGCTCCGCTCTGCGTTATAGCACTGTGGGCTAAACTTAACTTTTGGCAGCTCCGCTCTGCGTTATAGCACTGTGGGCTTAAACCGTTTTAATTGTCAATTATCGTAAATTAAAAAGCTCCGCTCTGCGTTATAGCACTGTGGGCTTAAACCGTCTTAATTGTCAATTATCGTAAATTAAAAAGCTCCGCTCTGCGTTATAGCACTGTGGGCTTAAACCGTTTTAAATTGTCAATTATCGTAAATTAAATAGCTCCGCTCTGCGTTACAGCACTGTGGGCTAAACTTAACTTTTAAAAAGCTCCGCTCTGCGTTATAGCACTGTGGGCTCAAACCGTTTTATTTGCCGATTATCGTAAATCAAATAGCTCCGCTCTGCGTTATAGCACTGTGGGCTTAAACCGTTTTATTTGCCGATTATCGTAAATCAAATAGCTCCGCTCTGCGTTATAGCACTGTGGGCTTAAACCGTTTTACTTGTCAATTATCGTAAATTAAATAGCTCCGCTCTGCGTTATAGCACTGTGGGCTTAAACCGTTTTATTATCGTAAATTAAATAGCTCCGCTCTGCGTTATAGCACTGTGGGCTAAACTTAACTTTTAAAAAGCTCCGCTCTGCGTTATAGCACGGTGGGCTTAAACCGTTTTATTTGCCGATTAGCGTGAATTAAGTAGCTCCGCTCTGCGTTATAGCACTGAGGGCTAATTACGTTTCAACGCCGATTTAAGGGAGCAACGAGGCGAAACGACTCGAACCGGGAAAAGATTTTAGGTAGCTTAGGGTGGACGATGATGAGAGGCCTGTGAGGGTGAATTGTTCACCTAGGCATTCGCTGAGTCCAATTCGTTCGAAGTGAATCCGGCACGTGTAGACTCGATGATCGAATCCTGGAAGTACCTCCCTGAGGCATCCGGCGAAATAAGTCGAAAGGCGTTTAGTTAAGGGAAAATAAACGGCCTTAGCAACTAAAATAGTCGACCCTGACGAAACGACCTCACAAATGCCCACCGTGCTATAACGCAGAGCGGAGCTTTTAAAAAAGCTTTAATTGTTTTTTTTTACAATTTTTTTTTCTTTTTGAAAGTCAGTAAGGTCCCTGTTCGGGCGCCATTTGTGAGGTCGTTTCGTCAGGGTCGAATATTTTAGTTGCTAATGCCGTTTATTTTCCCTTAACTAAACGCCTTTCGACTTTATTCGCCGGATGCCTCAGGGAGGTAATTCCAGGATTCGATAATCGAGTCTACACGTGCCGGATTCACTTCGAACGAATAGGACTCAGCGAATGCCTAGGTGAACAATTCACCTTCACAGGCCTCTCATCATCGTCCACCCTAAGCTACCTAAAATCTTTTCCCGGTTCGAGTCGTTTCGCCTCGTTGCTCCCTTAAATCGGCGTTGAAACGTCCTTAGCCCTCAGTGCTATAATGCAGAGCGGAGCTACTTAATTCACGCTAATCGGCAAATAAAACGGTTTAAGCCCACAGTGCTATAACGCGGAGCGGAGCTTTTTAAAAGTTGAGTTTAGCCCACAGTGCTATAACGCAGAGCGGAGCTATTTATTTTCGATAATAAAACGGTTTAAGCCCACAGTGCTATAACGCAGAGCGGAGCTTCCAAAAGTTAAGTTTAGCCCACAGTGCTATAACGCAGAGCGGAGCTATTTAATTTACGATAATTGACAATTAAAACGGTTTAAGCCCACAGTGCTATAACGCAGAGCGGAGCTTTTTAAAAGTTAAGTTTAGCCCACAGTGCTGTAACGCAGAGCGGAGCTTTTAAAATTTAAGTTTAGCCCACAGTGCTATAACGCAGAGCGGAGCTTTCAAAAGTTAAGTTTAGCCCACAGTGCTATAACGCAGAGCGGAGCTATTTAATTTACGATAATTGACAAGTAAAACGGTTTAAGCCCACAGTGCTATAACGCAGAGCGGAGCTTTTAAAAATTAAGTTTTAGCCCACAGTGCTATAACGCAGAGCGGAGCTATTTAATTTACGATCTAAACTAAAATAACTTGGCTACCCTAGCCTGAAGTAATAATTATGCTACTAGATCAAACTATGATCTTAAATTAAATAAATGTCCAAAATAAACGAAGGGAGGGAAAATAAACTACTTTGCCGAGCTGCGGCACTAGAAACGAAAAGTATCTTATACAAAGGGGCTTGATCAAATCCACTCTTTAACTGATTTGGTCGTAGTCAAATAAGCCTTACCGCAGTTGTATTTCGTATCGCTGTGTAACGTCGGCGTATGTCTTTCCCTTCTCGCAGTCTCAGTCGCACTGACGAGTGCCTCCGAGGACCGGTATTTATTGTACTCCCCCACCCCTCGGTCGACAAAGAAACTAGGTCAGCTGCAGTGGTCTGTTGGCCTTGAACCACTTTCACCGTCAATCTGACCTACTTACCGCGTAGGAGTGGGGAGGGGGAGGGACCAGCTGGCCGGTGTCCCTATATGAAACCCAATATATTACTTATTTAACGGAATATAAAAAAACTTTTACCCCCTAAAATAAATGAACCGTTACACACCTTACCGAATTTCAGAAAGAAAAAAAATTGTAAAAAAAATGTTTTGTACTCTTCCCCTTAAACGAATATACTTAGTCATCCCACAGTGCTATAACGCAGAGCGGAGATAACTAACAAAACGAAGAATACCTCCTTAAAACTAATAACAAACTCTGTATAATACAATCAAAATAAATTCCTATCTTATAAATCAAAATTTTGTTCTTATATCTAACAATATATATACAATTCTCAAAATAAATGCTCGACTTTATAAACTAAAATATCACTTCTATTTCCTAAAACAATACACAATTTGCAAGATAAAACGAAACTAAAGATTTTCCTTTCTAGGGCAAAACAAATTATCTAATAGGTATTATAATAAATTCCTCTTTGGAACATTAATCCTATGGAGGACCCCATCTGCTCCTATTCTACGTATTCGGTGATGTCGATTCTTCCTCCTCTTCCCTCTATTTCTCTTTAAAGCTGCCCGGACCTTGGTCAGTTCTAAGCCAGAAAGCTCAAAGGAGGTCGTCTCGGTGTCAGTCGTCAGGACTACTTCGTCATCTTCCATTCCTATATTTCCGTCGAACGTTAAACTTAAGACTGGAGATGCCGGGCCTTCCACTAGCAAACTTGACTCGTCTGGTGCTTCTGAGGCTACGTCGCTTGGAGGGATATCCTCGTCTTCTGCAAGAGGACTCATCAGGGTGGGGTGGTTTTTCACTTTCGAGAGGATCTCGTTGGGAGACAATTCCCCCTCTACCTCCTCCAATAATGATACTGAAATGTGAGGTCTCAAATCACAAGATGTTTTATTTGTGGCACTACATGTGTTGAATTGTCTTATGTATTCCAACCATTTTTGCCATTCGTTGGAGGGTTTTACGTATTTTATTAATTGGGACTCAGATGACCTCCCTTCCATTGAGTCCTTACTCCGTTTCCCCGTTGGCAACCACAATCGTGAGTTTTTACACCGTCTCTTTTACAATAGCAGCATTTCAGCTTCTTAGGCAATCGGCATTCCCGATACAAGTGTCCTCGTCCATCACAATTCCAACATAAAAACTGTGTTTTATCCGTCTCTTCAGCAAAGGTAACCTTCGGCTTGGGCGGGTCGCTTCGTTGAGTTGTCTCCTTATCAGATTTGGTCGTGACGAAGTGTTGTGTCTGCGTCCATCGATCTCGTGGTTTTCCTGAATTTGGATGAAAACTCGTATTCCCTTCTCTTGAGGTGATTGATATCTCCTTCGAAACTGACGACAAGCTGTTCCGGAAGTGTTTGTCCCTTCTCTTGGGTGGATGATAAGCCGTCTCTGGAACTAAAGTCATCTCTGGTGGTGGTGGAGGTCTGAACAAAGTTCGCTCTCGGATGTAGCTCTCTACGTGTTCGCTTGTTGAAGCATTTGTTCTAACGAGAAGAAATCATCCCTTCGCATCGTGATCTTATAATCCGGCTTCATGTTGGAATACAAAATGTCTAACTGTTCCTGAAGTGACAGATTTCCCTTTCTCCGCATCAGTGTGGTGAGAGATGTAACAAAGTTCTTGAACGGTTCACCTTCACCTTGCGTGCGACGTCGAATTTCTTCGTCCAAATTCCGTTGGTATCCAGGAGGAAGAAATTGTAATTCAAAACTTCGCCGAAAGTCCTTATAATTGTTCCAAGAATCCTTACAATTTCGGTACCATAACAGTGCAGTACTTGTAAATAGTTCGGGGAGTACTTTTAAGACGTCATCTTGGTGAATCTCATATGCTTCCACAAGCTCCTCTAGTCGCTCTAGAAAGGATATTGGGTCCCGATGGCCATCAAATAGTATATTCCACTTTCTGACCATATTGCAGAGTGTAGAATATTCCAGAACGGGTTTATTTGCTTCTAATGGTATCCCTCTCTCTGATGATACACGCGGTCTAGATAGCGATACCGTTGGTCGAGTAGTCGTACTATATACTTCACCTCCCGTACGATAATGCAAAGGAAATGGGTTGTCTGATTTCGGAATTCCTCCAAAATTTCCTCCAGTTGTATTTATCATCGTACGCAGTCTTAAGTCCAATATTGCCTTGCATATTGACTCTCCACTAGCATTTGGTGCTAGGTTAAGCATTTCTTTAATCTTTCCTACATTCTCAGTAGCATCACTTTGTCCGACACATATGTTATTTTGGAGATGGAAAGATTCCGCTTTATCTGCACGTTGCATGTTTGAGTCTGCTTCCTTTCTCCAGGACATATCCCGCCAAAACTTCGAAAAAGTTTTTCTCAATTGTTCAAGAGGTTGATCGATGTCCAGTTCGTATTTTTCCATCTCTCGCTGTAATTCCTCTCGTTTTAGTTTGTATATCCAACTAGTTCGTGGATCGCCTTCGGAGGGAGAAACTACATAGCTGGCAGCCTCTGCCTGAGTAACTACTAACAGTTCAGGATTTCCGGTAGCGCTCGTAGTAACGGTTGGCGTATCTATGGTAACCACTGGTGTTGTCTTTACTTTGCTAGAACCAGTACCTTCGGACTGTTAATGGGCTCCCTGTTTTTGTTTTGGTGGTGAGCCAACATAAAATATCGGCCACATGAGCCGAAACCACAAGTTCAAGAATTTTCGTAACAATCTCATTTTGTTTTCGCAATTTTTTTTTTTTTTTTTTTTTGAGTTAATTTCACTTTAAGCCAAATTTTACCACCTTACGATGTATTTCGTACTCTTTTAACAGAGTCCCTGTTCGGGCGCCATTTGTGAGGTCGTTTCGTCAGGGTCGACTATTTTAGTTGCTAAGGCCGTTTATTTTCCCTTAACTAAACGCCTTTCGACTTATTTCGCCGGATGCCTCAGGGAGGTACTTCCAGGATTCGATCATCGAGTCTACACGTGCCGGATTCACTTCGAACGAATTGGACTCAGCGAATGCCTAGGTGAACAATTCACCCTCACAGGCCTCTCATCATCGTCCACCCTAAGCTACCTAAAATCTTTTCCCGGTTCGAGTCGTTTCGCCTCGTTGCTCCCTTAAATCGGCGTTGAAACGTAATTAGCCCTCAGTGCTATAACGCAGAGCGGAGCTACTTAATTCACGCTAATCGGCAAATAAAACGGTTTAAGCCAACCGTGCTATAACGCAGAGCGGAGCTTTTTAAAAGTTAAGTTTAGCCCACAGTGCTATAACGCAGAGCGGAGCTATTTAATTTACGATAATAAAACGGTTTAAGCCCACAGTGCTATAACGCAGAGCGGAGCTATTTAAGTTTACGCTAATTGACAAATAAAACGGTTTAAGCCCACAGTGCTATAACGCAGAGCGGAGCTTTTAAAATTTAAGTTTAGCCCACAGAGCTATAACGCAGAGCGGAGCTATTTGATTTACGATAATCGGCAAATAAAACGGTTTAAGCCCACAGTGCTATAACGCAGAGCGGAGCTATTTGATTTACGATAATCGGCAAATAAAACGGTTTAAGCCCACAGTGCTATAACGCAGAGCGGAGCTTTTTAAAAGTTAAGTTTAGCCCACAGTGCTGTAACGCAGAGCGGAGCTATTTAATTTACAAGCTTTATTTTGGTCTCCACTCTGCGGGAGCTACATTACAAAGACTCCTGGATAAGGTGATTGGGCCTAAACTAGAGCCACGTGCTTTCGCTTACTTGGACGATTTGATCCTGATTTCAAGCACATACTAAGAGCATTTACGACTGTTACGAGAAGTATTTAAGCTGTTGCGGGATGCTGGACTCAAGCTAAACAAAGAAAAGTGTAAATTCTGCATGACCGAGTTGAAGTATCTTGGGCATGTCATTAATTCCGAAGGTATAGGCACTGATCCTGATAAAGTGAAGGCCATTGTGGACTTTCCTCGACCTACGAACATTCGGAGCCTACGAACCTTTCTTGGCCTGGCGTCTTGGTATCGGCGTTTCGTGGACAAATTCGCTAAAATCACCACTCCACTCACATCTCTACTAAAAAAAGGACACTCGTTGGAACTGGAAAGATAAGCAAGAGGAAGCATTCTGTGAATTAAAAGAAAAATTGTCTTCAACCCCTATATTGAGTTGCCCAAATTTTGAAGAGATTTTCTACGTTCAAGTTGATGCGTCGGATGAAGGTTTAGGGGCTTCACTCACCAAAAGGCGAGAGCGAAAAAAGTGGTGATCAGCTATGCCAGCCGATTGCTCAGTGCTACCGAAAGGAAGTTTTCAGTCACTGAGAAAGAGTGCTTAGCGTTGGTTTGGGCCATTCAGCGATTTTAACCATACACTGAAGGATACCATTTTAAGGCTATTACCGACCACGCCGCATTAAAGTGGTTAATGCATCTGAAAGAACCTTCCGGAAGAATAGCCCGTTGGATCCTTGAATTGCAACAACACGACTTCGAGGTTTGCTATAGGAAAGGTACGGCGAATAGAGTAGCCGACGCTCTTTCACGCTACCCGATAAAGGAAGCGACGCAACCACTGGAAGAGGAACCGGTCTCCGTCATTTCCAGGAATGTAGTGACTGAAAATGCAAAACGCGAAGATGAAAGGCAATCTAACGGGGACTAGCCGGAAAACAATTGGTATAACCAACAGCTCCAAAAGTTAGTAAGGAACCCCAAAATCCCCAATAACTACGTTCTTAAAGAAGGACGCCTGTTTAAATGTTTTCGTCGAAAATCGAAAATGAAAAGTGGAAAATGTGTGTGCCCAAGGAAAACGTAATTGATATCCTTAAGGAAAATCATGACGCCGCTACTGCTGGACACTTTGGAATCAAGAAGACGATGAAAAGGATAGCAGAGCGCTATTATTGGCCAGGATGGCGGGTGCAAGTTCGAGATTACGTACGAAGTTGTTCTACATGCCAACAATATAAGGTAGAGCAAAAGAAACCAGCAGGAATCATGCATTTTAAGCCTCCAGAAGGACCGTGGCATGTGGTCACTGCTGACATATTAGGACCCTTACCTCGGAGCAAACGGGGTCACAAATATGCCATTGTAATTCAGGACAACTATAGTAAGTGGACTGAAATAGCTCCTCTAAAAGTAGCCACAGCCGCCCGAATAACTGAAAAATTTATACAGCTCATTCTTCTAAGATTTGGATCTCCAGATATCCTGGTTACCGATAACGGGAGTCAGTTTAATGCTAAATTATTCAAACAAATGGCTGACGATTGGGGTATAGAATTAAAATACACGGCCCCATATAGTCCTCAATGTAACCCTGTTGAAAGGCAAAACAGAGTAATTAAGACTCTGATTTCACAATATGTAAAGGGAGACCACACATTTCAGTATCATTATTGGAGGAGGTAGAGGGGGATGTGTAACGGTTCATTTATTTTAGGGGGTAAAAGTTTTTTTATATTCCGTTAAATAAGTAATATATTGGGTTTCATATAGGGACACCGGCCAGCTGGTCCCTCCCCCTCCCCACTCCTACGCGGTAAGTAGGTCAGATTGACGGTGAAAGTGGTTCAAGGCCAACAGACCACTGCAGCTGACCTAGTTTCTTTGTCGACCGAGGGGTGGGGGAGTACAATAAATACCGGTCCTCGGAGGCACTCGTCAGTGCGACTGAGACTGCGAGAAGGGAAAGACATACGCCGACGTTACACAGCGATACGAAATACAACTGCGGTAAGGCTTATTTGACTACGACCAAATCAGTTAAAGAGTGGATTTGATCAAGCCCCTTTGTATAAGATACTTTTCGTTTCTAGTGCCGCAGCTCGGCAAAGGAGTTTATTTTCCCTCCCTTCGTTTATTTTGGACATTTATTTAATTTTAGATCATAGTTTGATCTAGTAGCATAATTATTATTTCAGGCTAAGGTAGCCAAGTTATTTTAGTTTAGATCGTAAATTAAATAGCTCCGCTCTGCGTTATAGCACTGTGGGCTAAACTTAATTTTTAAAAGCTCCGCTCTGCGTTATAGCACTGTGGGCTTAAACCGTTTTACTTGTCAACTATCGTAAATTAAATAGCTCCGCTCTGCGTTATAGCACTGTGGGCTAAACTTAACTTTTGAAAGCTCCGCTCTGCGTTATAGCACTGTGGGCTAAACTTAAATTTTAAAAGCTCCGCTCTGCGTTACAGCACTGTGGGCTAAACTTAACTTTTAAAAAGCTCCACTCTGCGTTATAGCACTGTGGGCTTAAACCGTTTTATTTGCCGATTATCGTAAATCAAATAGCTCCGCTCTGCGTTATAGCACTGTGGGCTAAACTTAAATTTTAAAAGCTCCGCTCTGCGTTATATCACTTTGGGCTTAAACCGTTTTATTATCGTAAATTAAATAGCTCCGCCTGCGTTATAGCACTGTGGGCTAAACTTAACTTTTGGAAGCTCCGCTCTGCGTTATAGCACTGTGGGCTTAAACCGTTTTAATTGTCAATTATCGTAAATTAAAAAGCTCCGCTCTGCGTTATAGCACTGTGGGCTTAAACCGTCTTAATTGTCAATTATCGTAAATTAAATAGCTCCGCTCTGCGTTATAGCACTGTGGGCTAAACTTAACTTTAAAAAGCTCCGCTCTGCGTTATAGCACTGTGGGCTTAAACCGTTTTAAATTGTCAATTATCGTAAATTAAATAGCTCCGCTCTGCGTTACAGCACTGTGGGCTAAACTTAACTTTTAAAAAGCTCCGCTCTGCGTTATAACACTGTGGGCTTAAACCGTTTTATTTGCCGATTATCGTAAATCAAATAGCTCCGCTCTGCGTTATAGCACTGTGGGCTAAACTTAAATTTTAAAAGCTCCGCTCTGCGTTATATCACTGTGGGCTTAAACCGTTTTATTATCGTAAATTAAATAGCTCCGCTCTGCGTTATAGCACTGTTGGCTTAAACCGTTTTATTATCGTAAATTAAATAGCTCCGCTCTGCGTTATAGCACTGTGGGCTTAAACCGTTTTATTATCGTAAATTAAATAGCTCCGCTCTGCGTTATAGCACTGTGGGCTTAAACCGTTTTATTATCGTAAATTAAATAGCTCCGCTCTGCGTTATAGCACTGTGGGCTAAACTTAACTTTTAAAAAGCTCCGCTCTGCGTTATAGCACTGTGGGCTTAAACCGTTTTATTATCGAAAATAAATAGCTCCGCTCTGCGTTATAGCACTGTGGGCTAAACTCAACTTTTAAAAAGCTCCGCTCTGCGTTATAGCACTGTGGGCTTAAACCGTTTTAAATTATCAATTATCGTAAATTAAATAGCTCCACTCTGCGTTATAGCACTGTGGGCTTAAACGCTTTTTACTTTTCAATTATCGTAAATTAAATAGCTCCGCTCTGCGTTATAGCACTGTGGGCTTAAACCGTTTTAAATTGTCAATTATCGTAAATTAAATAGCTCCACTCTGCGTTATAGCACTGTGGGCTAAACTTAACTTTTGGAAGCTCCGCTCTGCGTTATAGCACTGTGGGCTTAAACCGTTTTAATTGTCAATTATCGTAAATTAAATAGCTCCGCTCTGCGTTATAGCACTGTGGGCTAAACTTAACATTTGGAAGCTCCGCTCTGCGTTATAGCACTGTGGGCTTAAACCGTTTTAAATTGTCAATTATCGTAAATTAAATAGCTCCGCTCTGCGTTATAGCACTGTGGGCTAAACTTAAATTTTAAAAGCTCCGCTCTGCGTTACAGCACTGTGGGCTAAACTTAACTTTTAAAAAGCTCCGCTCTGCGTTATAGCACTGTGGGCTAAACTTAAATTTTAAAAGCTCCGCTCTGCGTTATATCACTGTGGGCTTAAACCGTTTTATTATCGTAAATTAAATAGCTCCGCTCTGCGTTATAGCACTGTGGGCTAAACTTAACTTTTAAAAAGCTCCGCTCTGCGTTATAGCACGGTGGGCTTAAACCGTTTTATTTGCCGATTAGCGTGAATTAAGTAGCTCCGCTCTGCGTTATAGCACTGAGGGCTAATTACGTTTCAACGCCGATTTAAGGGAGCAACGAGGCGAAACGACTCGAACCGGGAAAAGATTTTAGGTAGCTTAGGGTGGACGATGATGAGAGGCCTGTGAGGGTGAATTGTTCACCTAGGCATTCGCTGAGTCCAATTCGTTCGAAGTGAATCCAGCACGTGTAGACTCGATTATCGAACCCTGGAATTACCTCCCTTAGGCATCCGGCGAATAAAATCGAGAGGCGTTTAGTTAAGGGAAAATAAACGGCATTAGCAACTAAAATATTCGACCCTGACGAAACGACCTCACAGTCTTTTATCTTCAAAATACCAACCATTAGATGTTTGAAGGTACATTTGATGTAAAATACTTTAGATTATCTGCATCGCCTTCGTATCTTGGCGAACCTACATCGCTTATCCTTTCTTGAGATACAGAATATATAGTCTCATGAGGCTTGTTTTCATCATCAGCCAATTTCTCATCTACCCCGATTTTAAATTTCTTTGGGGTGCTAGCCCTGAGGGTTTTCAAGTATACAGCATCACCTACGTCTTTTGCATCAGCAATATGTGTTATTTTCTTCCCTCCAAATGAATAATTCGTGAGGTGTAGTATTTTAAGTAACTTAATGTCACTACATCGCTACCCTCAGTCGGTTCTGACACACCAGTTATCTCTCTAGATGATGGATCGTATTTTCTTTTTTTGTCCTATTCTGAAACACGTTTCACTTATAGTCTTATAGTTTATAGCATCGTCATCTACTTTCGATTCGCCAACACTAGTTAACCTCTTTCCACCAATATCAAAGTCGTTTAAGAACTTTTAACTTTCAACCGTAGTGTTTAGTATCTATCGTGTAGTATTAAGTCTTTTCTGGTTTAATATGGTTAGTGAAAAAAGTTAGTAAGTACAGATGAATATGGCAGGAGTTTTTATACCTGTCGAAACGTTGTGTTTGTTTCTTAAACACTCAAAGCATTGGAAATCTCCAAATATTATCTACATATCATGAACAATCCAATGCAAATAAATAACTTTCCAATGACAAAGTCTCCTTCATGAGTTAATTTACTCCCTCATATGGGGGCCCTTAGCTCCTTAGCTCCTTTTCAGCACCCAACTGACGTCCAAACTTGTCGATAGATATCTTGAAACTGATTTCAATTTAAAATTGCCGAAGTCTTTTATAATACGTGCTTCCATGAGCACGTATAATAAAAGACGTATTATAATATGGCAAATATTTCGTTATTGTGACCAGTATTTCCTGCCTCCTTTGATTCAATCAACAAACTTAAGTGGTCAACTAGTTCATTTGGATCGTTACAATATTTTAGATCTCTCAATCTCTTTCAAAATCCTTCTCCGACGTTCTGTCTTTTGTTATAGATAAAAGATGACATTTGTCTCTTTATAGGAGGAGATTTTGTAAACTCGAGGGGCTTTTTATCTTTTTGGTAGACACATGTTTGATATTATATTCGTGTACTTGTAACCTCTAGTTGAATTGATTCTGGTACCATCTTCACGCTTGTGCACACTAGTAGCTTTTTAAATTTCCTTGTTAAATTTCATATCATTCTCATTTAATATGCTTTCCGGATGTTTTTTAAATATCAACTCAAACAATCCAGGCGTTCCTTTGTACTACTTTCCATTTATATCGTTATCAGTAAAACTAACAGGAGTTGATCTCATTTCACAGGAGTCGATCTCATTTCACAGGAGTCGATCTCAAGTCTTCACCATCATAGTGAATACCATATGTAAAGTTTGCTTGGCAGATCCCCAATTTTTTTATCGAATAAATGCATTAATCTCTGGTGGTACAATAGACGATCTTCTAAACGACTCTTCAGGTTCAAAGTATTGCTCATCCTCACTAAAGAAGACGTTTTTTCAGCCTGGCCAAACTGCTCCTCTTTTATTTCTTGTTTTATCTCATCCTTTACATCTACTACTTTATCTGTTCAATTTTTTTATTGGTTCAATGAGTTGTTTATGCTGAACTTCCAAAGACCTCTGAGTTTGCATAGAAATGCTCTTGATTTCATGAAGCTTTTTCTTGATGTTATCTTGTATCCTTTTAATTTGCGGAATAGATCCACTGATACCGTCTTGAATACTGAAAATTTATAAACTCTTTTTCCTATTTCATGTTCCAAGAAAGTCACGTTTCAGGTTTTTTGGGTTTTCAGGTTTTCTGGTTTCCAGGTTTTTGGATTTTCAGGTTTTCGGGTTTTATGAGGGTTTCTTGTTTTACGTTTTGAACTTTTTAAAATTCCGTAGGTATAAGTATTTTCTTAAACTTTGATATAACCTTTAAACGCAATACGAAATCTTCACTCATTCATGTAACGTTCCTTATCCACTACTAAAAACCTACTGCTGCCACCTTTCCAAGTTCTTATACAGAAGCCCTTGAGTTTAGTGTATATTATGTCAGTGTTTACATGAGCTTCATAAATGTGCTTAAGATTTCTCTCGTTTTGCTTAAACACAACAATATAGTGTGATTTGTCTCTGACCAGCTGTTTTGGTATCCTGCTATACGTTTGATACAATTAAAATCTATCAACGTTCCTGTGACTTCTTATAGTAAAATAGTTTCTAATATTGTCTTACTACTTGCACGCTACGTCATCAAATATCGTTACTGAATTCTCCTTCACCTCATTCGGATGTACAATTTCACCGTTATCAGTGAGAGTAAAGTGTCGTAGGCCGGGAATTGATGACAGTACACTTTTTAGTCACCTATACTTTGGCTGGTGCAATGACTTTGAAAACACATAGACATTTTTTAAACTTTAGACAGTTTGGATTGTATAGCAAGTTTAACATTACATTAGTCTTCCTGGAATTTGGAGCTCCACACATGATACATCGAACATTGTTTGGCAGTAGATCCCTGTGCTTCACCTTTTTCTTCATATCCGCTTCTTAATATATGTCAAATTTCATAATGGATCATTTTTATCTCTTCATCTTGATGTCTTGACTCACACTAAGAGTTTCACATTAAATCCTTTTTCTTCGTCCATGTATTGTGTTTGTTATCAAAGCTGAGGTATTTCACTAGCACTTTGTTGCCCTTATTCCGCAACACCTTCATAAGGTGGAGGACGTATAAGTATGGAGACACATAAGTATATGTCTCCATATTTAGCTTCTTTAAGTTCTTTTCCGTAAAAAACTTCCTTGAATCACGTTGGTATGGTAGTCTTTTATATGATATGTTGGAATAGTAGGCAGCACTGAGTGTATAGTAAACATATAATTTGTACAGCTGGGTTGGTATCCCGTATCAAACACTTTTTTATACTTGCTTATCCTTTATTTGTCACCCACTTTTAAATGAACTTTTCTTTCCGCACTAGAGTAGTTTTGTCTATTTTTACTATTGTTAACTCTTACAACATATTTGTTCTATAATTTGCGCGCTTCGATAGGTGTCTCAGATGCCTATGGTTCTGTGTTTTCTCGTGTTAAATCTGCCAAAAGGTCGGGTAGTATCTTTATCCAAGGTAGTTGCCCAGCTATGTGAATTTCCTCCACATCAAAGATTTTATACTGATTGATCCTCTCCACTATAGCTTCCTTCTTCTCACTTAATACAGAATAGAGGTTAGTATTGTTTTTCTTCATCATCCTTGCAAATACTGTGTTATACAACTCCTTGTCCTATGTCTGTTTGAAGATGATTCATCGGATTGTTATCCTCAATCGGTGTACTGGCCTTAATAATTTCCTGTCCAGACTTATCCTTCAAAGGTATTGAGAAAGCGTACTTGGTAAATCAATTTATCATTGTCGGAATATACTTTTAGCTTTTGTTAAACTTGCAGTATCGAATCGTCTCCACCAAGTCAGTCTGATACAGAACATCTATTCCCTTCACCTCCACAGGTCTATTGGGAAATATTCTTCGTGCTGGAGCATGAAGCTATTTGGCGATGGTTTCTCTAACACTCATTATTGTAGAATGACAAACTTTGGGGTAAACCTAACTATTTATTGAAGTTTACGAGATTCCACAGCCCCTCCCCACTGTGGAAAGTGGTAGCCTACCCTGTTTTGCTACCTACTGTATCTTATACTCACTTTACTCTGCTCTTAGTGCAGACTCGACAGATATATCAAGCATATCATCTTGGGGTACAGCATTGTGTCCCCAAGGCAAGGTTTTCATACCATTAACCATTATGTATCGTTTATAATCATGATCTGAGAGAACGATTTTGTTTAATTCCACACTGTACAAATTGTGCTGATAACTTTGCATATATAGGGTGTATTGATGCGATGATAGAAAACAAAAAACATTTGTGATCGCTATTTTTTATATTGATGATAGCGTGTTTGGATTTAGTCTTTGCAGGCAGGTTGATAAAAAAAGATCCTCTTAGTGGAGTGTTATGGTTGACTCTGATTCCTAGGTAATTCATTTTTATTAGGGTCCAGCGGAAGCCTTTCTCATAAAACTCGTCCATTTCTGTTACCAATTTCTTCTCGAACATTTCTCAATGTCATTGGAGGGTAAAATAACTGTAATTGGAGGTTTTTTGTTTTAAAGTTCATTTCCTGTAAGATATCTTCAAAGCTGGTTGGTTTTTTACATTCAACTACTAGTACGAGATTGGTTTTTGGGTTTTGATTCTCGAGTTTCTGTCGGATCTTGCTCACAATCGCTTCTCTCAGCCGTTTCAAGAACATTGCGGGATATTTGATTGCATACTGGTTTTCTATGACGTATGGCTTCATTCGATCTTTAAATACCTTTTCTACCTCTCTGATTTCATCCTCTACATCTTGCAGACATTCCCGTAGCAATGTAAATGCTTTGTTTCCTTGCCAATATGCACTGAACCATCTACACAAAAGATATGTGTTGTATGCACTTATTTAATATGTTATTTTCCAGACTTTTTTATGTGATTTTGTTAGATATACTGTATCTTAATTTTTATACTTAAAAGAAAATAAATAAAATTTAATGATAATAATTTTAATGTAAATAATAATACCATAAAAAATAACATGAAAATTGATTTTCAACAGAACTTTTCAATATTTGTTACAAAATATTGATAGACAATTTGTAATATTACACTTTTTTAGATCTTTGAAAAGCCTAAAATTATAATAAAATATTTGTTTCATTGTATATGAATAAAAATAAATATTTTTTACGTTAATTAGTTAATATGAAATAAAATTCAAATTATAAACCTACGAATATACTTTGTTTAATGATTATACAGCTCTTTTTCGTCTATCTTTATATTTCATTATTATTAATAACTAATCGGATACTCACATCATTTCAATGTCAATATCGTAATGGTTCCTAATTGTTATCCAAAACAGCTGGGGAATACAGTAGTGCCAACTATGCGACACCAAATATCTCCCACGCATGGTCACTGCATAGCACAGTAATACTAGATACTGATGCTCCGCCGAGCACAATACTGCTGCAGTCCGTCCTGCAATACTCGCCTTTATTACTTGCTCAACGCCGCGTTGTCCTAGAGAATGCAATGCTGTTGCAAACTGCAATCCTCATACTCCATTCAACCTATAAACTAAAAAACTTTTTAATCTAAAAAATCACTATCACATAGTATTTTAAGCAATGTTGTCATGCAATATTATAATAAGTTATTAGATTGGGAAAAAAATGGTTAAATTGATTTCCAAACAGCTCCGATGATATTTTCATAAATATTGTATGGGATTCAAAATAATATACAAAATGTATTATATTTTAATTTCATTACAAAGAAATTGGTGTTTTAATTAATATAATACACATTATTTATTTTGTATTTTTGTTAACAAGTAATTAACGTCTCTTTATAAGAAAGTTTAAGAATGCTAATCATTTTGCTTATTCACATATTCCAGAAACAAAACAAAAAATAAAGTGTATTTACAAATAAAGTTGAAAAAGTACCTAAGCTGACTATAATAAAACCCCCAGATTTTAGCAATTTTCTAAATCATTATTTTTATATTTAATTCCACGGAGATATGAGTTGATGATAATTGAGTCTGATTGAGTTTTTTTCACTTTAGTTTACCCAACTTCAATCGCCAGTTCATATGGGTCTGAATACCTGTGCGTAAACTTAATTCAGTATGATTGCGACAGAATTTATCAGTATAAACTCGTCTGTGTCACGTTCTTTAACATAAAATAATAGTTTTCCAAATATATTGAATAGTAATTTTTAATTAATTATTAGATAACTATTTTAGTTCAAACAATGCTTTTTAGTAACTATAGCGTAACATATAGTTTTTAAAACCTCTTAAATCATATTTGAGTATCCTGTATAAGTTGGTGTAACACAGTAATATTGCTTATAGTTTGGGATTTGAACTTGAGTATTCAGAATGATTCGAGACTAATTTTAATCATAATAATATCCTGAGGATGAACATTAAAGGAATTTCTAATACATAAGTATTGGTACGTCAAAGTAAAACATCTGGCATTATTGTTCAAAAATATAATATTTGCATTTGCATAACGCAAAACAATATAATAATATTGTTTGAACACTACAACGAAACAAAATAGTGGATGGTTTTGCTCTACCATAAACATTTTTAAAACCCAACATTATTTGTGAACTTCAATTTATAAAATACACTAACGCATTACTGATAACCTACTAAACTGCTATTCACTAGTGTTATAACATATAACTCTACCAATCAATAATTACACGGAGTCAGGCCTTTTGTTTGAGAATATAAACTAATGTAGTAGATAACCTTTGAACAGAAACTATAGTAAAAAGAGGTAGGGTAGAGGGGAGGGAGGCACAAACCACAACAAAGGACGACCACCGGTGGTCCGGTCTCATTAATGTCACAGACCATGGGCTTACAGTTGTTCAAAGTTTACCTCACGATTGTTAGGATTGCGTGCAGGCTGAAGTCAACTGCAGTACGCAGAGTATCACGCAACGCACTTTTCATCAGGGAAATGCTTTTGTAGTATAAAGCTACTGATAGTGTTGTTTTAGATAAATAAATTAAATTTCTTTATCTATGGGTTATACCTATAGGAGTTGGATAATGGTTGGGTTAGGTTTATTTGGGATGGGTTGCGTTAGATTTCGATTAGTTGGCTTTGGTTCAATTGGAATGGATTGTGTCGGGGTTGTTTTCGTTAGGTTAGGTTTCGTTAGGTTAGGTTAACACTCTTAGTAAGTCACCAATCAATGATATAGGTTAACATTCAATACTTTAATCCGGAAGTATTAAAAAAGTATATTTTTTTTATTTAGAAAAATCACCAGTTCACGTGGGCATGTAGGCCTGTGTGTGATCGTTAGCTCAGTTAGGTTTTCGAACCAAGGACCAAGCCCTCCATAGATTGAAGATTTAGCCATTAACTTCGGTAACTTAAGCTCATATTCTCACTATTTTAGAATTAAAATATCTATATTCGATGATTATACGTATTTATCTAAATAATTACAGTTAAACATCTAAGTCAATTCTTTGACAACCATAACTAATACGAGTGTTAAATGGCCAGGCATATTGATAATTTAGTGGACTGCTAAAAATCAATTTGCTAACCATCCAGGAGAATTTACTAAAGGAAGTTTGGAGGTAGATCAACAAACATATTAAGAAAACAAGCGAATTAATAATACGTATATATTTTAATAATCCACTTATAATTTAACTTGCCAGAGTGGTGGCTTAGTAGTAAAGTCTGCTTAGTTCAGACTGCTGATTCAGAGGTTCAGTTAAGGTTCAAATTCAAACTAAGCTAATATTTGGTGCTTCACCATTATGCCTGTGTAAACTGGCGAGTAAAGTTAAAAAACAAAAGTTTTTGTACTGTAACATATATTTTCATGAAAAATATACAAATTATTAACTGATAACAAATTATTAAATCATTTTCCCCCCATTAATATAGATAATTGCTTAAGCAGTAGTATTCGTTGTATATTTCCCTCTCAATTCATTGGAATCTGTAGATTTACAAGACAATATTTAGTGTTAACGCAGAAAAATAATCCTTTTAGTTTATAGTACAATAGCGTTTAAAATTGAATGCTGCAATTTAAAAAACACAAAGGAGATGGATTTAACTTTAAAAATAAATGTCATAATAAGTCTGAGTTTGTGAAGTACATTCATGGAAGATAACGTTATTATTCTGTCGTCATTGTTTCCTACAGAAGATTAATACATTAAACGTTATTTTTATTTCAATTCACAGTGATTTTTATAACGTTGTGTGCTTTACCAATAGTTAATTTTATTCATTAACTATTTAGAATCACTATGTTTTGAAACAGAAGCTATTATTGTTTGTTCAATATTGTAAAATATGGTAACTTACCAATTGGTATAATTGTTTTACTATGCATTTACCTTAACATTTCTTCTCGAGATTAGAACATTTTCAATAGAAACAAGAATTAAAACATACAATTTGTAATTAGTGTACTTTACCCCTATCTGAATTTAGCATAATTAGTCTAGAAAATTATTCTAAATTAACGTTTATTCATTCATTATATAAATTAGTTTACTTTCACTGTGAGAGCCATTGTGGTGTAAATATAGTTTTGTTTTGTTTTTCTCAGCTATAGGTTTTATTAAATATAGTATGAAAGGACAACGGTGGTAATAATAACAAATAAAGCTTGGTGACTTTCTGAGTGAATTTTCTTCTGTTAACAAAAGATTCACTCACCCGTTAATATAGGCCTGCAGCCTGTGAGTAAACTTTATATAGCTAATAAAGTACCGACCGTACTTGAATTCGACGGTACTTAGCTCAGAGGGGGTCCAAACCTTGGACAGTGCCATCTGCAGTCCAAAACCTCAGACAAAGAGCCACCACGCTGGTAATTCACCTAGTTAGTTAAATACTAGCAATAATTTCTTTTTATTACAAATATATTCTTTAGGTAAATCCCAATTCAAAGGACTGGTTTTACTATATAAAAATATAAATTAAATTATGCTACAGAAGCTATATAGTTTTTTAATTAGCATAATACGTGTTGGTACATATACAGTACAAGTAAACGTCACACAACACACATTTATTACAATATGAGCACAACATGCACAAATATATTACAATACAAGTACGAAATGCACAAATATATTACAATACAAGTACAAAATGTACAAATATTATGGTGATCGATTTCGGTGAACTACGCTCATCTTCCTCAGACCAGAGGGATTATGGGGACATCGATCATCATAATATTTGTGCATTTAGTACTTTTATTGTAATAGATATGTGCGTTTTGTGCTTATATTGTAATAAATTTGTATTGTGTGACGTTTAATTACACTGTAGAAGTTATATCTCATAAAGCATTAACTATCAAATGAACCAATATCTTTAACACTAATTCCTATTTTGTCAACACATGTTTCTAGTAATGATAAAACAAACTAAGTTTCATATTTTTATTATTTGTTATATAGATACTACCCCTTGTACAATTCCTTTATATGTAGTGTATATATATATATACTTTTTTACACTATATCTTCTACATATGTTATATTTTTAATTCTGATTAACATAAACATTTTGGATTTCCATGATAGACAGTCTAATTGTAGGTAATAAAGACGGTGAAAAGAGGTTCATTATAAAAACAACAACGTCGCACTGGACACAAAATAAATTCTTTTTTCGTTTTAATAATTTTCTTTAATAATTTTTTGTACTATTTTAATTTACGATATAACAATATTTTCACCCATTGGTGAACCTTATCAATGTTAAGAGTCGTATCAATCGTTCGAGTTAGTGAACACGTAGACATTCATTTGGCAGTATTATTTATTCGTAAAATATCTTTAAATAGTGATAAGAAAAATTATATGCCCAATATTATTTGAAGTATAATAAATTAATCAACTTAGTTTTTTTATTATGATAAATAAAATATATTTTGTATCCAATACAGCGTCTTACGTTACGCAAAAGTAGTTGCTAAACACAAACATTGGTGCTATGGATAAAATATAAATATTTATCTTACAAGGAACTTCCCCTTGATCACGGAAATAAAAATAATAAATGTATGTCTGTCTCAAATAAAAATATATGTTACAGTTTTACAATGTTCTTTTCCAATGATGTATTACCTCATACAGAGCTTTGCAAACAATAGAAACAAGTAAGAAAGTTTATTGTTGTACTATCAAAATATTAGTAGACTCAATACATACTAATACATAATAAATACATACTAAATATTTATTTTACTAAAGACAGTAAATATTATAGTGTCTGTATAATGAAACAAAAGAATACATCAAGGGAACTGTCCTTAAATTGTGAAATGGCAAACATTATTAATGCAAAAGACAAAAGACGGTGGTTGAAGTTTTCCCGCTCCCTTTACGGCAGGTAGTAAGAGTCTTGTGTCATACATTGTGAACTGTTCTTTAGGGACTTCGTACTGAACCAAGTTATAAAGCAATAAAAATATAAGGTTGTAAACACCTATTAAACCACTAACTGTAGATAGTTAAAATTATTATACTAAAAGTAAAAATTTGAAAAATAATGTATGCTATTATAATAACCATAATATGATTAACGGTTAACATCAGTTTATTTTTAACATACAATTATTCTGACAGTGGTTATATCACCCCTCCCTTTTGATGTTTAATGACGTACTTTTCTTAATAATTACAAAATAAATTATTATTTTGATATATTTTTTAGGAATTCTGCTTTTAAAATCTCCTCTTAGTTAGTTAGGGCAACACTATCTTTCAATCATTGTACATAAATTATCTTTCCAACCAGTTAAAAACTATTCTAAAGCAAATATACCTCTAAAATTTATGTTCAATTATATATAATATGGAGGAATGAAGAATTGAAATACAATTAGTTGCACTGTTTACTCTATGACTTGTATAAACAGATACAATGTTACAATTAATATAATAAATTTGATGAAGTTTAGCTTAACATTATTTTAAACATAAACAATAAATTCCTAATAAATTATCTACATGCATGAATAAATTTGTGGAAATAAACAATTTGGTATGAATAGAAACAATTTAGATGCGTAAAAGTTTCCTTATAAATGTCACAATGAGACAGTATCTGACATAACTTGTGTTTTACTGGAGTGTCATTTCGTATCTTGGGGGATGACGTCATCCTTGTGACGTTTTATTTGCCAAGTAAAGGCTGGAAAAAGTCTTTATATTATTAGTGTTGCTTTAATGTTGTTTTGCGTTCAGATGTGTATACGTACTTTCAAGTACTGACTTTTTCCACTTTTTATTGATATGATAAACATTATAGTTTTGCTGTTTGAGTATTATAAGTTAACAAATTGATAAACGACAATGTTTATCCATCACCTTCATAGTCAGTTAAGCAAATTGCCTTTTACTAACGAACATGGGTGGGATAAGAAACATTTATTCGGTCTTGGTAGTGTACATCGCATTCACCAACCCTCAAGGACTTTAATATGTTATTGGATGAAGTTATTACAAAAACTATCAGTATCATGGCCAATAACTCTATAGCCCCTTCAGAAATAGGGTCCAATTAGGATCAGTATATGATGACGTCACACGTAGACCACGTAACGTCCTCCCTTTATAAAGACACAATTTAAGCTGAATATAAGTTCTTAAAAATGAATATGGGAACGTTGTTTATAAGTATAAGTGGCACAGCGTACCTACATTTATGTAATACTAATTCACTTACATAAATGTAAGTATTCTGTGCCTCTTACACTAATAAACGACGTCCCAGTATTAATTTTTAAGAATTTATTTTCATCTTAAATTGTGTTTATATAAAGGGAGGATATTACGTGGTCTACGTGTGACGTCATCATATATTGATCCCAATTAGACCCTATTACTGAAGGGGTATAGAGTTATTGGTCATGATTTTCTTGTAGTAGATTCAATAGTTTTTGGTTTGCTATTTATTTATATGGACTCCAAATTACTTGAGATGTTTGACTTTTATTATTAACCAGTGTTTATTGATTTATTAATTGATATTGAATGCATAATGTAGCAAACTTATATATACGTTACAGTATCGTTCCAGGGCCAAGATGAAGTATACTGTATATTAAATAACACAAAAAAACAATTACTCTTTCCAATGTTATAATTACATGCAAAAACTGAATTCTTAACAAAAAGGCATTCAGTGCCAAGCTGTTCTATTATATTAACGCATTACTCACACTACTAGAATCAAATTATATTTATATTACAGGATATTGTAGCAAAACAAAATTTAACATTTTAATTCACTATACGTCTAAAATAGCATAAAACTCAAAACACTATTTAACAATCTATTAATGGAAATAATTATCTTAAGTTGACGAATTCCAGAAAAATATGAGACTTCATGAGCGTAAATGTCCTGTGCGGGGACTCGAATTGATTACTTTTATCTAACGCAACAAAGAAGAGCTGTTCTGTAATTAAAAAATAAAAATATCGTTTATACCATGAGCATAAGTTACGTCCTGTATACAAGATATATTCATGTATTCACTGATATCTTTCGTTGTTTATATTTTGTCAGTCTTTGACCCTTGTGGAAAAATATAGATCTGATAAGGTAAAATAAAAGAAAACATCAAGGGAACTTCCTTTAGATTGTGGAATAGCAAATATTATTAGGACAGAAGATTTAAACAAATGATGGTTTTTTCCCGTTCCTTTTACGACAAGTCGTAAGAGACTTGTGTATTCTTGTGTCACACTCGGAGTTACTGTCGGACATAGTGAACTGTAATTTAGTAACCTTTAATGAACTAACTTCGAGTTTATAGACTCGGCAAACCAGCAAGTTTCTAAGATATATTTGAAGAACATAAATAATGTAGACTTTGAATAATATGTAAGTAAAGACATTAATTAATTAAAAACAGTTTCTTAATTATTTATAAAATTGACAAAGTAATTTGATACATACATATTGTGTTTATTATATCTTTATTCAGCCATCATAAGCTGGAACTCAGATAAAATGACTTAGGAAATATCTTAATATGATTATTAAATCACCTACTGTTTATCACTTATGCCTACTTTCACCAATAGAATATATATTTATATTTTTTGTCGCAAGGGTAATTATTTAAGCAAAATAGAAACCATTATTTTTAAGCGGTTTTTTTAAAAATAAAATTGAAAATATTATTCAATTTACTATATTGTAACTACACATTCCACATAAAACAGTACAAATATATTTATTTAACTGTTGGTAAAATTTAAATAATTTTTTTAATGATTTGTTGTAAAGGATATTTTTTTTAAAGTAATTACTGTTCCATGAAATTCCAGCCCTGACGTTGTAGCTGTCTTGAAAGCCGTTCATAACGGGGATATTGTTGCAATACCCCTGGGCTATAATTAATTGCCCGTCAGTTTAGGTTGGCAGAGCTGAACACAGAGCAACAGCTGGCAGCACTGTTTCCCCTCCAGGCTTTCTTTGGCACCACTCAAAATAATAATCATCGGTTGGTGAGCTTTCGTTAGCTTATGGCATTAGATATATGAAGTGTTGGATTTCAATAAAGTAATACCTTAGTTTAAAATAAGTACAATGAATATCTTTGCTGTGGTATATAATAATTTCGTTGCAAGCGCCATTAAAAACTAAAAGTGGAGAACTCTAGTTTTACGTTGCCACTTGGATATATATGGATAAACATATTCTCCCACATTCATATCCATTCAAACTGCAGACTTGGTTATTCGTGTACTGAGTCCCGTTTCAATTTCACAGAAATTGTCCAAAAATTCCACAACCGAGTAAAACGCATGCAACACTAAATAGCACTTTAATTGAGCTTTCAACTGATTTAAATTCTTCAATTGTTTCATGCATTCAGGTAGGCTGTTTTGTCCCAACTTGTATTGGCAGCTCCTTAAATACTTATAGCCTACTTACTTACTTGTACTGTTGCTCTATGTCTTTGAACTCGAAGGTTGTCCCTGACTCTTGTCTCGTAATGGTGGACGTCACTGCCCTGCATCAAAGTGCATTTGGGATGACAGTAAAGTACTACCTCATGTTTTTAAGTTTCAAATTTAGAATGGATTAAATTGTGCCAGAAACTTGTAACATGACTAATTCTTATCAATCTGAGGATTGCAACAAAAACTACGATCAAATAAATGGGAATGTACACTGCCAAATTTTAAATCATGAAACAAATAAATAATGTGCACCATCAGATCTTGTAAATACACCTGAAAGTTGAATAGTATTAATTGTTTTATTCATATTTTAGATGCTGACTAAGCTTGTGCGTATTTTGAGGCGAATGTGAATCGTGTGTAGGATGAGTGAGTATGACCTATGTAGTCTGATTACTAACTGCGTTCGTCTTAACTGAGAAAGGACTATTATTAGCCTAATAGTCAGGGAAACTAAGGGATCACCAACTTTACGTGGAATCCGAACCACACAAGAAAATTAGCCTGATTTTGAGCCTATTGACAATACTAATACTCAGTTTTATTCCCAACCCAAAATCCAGACTCTGACTATCACCAACGTAAATACCCCAGACTTCTCTAGTCCATCAAAGGCAACCATTGAGCGGACGCCATGTCGTTAGTAGTAGAACATAGAATAGAACTTATGTCCTACAATTACTTTCCCTGTCTAAAAAATATCTATAAGCATAATTGTCCTATGTATTTTTGAACATATTCATTCATTCATACCAAGTGTAAGCAATTGAACGCTGGGTATAACTAACGAATATCCCAAGGAACAACTAAATAAGAAACCAGATCTTAGGTAATTTTCAGTTGATACATGTAACATTTACAATGGCAGAATTCTCCAGTTAATCAGAGCACAGTCTAAGAGAGAAAACCTCCTAACTTATTTTCCACCAGGAATTGCGTAATTTCAGCTTCTTCCAACTCATCTCCTGTTAAACTTATCCCATAACAAACTTTTGTTCTGTCTTTTGTTGATACGATTATTTTACTAAAAAATATTTTTGACTGCATGGTTCTTACGCTTGTAATTATACTTTCACAAGTTTGACGTATAATTGATCAACATATTATTCAAATGAAAATTGTAATTACTCTATGGGGACTAAGTTAAGATTATTGAAATTATTATTTTCTTGAAAATAATTTAATACTTTAGAATTTTTTTTGTTGTCAAACGTTAACTTCATAGTTATGCAACATTTGAGATTACTTTGCTCTAGTTTATTTTTGTATTTTTGACAAAAGAAGCAATTTTCTACTGTTCCTAAGTAAAAACATTTCAGCAATAGACCAACAGAAGGGGTTTTCTCCTATCTAAGTTCATAAAGCATAGTACATAGCATTTGATTACTTTATTTTTGTCTGATTTGTGAAGTTGTTGATTTTTTCAGGAATTTTTTATCAATGTATTATCATGTTTATCCAACAAAAAATATTTTACGTTTTATCAAAATTATTGTTCTATGACACGGGTTTATTCTGAAATGATGCATTTTGCTAATATACTAACATAGAAGATATTATTACTAAACACTAATGCTAATACTAGAATATAAAATATTATTACTAAACAATAAACGTTAAGATTATGTATCAAAAACTAACCTTTTAAACTTCGCAGGATGTTTCTAAAAAATAGGATCTATTGTTAGGTAGAAGGAAACACATAATTTGTGCATTATTATTGGAGATATAAATGATATTGTATGTAAGTAAAGAAAGGTAACAGGCTGAGTCTATATGGTACACCATAACAAAGACTGTGTACATATGTGGTTTGAAGTCAAATATTGGCACCCATTACAGCTGCGCCAGTGTTTGACTTGAATTAGGCTTCTACATTAGGAATTTGGGATATTCAGATGTAGGAATTTTCTATTCGTGGGGATTCTCATATTTTAATAATATTTGTAGATCAGAAAGGCAATATGTTTTTGTTTTCATTTTATTTATTAAACTATAATAAACTTTTCTATTTTGAAAAATATTCTTGTTATTGTCCAGGGAATTAATTTACTAGTAGCTAAAAACGGTTTAATTTTTTAAATAAACATTAAGCATGCATATCAAAAAGATTCTATAAACGTCATTAAATTTAACTTCTTTTCTGTGGATTTTCCAACCAAGTAATATAATAATTTTAAAACAAATAATGAATTATTAACTTCAACATATGCTATATAATAAAATATATAAAATAGTTTTTTAATGAATTCATTTTATGCAGCTTGAGAAAAAATGCATAATGGTAAATTTGACCTGTATGGTGAATTTTGTCCTTACTTTATCTTACTTTATTGAACATTTGAAATGTTAATGGACTAAGATGCATTTTGGCCATCATTGCACAGTAATATCCACTATAGGAATAAACATGTTTTAGTTCAAACTATTTTGTGCCATAATAATAAGTAACAAGCAAGTATTCAGCAATGTTTAATGATTAAGGTTGATATTTTCGTGTAAAAAGGAAGCTAAATATGACAAACCATTCTAAACACTTATTTCTGTTTGATTAGCCAAACAATTTTGTTTTGGTTCTGCTTTAGAAATAAAATATATGTCAAACTTAAACAAATGATTGGAATGTAATTTTTCTTTTGTATGTATAAACTACTAGACGTATCCACCTGTGTCACTGGTTATATTAAGTTTGAAGACTTCCAATGAAAAATATGTAAAAATTCCAACAAATTTAGTAAATCATACTAAATACTTTGCTTTTGAAAAATAATTATTTAATCTAATATAAAATTTAGAACAGCTGATGATATGTATGATTTACAACTCCAATTATTTTTAATTTAAAAGTGTAGCCTTCCACAATTAATTTTATTAATTTGTTTTTATTTAACTGCTGTTTATAGAATAAATCACTAAATTTGTATAGGTCCATAAGAATACCATGGGAGTTTTGTAGTCTAGTGGGACGGAGTCCTGAGGTCGGAGAGGAAAATGCTTAGTGAGCCTCTGGAGGCTAAGCTAAACCTATGTACAAAATGTTAAGTCAATTGGAGGTATAGTTTAGGAGAAATAGTAATGTGTGGTAAATTTTAGTTATATATGTAGATTTTTTTAGACATTTGGGACAAAATATCCATAGGATGTAAAGGATTTTACTTATAACAAAAATGATCACAACTGAAACATTTATCTAACTTACTCAAATAAGCACTAGTTTTTACGAAAAGCATTTTATTATTTTTGTCCTGCATAGCCATTTTTAATATATAAACTATATTTCTGAAGCAGATAATATTATTAGAGAAAAACAGGGTTCTAAATTACG
Organism: Stictocephala bisonia; assembly: GCA_035578905.1. Lineage (NCBI taxonomy): Eukaryota > Metazoa > Arthropoda > Insecta > Hemiptera > Membracidae > Stictocephala > Stictocephala bisonia. The sequence goes on along the minus strand of JAQJVL010000687.1, from coordinate 401,315 downwards.
TCTTAAGAACATTTTATACGAGTCTTTTAGATATTATGGGAATCATGATGGATATAATATATTTTTCTATATATTAATTTTAATAAGAACAATTCAGTAAGGTTGGTTCAATCGTTATTAATATTATTATATTTTTTCACAATAAAACACTGAGCTGTAGTGTATTTACTTCTGCGCCTGACTGCGATGGGGCTCAGAGCACTTTAGCCTGTTTCAAAGAATTTTCTAATTTTCTAACAACGAGAATCCATATTTTTTTAATATTCAGCCGTTTACATTAAAATGTATAGCATTTTAAAAATGCGTAACCTTTTCAACAGTATTTTGTGTCATTATATATAGTAAAAACTTCATTGACTGTGCATTCTACTTAAACTATTTTGTTGTTTGGATAACGCAATAAATTAACTGATAATGTCATAATTTGTTCCACATAAGGGATTTTATAAAAATGTTTGCTTCAATATTTAAATGTAACATCATATAAATAGCAAAACCGCAAGCAGTGACGGAACGAATAGAATACGAATGTTTACTCTCCTGGAGAATTGTAAAAATAAAATAAACATATATCTCATAAATTAAAATACAAATTCACGTGTTACCAAAAGGACCATGTCTGTTGGTGATTTACAATGTTCTTCCAGATAAATGTCTACAACAGAATTGTCTAACTCGGGCGTGGTAATGAAATTGCTACACCACCATTACTTTTAATAATTTGTCTAAGGGATGTTCGTTACTGTATTATGCAGATACCTTGCTCCATTAATGACTCAGTTTTACCCTTTTACTATTGTAAAATCCTGTAAATATATTTTAATATCGTATATTAATAAATCAGCTTACAACTTTGTAATTGTTTAATCAAGTTCTGATTAATTCATTGTATTTAAAACAAAAATAATTTAATGTAAAGCACTTTATACAGGGTGATTTAAAGTGGTGGTAAAATAAATTAGGACGTGGTTGTAGAGCTAAAAATAGGAAAAAAAAAGTTTATATAAACATAGGTCCAGAAATTCATTAGCGAGTAACAGCTGACGAAAGATTTCCCTCCGATTTTAGTTCATCTAGAGAAATTCAGTGATTCTGAATGTCTTAGTTCTTACTTTTTAGCACAAATAAGGTGAATTTATAAGAAAAATCACTTGAAAAATCGAATAAAACAAATCTGGAAGCTATGGTTTTAACAGTTTTTGATAAAAGATATGAAATTTGCCTAAAATCTAATAATAAAATACAGTCTTCAATGTGTGATGCCTAAAAACTTTGTTAAATGGCCAATCAACAAATTGTTTTTCATAATGAAATTTGTAGAGAATTTAATTTGGAAAACAACCATATGAGCAAAGGTACTAAATGTGAAATTAAAGTTTGTAAAATATACTCTTACGTAGAACACTATACAGCAAACGTTTGCCATTTTATGATAAGGAATGGACATCTGATTGGTAATATCTAGTGAAAACAAACACATTGTTTTTTAGTAAGCAGTTATATTTTAAAATGAAATAAACACATCTAAAATTACTTTAAAACTTATCGGAATATTAAAGATTATGTTCAAAATTACCACCCTTCTTCAAAATGCAGGTGTCTGCTTGATACTTTCTATTCCGTTCTAAATCTTTAATCGGAGTTCTTCAATGGTATATATTGAAGAAGACGAAACTAATGTTTTTAAATGTCCCAAAAGGTAAAAATCCTAAGAATTTCAGTCTGGTGACCTTGCTGGCCATGGAACTGGCCCACCTCGGGGTATCCATTGATTTGGGAAACTCTCATTATGTGTCACAAACAGCAACACAGTAGTGCGCAGGTGACCCGTCGCGCATAAACCACATGCTTTGGCACACTCCAAAGGTAACCTAAAACTTCAATCAAGTACTGTACTGTAGTTCGTTTCAAGTCCAAGTACGAAGCTCGATGAGAAGATGCCTGTACGCGTGCATTTTGAACAACGGTGGTCAGTTTTAACATAATCTGTAATCTTCCAGCGAGTTTTAAAGTCATTTTAGATATGTTTATTTCATTTTAAAATAACACTTTTTACAAAAAGAATATGTGTGTTTTTCACTAGATATTACCAATCAGATGTTCATTCTTATCATAAGATGGTAAAAGTTTCCTGTATAGTATTCTACGTTGAGTCAATTTTATAAACTATTTTTCACATTTAGTTAACTTTGCTCATATGGCTGTTTACAGAATTAAATTCTCTACAATTAATATTCGGAAAGAAAATGGTTTTTCGTCTATTTAACAATATTATTGGGCATCAAGCATTGAAGACTGTATTTTTCTTATTAGATTTTAGGCAAATTTCATACCTTTTATTAAAAAATGTTAAAAGAATAGCTTCCAGATTTGTTTTTTTCGATTTTCAAGCGATTTTCCTTATAAATCCGCCTTACTTGTGCTAAAAAGAAAGAACTAAGACATTCAGAATCACAGAATTTCACAAGGTGAACTGAAATCCGAGGTAATCTTTCGTCAGCCGTTACTCGATAACGAAACATTTCCGTACCTATGTTTATGTAAACTTTTTTTCTTACTTTTAGCTATAAAATCACGTCCTAAATTAAATCATTCTGTATCACCCTGTATATTATTATTATTATTGATAAGGTACCAAGAAGGCCAGCTAACTTACAATGAACCCTGTTTCAATGAGTTGGCTTTTTTCCAAAACCTATCAATTATTTTGGAGTGTGAGGCCGATCTCCTTCTTAACCTTACTCTGTCCATTCCTCGTAGATTATTAATATGTGCTAGAAACTTATTTAGACAGAGTAAGGGGGCGAATCAGTACAGTAAAAGGTGAATATTACTGATAAATCTTCCAGTCTAGGCCGGATTCGAACCAGTGCTATCTATAACCCAAGCTCAAAGTCCTGACGCCTTAGACAGCTTTGCCACCATCTTGTCCAAATTTGATTTCGTGAAGTGGACATATCTCGATCTAAGCTGCTAGATTATTGGCAAATGATAGGCAATATACTATAAAATGATTGAGATATAACTGGTTTGATAGGAAGGTCCACTTCGTTTTCAACTTTTTTTTATTTTTAAGACGCCAAACGTGAATATGGATTTCAAATGAATTTCATGAATGTAAGGTGAGGATTGACTGTATTTACTCAAATGTAATCTATGTTACAAACTGAGGCCATATATTCCTTAGAAATTATTGTAAAAACAAACGAGGCGTCTGCTCAATTGTTGCAATCGGCGTGGATACTACTAAAGAAGTCTGGGGGTCCATGTTGAATGGTAGTCAAGATTCGGATGTTGTGTGGGGAAGAGAACCAAGTGTCAGACTTGTCAATTAGCTAAAAATCAGACCAACACTACATGGTTTGGATTCCACGTAAAGCTGCATGTCCCATAGATGCCCTGGCTATTGGGCTATTAATAAATAATACTATCTGAGGTAAGTCGAACTCAGATAGTAACAATGACTACACTAGTTTGTCTACACTCATCACACTCATTAATATTCGCCCATATCTTGACGATCGGCGTCTTAATAGTAAATTTAGAAAAATAAATATTAATTAATAGTCAAACGACAAGAAAGAATTTCGTATGATTGTGGATGTTGAGAAATTCCTCTATAAGTGTAACAACAGTTCTGACTGCCCTTTCTTAAAGTGGATGAATAAGGTCACGTCCAAGATCAGCAGGGATAAGATATATTTTATAAGCTGAGTAATTTGTTTTATGATGTGGAATAGCAAAATTATATTCTGCTACGACTAAATCTTCATCTAATGGTTTTTATTGACAGTTAGGCCTATGTAGGAGTACTACACAATATGATTAGATTTATGTAAATAGTATAGTCATATGATACTATTTTTCGCAAATTATAATACTCCAAAGACAATTCGTTCGATTGGAACTCAATTCATCATTCTCTCTCCACTAAATGTCCACGAAATACTAAAAGTTGTCATCATCACTGAAACTGTTCTATAATTGTCACTTCATGTTCATCTAAGTTAGTGACGTCATTACAACTTGACGATACAACAGCTTGCTATCTAGTTTAGATACAATTCTCTAATTGGACAAATTCAGTGAGTACTGGCATTGGACAAACTTGGGGGTTTACAGTTGTGGCAGCAACAAAACTGACTTACTCAAGTGATATGTTATCGCCAACCGCCACAAACCAATCACATCTCCAGTTGGGGATGCACTGAATCACATAATGTTTATACATTTCTAAGAGTGTTGAATATTCCTGTCCTAAATACAAATTTAAGACACGTACATATCTAAAACATACACTGTATCAAAAGACCAGTGTTAAATAAATCTACCTCTGTTAAAATTGGTGTCAGTGTATATATATTTACAGTGAAATATAACTGTACCATATAGTGTAACTATTACTAATATGTGTATCGATGAAACTGAAGGGATGTAGAAGATTTATTTACAGAACAATTTTAAGATATAATCCTACCATGTGGTATATATAAATTTAAATATTAAAATTTTAATTTTAAGATTTACTTTTCAATAACATATTTCTATTCAATTTTAGGTCATATTGTATTTTCATTATTTAAAGATATTTCATAAGTAAAAATACTATTAGTTTGTCATATTTATACCTCTTTACTAAACCCTTGTGTTTGTTTCAGAATAAATTACCCAAATCAATTTCGATTTCATAGAACAATTTATAGCAATAATGGTTAAATCATTATGAGTACACATCCATGGTTCCTGAGGAGCTTCTTATTGTAATTTTAATTTAAAATCCATATAGTAAGTATGCAAACATTAAAATAAATTGTATAGTTTATTGAAACTTACATTGTTATAGTGTTTAATGAATTGTGTATTAGTTTACATTAGTAACATGCATATTTCAAATAATAGGCTAAATAGATACTTGTGCAAGCATACTTCAAAGTAAAAAATATGTACTATATTTTAGTGTTAAAATACCTTATGGTATAAACTTATGGCATTTTATTGTTCAACCAATAATAGCCGAGTTTGGAATCAATGAGTATAATTTAAATAGTTATGCTGCTTAAAATTAGAGCTGGATTACCAACAGTTTTTTCGAACTATGTGTTCCGTACTTAGTATTAGATATTGTACATATAGTTAGTTGTAATTCATAATTCAGCAATTTAATAGTTTGTTCCTCTTATTTGTATTTATAATCTCTTAAGCATAAATTGTTATTCACATACTCATAATATATTCACCTGTTACTGTATTGAAATATAAATAATATTACTGGCCTCTATGCACATGCACTTGCCAAAAGTCAAATATCAGGTGACATTGTCTAACCCTTGTATCCGGTGGTGTGAACCTTGTCAACACGCTTCACCCGTATACCTAAAATTAATTCCCCAGTTGAACTCATGATGCTATGCAGAACGGTTCGCTCGGCGTCGCGATTGCCGTGACCTCTCTTATAGTGTACAATTTTTGGTTTCATTAGTCAGTGATCGTGTTTTTTTTTTGTCTCTCAATCTCTCTACTCTCAATCTACTCCGCATTTAATTCAAAGTAAACTCTAACAGTGTTGTGGTGTGCTCAAAACTGACCACTGGACAACATCGACACCCCAGGCCTGGTGGATCCATCTCTACGGTCATCTCAACTCTCATCTTCTCAGTTCTTCACTCCAAGATATGTACTATCTCCTCTAAAAGGTACAGTTGGTTCTTTTTCATTACTTTCTACTTATAAAACGCATCTCCCTGTGATCGTTTGTGGTAACGTCTTTTCTAGTGTTTCCTCTACTAACGTAGATGTTAGTTGGTCCTCCGAAAAGGCAATAAGCTTTAAAAATCTCTCAAAACGCCCTCAATACTAAATACTATGTCTTGTCTACCGACAACCTTGAAAGGACATAAAGTGGTGTCGTAAATTAATGATGTTTATTGTATTTTGTAATGATGTTTACCAATTTACATTGTATAGTAAAATAAAAACAATCAGTTCTCAGGGGATGGGAGTAATCTTGCTGTGGTGGAATTTTATTAGAAGTTAACCAGAGAACAGCGAATAAAAGTGAACTTCCTCATAATGATCGTGCAGAGTGCAGAGTTTTTACAGTATTTTTAGAAATATGTTTACACCTCATACAACAGTTTTTTCCTCAATCTCAAAAAGGCAATATGCAATCATTATAACAACATTTTACATTTGTGCTACTTTAGTTTAACAGTCACGTTTTTGGGAGATAAAATTTGTCTGTAAACTCCCTCAATAAAAATTATTTTCATTACAAATATAAATAGAATTTTTGTTACCTTTCTTTATAAAAATGCATAAGCCTACATATATTTATTTATAGAAAACTTATTTTATTAGTAAAACTCAAACAAATTAAGTAAAATTATGGTCCACAAAATATTTGTGTTTCGTTTCTAAAACAAAAAAATATATATATACATACTGGCATAAATATAAAATATAGAAAGAGCATTTATGGAACAGTGTTTGACTGTGGCTTAAAATTCTCCGAACATTTATTTTCTCTTCACTTTGCAGTATTAATTACAACATTAATCCACTAATGGGGCTTGGACAACTCCACTCAAGTTAATTTTAAAAATTCATTCAATGTTTATATTTAGTGAAAGGATTTTTAATTTCGCTTTATGTAACGTACTTTATATAATTAGACTTTACTACAATTATTTCAGTTAATAATAATGACGGAACATTATCTTATATAAACCAAATATTACCTCTTTTAAAATTTACGTTAAAATGTCATAACAAGAGAACATACGAAACATCTTTGGTTTATGCCGATTGTTATTTTATGTCACTTTCATTAGTTATAAATATAACATCAATTTATATATTTAAAAAAAATCGTACCACTTGGCAAACAAATTTTGTATATTATTAAACGAAATATTTGCAATTGAAGTCTGATATTAAAGAGTTAATCGTTAAGTAAGGATATAAAATATAATATTCTTAGTATTCACAAATAAAATATACACTATTCACTAACATAATAGGATGGACGTAATCTCCAATTACTATATTTAAACCTAGAACTACTTAAATTAAATAGTGTCCAAATACCAAAATTGCAAACCATCTTCGAAGCTATTTTTAAATTTAAGTAAAATGTGACTTAAGAATACTTAATTCAAATTGTTTTTATATTTATTCAAACAATATTTAATTTTAGGATTTTTCACTCTTTTTTAAGGACATAAATGATGGTTCTAAATAAGATCATTATTAAGATAGTTTTATTTTACGCTTTTATATTTTTATACAAAATCTTGCTATTTTCACATAATACTATTTGTAAATGTATTGTGTATACTATACAATGTGAAAACAAATGTATTCACCTATTCAACTTTTACAAAAAAAAAAAAAAAAAAAAAAAAACAAACAAAAAAAACAATAAAAACAAAAAAACTACTTGTACTAACATTTATACAGTTTGCCATACATTTTCCCTATAATATTGTCAATATTATAACATGACAACTCATACTTTAAAATTTATAATTTTCTTTTGAAAATTATTACTTTTTCTGTTTGATTGTTGCGTATAGATTGTATATATTGTTTTTCAATAAGTCAAAAATCGATAAAAATATAATAACGAAAAGTTGCATAATTATTTTAAATATTGGTATTTTACTTCTATTGAGCGTATAAAATGGGATTTAATAATAAAATGATAGCAAATATACCAAGTCGTTTTTCATATGTGACACAAAGGGGAAGGATATTAAAGCTGAGTAATGCCTCATAGCATTATATAACATGCCAGGAGACAGTTTCAATACAATAACTTGTATTTTATATTGACTTGTTATATTAGATTTTTTCTTTTGTACTATAGCAAAGCTCGAGTGATTTTCTATAAAGGTTATGTAAATAGTTTTTTATTTCTTTAGATCATAAAATAAATGTCCAAGAGACTGGTGAAACAGCAATAATTTCTATTATCTATTGTACGATGGTATATTACGTATTGCTTCCTTATGTATCAGTTACTCCGTGTTGCTGACATGCATTCACCATTAGTAAACAGTTAGAGTTGTAGGAGTAATCATGTCACTTTTATGTCTAGTGCGTGAAATAGAAAGCAAGGAAATGCCATAAATTATTTACGCAATAAAAGAACGCTGTATAACACGTGTTATTGTGACGCTAAATACAAAATATCACAGACTTTTTCGTATGTTTTCTTTTTTTTTCTCCTGTTTTTAGTGTATTCTGAGTGCAACAACTAAAACCTTTATTTATTTTAAGGATACTTTCATCAATTCAGGTCCGCAACACTACTTAAATAAAGTTTTTTTCTTTAAAACATGTTCTAACTTTGCGGTCTTATAAAAGAAAACACGTCTTTTAGAACGTAGTTCATATAAGAAAAGTACATCGAATGTTAGATTGTTTTTTAACAATGTTGCTAACTTATAGTATAAATATTTGTCCTAATTACTATAAAACGTATAAACTTAATATTAACTGCAATAATTAAAAATAAATATATAACAACAATTTATTTAAAACTAATAGTTAAATGAATAGTGTACGTAATTATACAAGTTGTTTCTAAACACACGTACACCACAACTAAATGTGCTGCTTAGCCTACCAGAATGAATAAGGCGGTTTGGCGCGGCCCCAAGGGTAGTTTACCGTGTTGAAGGGGGCTGACTCAGCTGTGCGGCTGTGTGTATTGAAATTAACCATTCAAGTCCATGTAACCAATACCTTAGAGAAATTAATAAGTATTTTACTATTATATGTATAATTCTGTATTAAAATAGTTATGTTTTATTTAACTTTTAAAATTGAAGATTTGGCAGTACCTCATAATGTTGTCTTCTAATTATACAAGAAATATACAAATATTGTTTGATGGCTAAAAAATACGCTTTAATATGGTTGTAACTATGGGAATTTTGGACATTGATTATGTCAACGTTTTATCTTTGAACCCATTTGACTACTTAGATAATGAAAGTTTAGGTTTAATACGCTTTAATGTGATTGTAGCTATTGGAATTTTGGACATTGATCATGTCAACGTTTTATCTTTGAATCCATTTCACTACTTAGATAACGAAAGTTTAGGTTTAATACGCTTTAATATGGTTATAACCATGGGAATTTTGGACATTGATTATGTCAACGTTTTATCTTTGAACCCAATTCACTACTTAGATAACGAAAGTTTAGGTTTAATACGCTTTAATGTGATTGTAACTATTGATATTTTGGACATTCATTATGTCAACGTTATATCTTTGAACCCATTTCACTACTTAGATAACGAAAGTTTAGGTTTAATACGCTTTAATGTGATTGTAACTATTGATATTTTGGACATTCATTATGTCAACGTTATATCTTTGAACCCATTTCACTACTTAGATAACGAAAGTTTAGGTTTAATACGCTTTAATGTGATTGTAACTATTGATATTTTGGACATTCATTATGTCAACGTTATATCTTTGAACCCATTTCACTACTTAGATAACGAAAGTTTAGGTTTAATACGCTTTAATGTGATTGTAACTATTGATATTTTGGACATTCATTATGTCAACGTTATATCTTTGAACCCATTTCACTACTTAGATAACGAAAGTTTAGGTTTAATACGCTTTAATGTGATTGTAACTATTGATATTTTGGACATTCATTATGTCAACGTTATATCTTTGAACCCATTTCACTACTTAGATAACGAAAGTTTAGGTTTAATACGCTTTAATGTGATTGTAACTATGATATTTTGGACATTCATTATGTCAACGTTATATCTTTGAACCGATTTCACTACTTAGATAACGAAAGTTTAGGTTTAATACGCTTTAATGTGATTGTAACTATTGATATTTTGGACATTCATTATGTCAACGTTATATCTTTGAACCCATTTCACTACTTAGATAACGAAAGTTTAGGTTTAATACGCTTTAATGTGATTGTAACTATTGATATTTTGGACATTCATTATGTCAACGTTATATCTTTGAACCCATTTCACTACTTAGATAACGAAAGTTTAGGTTTAATACGCTTTAATGTGATTGTAACTATTGATATTTTGGACATTCATTATGTCAACGTTATATCTTTGAACCCATTTCACTACTTAGATAACGAAAGTTTAGGTTTAATACGTACTATATTAGAGTGTTAAAATAACTTATAGTATAAACTTATGGCATTTTATTGTTCAACCAATAATAGCCGAGTTTGGAATCAATGAGTATAATTTAAATAGTTATGCTGCTTAAAATTAGAGCTGGATTACCAACAGTTTTTTCAAGTTATGTGTTCCGTACTTAGTATTAGATATTGTACATATAGTTAGTTGTAATTCATAATTCAGAAATTTAATAGTTTGTTCCTCTTATTTGTATTTATAATCTCTTAAGCATAAATTGTTATTCACATACTCATAATATATTCACCTGTTACTGTATTGAAATATAAAAAATATTACTGGCCTCTATGCACATGCACTTGCCAAAAGTCAAATATCAGGTGACATTGTCTAACCCTTGTATCCGGTGGTGTGAACCTTGTCAACACGCTTCACCCGTATACCTAAAATTAATTCCCCAGTTGAACTCATGATGCTATGCAGAACGGTTCGCTCGGCGTCGCGATTGCCGTGACCTCTCTTATAGTGTACAATTTTTGGTTTCATTAGTCAGTGATCGTGTTTTTTTCGTCTCTCAATCTCTCTACTCTCAATCTACTCCGCATTTAATTCAAAGTAAACCCTAACAATGTTGTGGTGTGCTCAAAACTGACCGCTGGACAACATCGACACCCCAGGCCTGGTGGATCCATCTCTACGGTCATCTCAACTCTCATCTTCTCAGTTCTTCGCTCCAAGATATGTACTATCTCCTCTAAAAGGTACAGTTGGTTCTTTTTCATTACTTTCTTCTTATAAAACGCATCTCCCTGTGATCGTTCGTGGTAACGTCTTTTGTAGTGTTTCCTCTACTAACGTAGATGTTAGTTGGTCCTCCGAAAAGGCAATAAGCTTTAAAAATCTCTCAAAACGCCCTCAATACTAAATACTATGTCTTGTCTACCGACAACCTTGAAAGGACATAAAGTGGCGTAGTAAATTAATGATGTGGAAGTTTACCAATTTACATTGTATAGTAAAATAAAAACAATCAGTTCTCAGGGGATGGGAGTAATCTTGCTGTGGTGGAATTTTATTAGAAGTTAACCAGAGAAAAGCGAATAAAAGTGAACTTCCTCATAATGTTCGTGCAGAGTGCAGAGTTTTTACAGTATTTTTAGGAATATGTCATCACCTCATACAACAGTTTTTTCCTCAATCTCAAAAAGGCAATATGCAATCATTATAACAACATTTTACATTTGTGCTACTTTAGTTTAACAGTCACGTTTTTGGGAGATAAAATTTGTCTGTAAACTCCCTCAATAAAAATTATTTTCATTACAAATATAAATAGAATTTTTGTTACCTTTCTGTATAAAAATGCATAAGCCTACATATATTTATTTATAGAAAACTTATTTTATTAGTAAAACTCAAACAAATTAAGTAAAATTATGGTCCACAAAATATTTATGTTTCGTTTCTAAAACAAAAAAAATATATATATACATACTGGCATAAATATAAAATATAGAAAGAGCATTTATGGAACAGTGTTTGACTGTGGCGTAAAATTCTCCGAACATTTATTTTCTCTTCACTTTGCAGTATTAATTACAACATTAATCTACTAATGGGGCTTGGACAACTCCACTCAAGTTAATTTTAAAAATTCATTCAATGTTTATATTTAGTGAAAGGATTTTTAATTTCGCTTTATGTAACGTACTTTATATAATTAGACTTTACTACAATTATTTCAGTTAATAATAATGACGGAACATTATCTTATATAAACCAAATATTACCTCTTTTAAAATTTACGTTAAAATGTCATAACAAGAGAACATACAAAACATCTTTGGTTTATGCCGATTGTTATTTTATGTCACTTTCATTAGTTATAAATATAACATCAATTTATATATTTAAAAAAAATCGTACCACTTGGCAAACAAATTTTGTATATTATTAAACGAAATATTTGCAATTGAAGTCTGATATTAAAGAGTTAATCGTTAAGTAAGGATATAAAATATAATATTCTTAGTATTCACAAATAAAATATACACTATTCACTAACATAATAGGATGGACGTAATCTCCAATTACTATATTTAAACCTAGAACTACTTAAATTAAATAGTGTCCAAATAACAAAATTGCAAACCATCTTCGAAGCTATTTTTAAATTTGAGTAAAATGTGACTTAAGAATACTTAATTCAAATTGTTTTTATATTTATTCAAACAATATTTAATTTTAGGATTTTTCACTCTTTTTTAAGGACATAAATCATGCTTCTAGATAAGATCATTATTAAGATAGTTTTATTTTACGCTTTTATATTTTTATACAAAATCTTGCTATTTTCACATAATACTATTTGTAAATGTATTGTGTATACTATACAATGTGAAAACAAATGTATTCACCTATTCAACTTTTACAAAAAAAAAAAAAAAAAAAAAAAAAAAAAAAAAAAAAAAAAAAAAAAAAAAAAAAACAAACAAAAAAAAAACAATAAAAACAAAAAACTACTTGTACTAACATTTATACAGTTTGCCATACATTTTCCCTATAATATTGTCAATATTATAACATGACAACTCATACTTTAAAATTTATAATTTTCTTTTGAAAATTATTACTTTTTCTGTTTGATTGTTGCGTATAGATTGTATATATTGTTTTTCAATAAGTCAAAAATCGATAAAAATATAATAACGAAAAGTTGCATAAGTATTTTAAATATTGGTATTTTACTTCTATTGAGCGTATAAAATGGGATTTAATAATAAAATGATAGGAAATATACCAAGTCGTTTTTCATATATGACACAAAGGGGAAGGATATTAAAGCTGAGTAATGCCTCAGTAGCATTATACAACATGCCAGGAGACAGTTTCAATACAATAACTTGTATTTTATATTGACTTGTTATATTAGATTTTTTCTTTTGTACTATAGCAAAGCTCGAGCGATTTTCAATTAAGGTTATGTAAATAGTTTGTTTTCTTTAGGTCATAAAATAAATGTCCAAGAGACCAGTGAAACAGCAATAATTTCTATTATCTATTGTACGATGGTATATTACGTATTGCTTCCTTATGTTCAGTTACTCCGTGTTGCTGACAGTCCGTTCACCATTAGTAAACAGTTATAGTTGTAGGTGTAATCATGTAACATATTCCTAATCATGTAACATATATATAAGAAAGCAAGGAAATGCCATAAATTATTTACGCAATAAAAGAACGCTGTATAACACGTGTTATTGTGACGCTAAATATGAAATATCACTGAGTTTTTTGTATGTTTTCTTTTTTTCTCCTTTTTTTTAGTGTATTCTGAGTGAAAAAACTAAAACCTTTATTGATTTTAAGGATGGTTTCATCAATTCAGGTCCGCAACACTACTTAAATAAAGTTTTTTTTCTTTAAAACATGTTCAAACTTTGCGGTTTTATAAAAGAAAACACCCTAGGACTTTTGGAACGTAGTTCATATAAGAAAAGTACATCGAATTTTAGTTTGTTTTTTAACAATGTTTCTAACCTATAGTATAAATATTTGTCCTAATTACTATAAAACGTATAAACTTAATATTAACTGCAATAATTTAAGATAAATATATAACAACAAATATTTAAAACTAATAGTTAAATGAATAATGTACGTAATTATACAAGTTGTTTCTAAACACACGTACATCGCAACTAAAGGAGCTGCTTAGTCTACCAGAATGAATAAGGGCGGTTTGGCGCGGCGCCAAGGGTAGTTTACCGTGTTGAAGGGGGCTGACACAGCTGTGCGGCTGTGTGTATTGAAATTAACCATTCAAGTCCAAGTAACCAATACCTTAGAGAAATTAATAAGTATTTTACTATTATATGTGTACTTCTGTATTAAAATAGTTATATTTTACATAACTTTTAAAAGTGAATATTTAGCTGTACCTCATAATGTATGTCTTCTATATATAAGAAACATATATATATATCTCTATATATATATATATATATATATATATATATATATATATATATATATATATATATATATATATTTAATGGCTAATGCTCTCTAACATGGTTGTAACTATTGGAATTTTGGACATTGAATATGTGAACTTTTATCTTTGACCCATTTCACTACTAGATAACGAAAGTTTAGGTTTAATACTGTTGATGTGTAAGTTTTTGATGTGCATTCGTTTACCTTTAAGGTATCAATCAGAAAATAAAACGTTCATTAGCCAAAAATATAGTGGTTGAAGGCTTAACCCAATTAAGCTCAAGTAAATTCGTAGTTATTCCTTCAATAAAGTATATGTCCCTACCAAATATTAGAATAATTTTCTGTACACTGTAGTCGTGCGAAACAGCAATTGAATGCCTGTTTACATTGCAAATAGAGCTAATATATGGTATACGTTTTACAATTTAAGGAAATTATTTATTGCTATAATATAAATTGTTTAAACTGTAAATATATATTTAAATATGATGTAATGTTTAGATATGATGCTCCCTGTAGTAATCCCACACATTTAATGGCTGATCCCAGGATTACTTAGAAAAATGTCTATTCATCATGATAATCATGCACTCCTACGTACAACACGTAACGGTTGCCATCACTTCCACCCCATGGTCTATAGTCACGCAGTCCTGAAAGAGGCCGAGGACCGATGTCTCTAGACCTAGAGTAAGAAACCCACGGTGGGAGGTATGTGACCTTCGTTCGGCTTTTGTATACCTCCAAAGTTCTTATTTTATCTTTAATTTACAAAGAGTTTTTATTTACCTTCCTCAATATAAATATCGGGAAAATCTCAATAATTTTTCTTTTAAATATTTATTTTTATTAATATTTTAAGTTCAGTAAATTGTTCTCTATTTTGTTTGATATTTGCAATTTGTATACAAATCCTCAAAAAACAATATTAACTAGGAAAATTATACTTTTATCTTTATAAACTCCTTTGTATGTTAATGATTAGTAACACACACTATGGAAATACAATTAAGAACCAATATGACCATCACCATCGAATGAGTATTAGTGATTCTATAATAAAAATATATCGATATGAAAAAGCTAGGTGCAGCATTCCATGAACATTTGTGAGAAATTCTAATGCATATCATTTATTAACATTTTAAAAACCATTCCAGTTATGTTTAAAAAAACTGAAATCTATGAGGAAGTTATAGTGATTAATTAAAAGATTTCATAGGTTATCTATATGACTGAATACCTAGCTACATTTAGTTAATATACCAATATGGTTAGTCACAAATGCATTAAAACTATTAAAAATCATACCTTTATAAGCATAGTATTACCTACTTTCATTCTATAGATTTAAAACTTTATTATTTTAAATATGTTTTTCTAATTACATTCCAAAACTCAACCAATTAAGTTGTTCGTACAAACATTCGAAAATTGAGACAATATATAATGGCTGGTTTATACAACAAATCTTTGATAGAGAACGTAATGAAAACAATTAGTCTGTCAGGATTGAAAATTACTCTTGAAGACTTGTTCTCAGAGGGGAATAATGTTCCTTCCAGAACAATTAGGAGGGAAACTTGTTCTTTATTAAGTGATATTTGTTACCTGCTAGGGTCTTGTTAATTGTCTGATATTATTTAATGAATCTTTACTCTAACAATAACTTAGTAGAAATTACACATAGTAAGGGGGGGGGGGGATAAATGTGAGAAAAATGTCTCAATATTAAAGGTTGTTAGGTATTTTTCTTTAGTTCCCATTACAAGATAGTAAAACCGAAACAATATCTTAAAAATAATGTTATACAATGATAATAAAATAAGGAAACCTTTTACAATTATTGCTTCTAAAACTCCCATTAATAAATATTTTTTATTAGTCATATAAATGTGTTCAAACATTTTCTAATTAAGTTGTATTACAAGAAAATCTGCAGGCCAACTATTTAAATAAGAAGCCATTTTTTATGGAATTGCTTTTACTAACATACAAGACTGTTTAAAAATTGAATATTCATTAAATTCAAGGACTTGTATTTTTGCAGTTAATTGGTATTTAATTAGACTTCAAAAGCCTATTTATAAAATGTGCACTAATTGATATTTCTTTTAAAAAGGCAATTAAAAGCGTATTCCTTATGATGTTGTATTCCCTACAATATATTGTATCTTTAATAATTTCAACTATGAATATTTAAGGACAACTTCTAAACATTCTCATACAATATGTAATTAAATTAAAATTATTGGATTTATTATTTAAACTTGAATTCCATATAAAGTTAAAATTGTACAATTTATATAATTATATGTACAAACCAGAAATATATTTAAAATTTATAAAATTATTATTTTTTTTAAGTCATATGATTTTTCCTAACTATAAAAATACAAAAATAGCTTCTCGTTGAATCCGAACTACTTATTATTGGTCTGATTTTCAGTAACTGACAAGCCAAATACTGAGTTCTCCTCCCTCCCCCCTGACCACCACTCAACCTAGACCCCCCCCCAAACATCTCTGGTTGTGTCCACGTTAATGACAACTATTGAGTGAACGGATGTGTTAGGGTTAAGAGAACCAAATGCCTACAATCTCTACAACAATAGTTCTAAGGCATTTAATAACTAAATACAATTCAAATACAAGTTTTGAAGTTACAACTAATTGATCAAATCTTATAACACTATGTAGTACCGTTTTCCTGTCCAAAGTATCTTTCTGTAAAAAAAGCATGTAAAACAAAAATACAATCTCCTTATCTGGTTTAATAATGGTTGTGATTGCTACATTATTTTATTGCCTATCATTTTGTAGACCTTTACTTTTTATCCACATGTGAAGGAAATGCTGTATTTTTAATATTTATAATGCATATGTTAAAAGATATTTAGGAGGATATTTTAAAATTTATTCAAAAAATTATGAATGTAAATCCCAAACTAATACTATCCTTTTTTGGTATTATCTAGATTAAGTGAGAATCATCAATAAAATAGTTTACATATTTAATTAGCAACATAGTTTCTTAATTTTCTTAATGTTAAAAACACATTACATACAACTCTAATTGCCCTCAATATGCGTTCTATACCTTTGTACTAACATATGAAATATAGTATTACAATTTAAGTAAGACTAATAAAAAGTAACTAAGTTAGTAGTAAAAGCAGCAAACAACTTACTCTAATAATATGTACTCTACAGTATTAAATCCTCCTCCAAAGCCTCCTCCTTCTTCTTGCTACTGATTACCCATTTGAAAGTTCATTTAAAGTATGTTATATGATCAGAGACAACTTGAAAAAATTGTACATGTGTTGAAATAATGCTTGTAAACTATCTTACCAAAGTAACAACAACAAACTGCCCTTTAAGACTTTAAGTGTGTTCTTTACCATAGAAACCATTAACAAGAAAGATCTCTTTTAGCTGTCAGCAAAGTAAGATTTAATTATGTTTTAAATTCAAACATACTACAAGCTATTATACATACTATTGCATAGTGGCCAAGATTGTGTTCATAACTACTGAGAAAGTAATAAGACATTTATTTGTATTATATTAGATATATTTCAAATAAATACATTCATTGTTTCCTAAATCAGGTCTAATACAAATTTAATTGTATATGTATGCAACGAATAAACAATCTGATAAAGAAATTTAGGCAGTTAGGTTGGCACACTGGTGCACAATGAGATTTCCAGCCAATCAGAGTAGAGTTATTTTGAAACGTGATCTGATTTGATGCTCCATGACTATTTCATTTTTCAGGTGATTTAATTTCTGGTCTGTAGTCAAAGAGTTAAATCTAATCAACGTTGATACTAGGAAATGTGTTATACTTTAATAACTAACGTCGAAGTGGTTGACTGAAATATCGAAGTTAGTAAGGTTAGTAACTAAGTTATGGAGATTTATTCATATCCATTATTTAATTGTATAAAAAGTATTACTTAATTTCAGTTAAAAAGTGTTGTGTCTAGTATAATTTAAAAATATCGTTTATATATTTTATTTATACATTTATCATACGTCCAGCCTTCATAAAACACGCATATTTCATAAATAACGATTTAGATTAAGGTGGAGTTTATTAAATAAAACATTAAAGGAGCAGCTTCCTTTGTTTTGATTTTTACATTTTATTAACTTTATATTTCCAATATAAAATGAAATGAGACGAGATGAGATGGGATGAGATGGGATGGGATGGGATGGGATGGGATGGGATGGGTTGGGATGGGATGGGATGGGATGGGGTGGGGTGGGGTGGGATGGGATGGGATGGGATGGGATGGGATGGGATGGGATGGGATGAGATGAGATGAGATGAGATGAGATGAGATGAGATGAGATGAGATGAGATGAGATGAGATGAGATGAGATGAGATGAGATGAGATGAGATGAGATGAGATGAGATGAGATGAGATGAGATGAGATGAGATGAGATGAGATGAGATGAGATGAGATGAGATGAGATGAGATGAGATGAGATGAGATGAGATGAGATGAGATGAGATGAGATGAGATGAGATGAGATGAGATGAGATGAGATGAGATGAGATGAGATGAGATGAGATGAGATGAGATGAGATGAGATGAGATGAGATGAGATGAGATGAGATGAGATGAGATGAGATTAGATGAGACGAGACGTGACATGACGGGACGGTACGGGACTGGACTGGACGGGACGGGACGGGACGGGACGAGACGAGACGAGACGAGACGAGACGAGACGAGACGAGACGAGACGAGACGAGACGAGACGAGACGAGACGAGACGAGACGAGACGAGACGAGACGAGACGAGACGAGATGAGATGAGATGAGTTGAGATTAGATGAGATTATATGACATGAAAAACGTCTTTATCTAATCAGGTAAAGTTGGGACTAAAAAGTCCCTTCTTCCACTTAACCTGAAAATATGATGAAAGATATAACAATATACTGGGTACTAATGATAAATTCACTGATATTACGGTCCTAATGGCTAAATTATTTTACCCAATAAAAATATATTTTACTATGGATTTAGATTTCAATACTACATTTGTCTACTTAGAGGTAAGGACTGAAAGGTAATTTAGTGTATAGTTTACTTATGAATTATAATACAAATGAACTCTGAAAGAATCACGAGCAGGTAAAATAATTGATAATGTTTAAAATTGCATAGGAGAAACATTATGCCACAAATTATCATCCCCACCATGTTAGAGGCGGTGGTGTTGGACAGCAGCCAGTTGGACATTGGCCATTAATACCTGTGTTATAGCCTCTTTATACATTTACTTAGCGGGTTTATACAAGTATTAGCTTAAAAATATATTTTTAAACAGTAAAATATGAGAATAATCAGATTGTATTTGGTATAATGAAATTTATATAAAATTTAGAGGAGAAACAAACTACGCATAGTTTACAGGAAGTTAAAGGTGTAAACTAAACGTAAATTAAAGGTGTAAACTATACGTAATGTTAAAGGTATAAACTATACGTAAAGTTACAGGTGTAAACTATACGTAAAGTTAAAGGTGTAAACCATAGTAAAGTAAAGGTGTAAACTATATATAAAATTAAAAGTGTAAACTATTTGTAAAGTTAAAGGTGTAAACTATACGTAAAGTTAAAAGTGTAAACTATACGTAAAGTTAAAGGTGTAAACTATACGTAAAGTTAAAGGTGGAAACTATACGTAAAGTTAAAGGTGTAAACTATATGTAAAGTTAAAGGTGTAAACTATATGTAAAGTTAAAGGTGTAAACTATATGTAAAGTTAAAGGTGTAAACTATATGTAAAGTTAAAGGTGTAAACTATATGTAAAGTTAAAGGTGTAAACTATACGTAAAGTTAAAAGTGTAAACTATACGTAAAGTTAAAGGTGTAAACTATACGTAAAGTTAAAGGTGTAAACTATACGTAAATTTAAAGGTGGAAACTATACGTAAAGTTAAAGGTGTAAACTATTTGTAAAGTTAAAGGTGTAAACTATACATAAAGTTAAAAGTGTAAACTATACGTAAAGTTAAAAGTGCAAACTATACGTAAAGTTAAAGGTGTAAACTATACGTAAAGTTAAAGGTGTAAACTATATGTAAAGTTAAAGGTGTAAACTATATGTAAAGTTAAAGGTGTAAACTATATGTAAAGTTAAAGGTGTAAACTATATGTAAAGTTTAAGGTGTAAACTATATGTAAAGTTAAAGGTGTAAACTATATGTAAAGTTAAAGGTGTAAACTATACGTAAAGTTAAAAGTGTAAACTATACGTAAAGTTAAAGGTGTAAACTATACGTAAAATTAAAGGTGTAAACTATACGTAAAGTTAAAGGTGGAAACTATATGTAAAGTTAAAGGTGTAAACTATACGTAAAGTTAAAGGTGTAAACTATACGTAAAGTTAAAGGTGTAAACTATACGTAAAGTTAAAGGTGGAAACTATACGTAAAGTTAAAGGTGTAAACTATACGTAAAGTTAAAGGTGTAAACTATATGTAAAGTTAAAGGTGTAAACTATATGTAAAGTTAAAGGTGTAAACTATATGTAAAGTTAAAGGTGTAAACTATATGTAAAGTTAAAGGTGTAAACTATACGTAAAGTTAAAAGTGTAAACTATACGTAAAGTTAAAGGTGTAAACTATACGTAAAGTTAAAGGTGTAAACTATACGTAAAGTTAAAGGTGGAAACTATACGTAAAGTTAAAGGTGTAAACTATTTGTAAAGTTAAAGGTGTAAACTATACATAAAGTTAAAAGTGTAAACTATACGTAAAGTTAAAAGTGCAAACTATACGTAAAGTTAAAGGTGTAAACTATACGTAAAGTTAAAAGTGTAAACTATACGTAATGTTAAAGGTATAAACTATACGTAAAGTTACAGGTGTAAACTATACGTAAAGTTAAAGGTGTAAACCATACGTAAAGTAAAGGTGTAAACTATATATAAAATTAAATGTGTAAACTCTACGTAAAGTTAAAAGTGTAAACTATACGTAAAATTAAAAGTGTAAACTATACGTAATGTTAAAGGTATAAACTATACGTAAAGTTAAAGGTGTAAACTATACGTAAAGTTAAAAGTGTAAACTATACGTAAAGCTAAAGGTGATAATTTTTTTCTCATTTTGTCTAGGTAAAAAAGGTTATTGATTATAGGATTAGCATTAAAAAAAATCATGATTTCATAGAGACTTTAAAATATTTTGGTTACATTGCATTATGGCACAAACAAATATAACTCAAAAGATTTAAACATCAGTTAACTTAACTTAGGAGTAAAGTCCAGCAGCTCAACATTGGTAACATTTACTTTACAGAAACAACAAAGTCTCTGTTAACAGATAAAGGGGTCATTGGTACTTAATATTTGAGTGGTATGTGGTGTCTCTGTACATTAGTTCCGGATACCGTGTAATTGGACTTGCCTTCTCACGTACATTAGTACTCTGTACAAGCAAGAAAATAACAAACACTCTGAGAATTACTAATGACTAAAGCTTCCGGTATAACTACGTCAAGGTGTTATCTACAATATTTACGTACATCGCCAAAAGTGACGCCCATGCTGTGACGTCACATCCTCACTGGTATCTCTGAGACTCTTTGAGCATGAATTACTGACTTACAGGAAAGAAAGTAAAACGATTCATGGTCTGCTGACTAAATTGTAAATACTATTAAAGTCGGATGGCTAATTATCGAAAGTAACTTTATTCTTTTAATAGCAATTTATCAAACTTATTAAAAATATGCATATAACTGACTAACAACGTATAAAAATATACAAACAAGACATGTACAGTGATATTTAACAAGCCGCCCACCTCTACACGCACAATGGCTCTGATCCAGCATCCTCAAATACATATTATTCTATGCTAAACAGAAAATATTATTACGAGATGTCTTGATATGTTCTGCCATAAGTTTTAATAAGTAAAATACTTTTGGCAGACAAAGTATTCATATGAACAATTTTACCTTTATATTTTATTTAAACTATAAGAATTAAACTTTATATGTGTACGAGCGTAGTTCACATGTAAAATGGTGACTTCATTACCATTTAGTTGCGTTAGTTTATTTACGTTCCAAATAGTTCTTACCTCCCCTCCCTCCGCTCTTCCACCAACCTATGTGGTTGTATAACAGTTATTTTTACAACCGTTGTAAAATGTTACGGTTGCTGTAGTTATTTCTGTTTCACCCCAAAGGTAATGACTGTTTTATGTTGGCTGCTTTACTTGTTTGTTTTCAAGGTTGCCCACTACCTTTATTGAAGAAATGATGCATAAAACTAGTATACATTAGTATATTATATAATAAGTATATAATAACAGAAGTGTTTTTCTTGTAAAATACAAATACCATGGATATTGACTATCTTCATACATT
Organism: Stictocephala bisonia; assembly: GCA_035578905.1. NCBI lineage: Eukaryota > Metazoa > Arthropoda > Insecta > Hemiptera > Membracidae > Stictocephala > Stictocephala bisonia. The sequence goes on along the minus strand of JAQJVL010000687.1, from coordinate 378,743 downwards.
AGACATTACTAACAACTAAAAGTGATTTCCACAAAAAAAGTGAATATTACACAATACAAATGTATTATACATTTTAGTAGTTAAAATATAAATATAAAATGTACAAATAGTCTATTATTATGATTGACTTTGAGACAAACCACGTTTATCTTCCTCAGACCAGAGCGATTGACAAAGAATAATTCAGATGAGCTGTGTTTTATTTACTTATATATTTATACTTTTTTAGAATATTAATTAACTACCTAAACCATATAAACCACTGTAAGGCTATAAAATTGCTATACTGAATACAGTACAATTGAATTGGTACTGATAATAAATAAATTACTTACACATTTATTACATCTGAAGATGTTAAGTAAAAACTTCACTCGTATAAAATGATTCATAGAATATTATTATGTCGTTAAAATATCTTTGTTCTTATAATTAAATCACAAGAAATAATTAATCTTTAGCACAATAACTTTCACACATATTTATAAAAATAACAGTGTGAAAAAATAGTCCACATAAAATTTAGGCTTATTATCTCTAAAATAATTTAGTATCTTATTCTTTTAACACAATGTTAGGCCCATATTTGTATTGATAAAGGATTTCTACGAAAGTATTTAGTTGGTCTAGATAATTTAGCTCTTCTAAAATTGTCGGAATTATAATAGTATTGATAAAAAAACTTTTAAAAAGTAAAAGTCATTACAATTCACGTATAATTAGTATTATTTGGTGGTGTAAACTAGTTAGAGTGTTTTTATAATGTATAAATAGTTTACAAATTTGTGTGGAGCAAATATTGATTCAGCCCAAAGTCGTGTTTGATTTTGAGATTTGCTGAGAGGATAGTTCTGAATGTACTCCAGTATGTTTGTCTGGGATAGTGTATTGTCAAATGTTGGTAAAGGTTTGTAGTATATTGTCACGTTGTAAAATATACGATGAAAGTTTAAATTTGTTATTTTTGACTTATCATTTGGATATTTTGTTACATATTTTATACTATATTTTTAGTAGTCGTTTATTATTTAGTTATAATTGAAAAAAAATATGGTAACTGATCAGGCTTAAGAACCTGAACTTTAACCATTTTGAGAAAAATTAATATTATTTTTCATTAATTTAAAGGCACAATTGGATACTTGTAATATTTATTTAATAGTGAATATGCATGCTTTGCTATGAGATAAAAATATAAACTTCTTTAAATAAAAACTTAAATTAAGATAACTGAAAGTATATCCTAGTCAGATGCTGCTTGATAATAATATGTATAAGAACAAATTTAAGTTAAGGCTACTTTACTATCTGAATTTCAGGGATGCTTCATCCCTGACCTTAGTATTTTGTATGTGTCCGGGGATAAATTGTACTGACCCCCGCCCCCGGAACTTAGTCTGGCAACCATTTATTAGAGCCCTCACTCCTCAAGGGGTTCCCATTTTCTTATGTCAAGTTTAATATTTGGAGGCTAATTACAGCACCACCTCTCAATAGATAGTTAATAAGAACAGAAAAGTAATTAAACAAGTCTCCCTCCATACAAATAAGAGTTTTCTTTTCTTAACATACTCAACAATCTTAATATAGTGAAACAAATTGTCCTTTACATATTACAATTGATTAAACTATTAATTCAATACATAATAAAATAATCGAATTCCTTTTGTTTTAACAAATATAATGATTTAAAACCGTAGTAATGTGCATTCCGTATTAATTTATTACTTTTAAACTTCCATTTCATCTAAGCTAGTGGGTAAAATATAATTCAATTTTAACAATCTAAATGACAAACATTTAAGGTAATTCTTCAATCTAAAATTGTTCAAAACACTTGTTATTAGTTTATTATAAATATAATGCGTACGTAAATCTTTAGGTAATTTTTTCATTTATCTTTTAAAATATATTTAAAAAATATTCTAGACCCTCATGAACTCTTTATAGTCAAAAATAACAAATTTAAACTTTCATGCTATACTTATTTTACAGCATGACAATATACTATAAATCTTTACAAACATTTGACAATACCCTATCCAAGACAAAGATACTGGAGTACATTCAACTAAAAAAATAAGATTTTAGAGAAAATAAACATATATTTTATGTAGACTATTTTTTCATACTGTTATTTTTATAAGTATGAAATTTATTATGCTAAAGATTAATTATTTCTTGTGATTTAGTTAAAAGAACAAAGACATTTTAACGACATAACAATATTCTATGAATCACTTTATACATGAAATAAATATTTAAGTAATTTATTTATTATCAGTACCAATTCAATCAATTGAGTTGAGGTTTATATGTACAATTTTAAAACTTATTTAAAACAAATTTAAAACTTTATATGTAAATACAGAAAAAATGTGTTGGTGACCAGGAATATTTAAAATATAACTTCTTGATAAAGTTTTAATTTGAATAGTGGTAACTCTAAGCTCTGTGGGAAATATAGATGTGGGCTACAGATGCCACAGAGGGACCACAGAGAGAGAGGGTAAACCACGCTAATTGGATGACCAAACAGGACGTTTCCTGACCTTTACATGTTCGAGGTAACTACGCAGGGAGGTGAACAGTTTTACATAGGATTGGCTCAACTGTATTCAGTATGACACTTTTATAGCCTTACAGTGGTTTATATGGTTTAGGTAGTTAATTAATAATCTAAATAAGTATAAATATATATGTAAATAAAACAAAGCACATCTGAATTATTCTTTGTGAATCGCTCTAGTATTAGGAATATAAACGTGGTTTGTCTCAAATTCAATCATAATAATGGACTTTTTGTACATTTTATGCTTATATTTTGGCTACTAAAATATATTATACGTTTGTTTTGTGTAATGTTCACTTTTTTGTGGAAGTCACTTTTAGTTGTTAGTAATGTATGAAGATATCCAATATATATATCCCACTTTAAAGCATTATACAAGTATAAGCTGTAATACGAGATGTGTAAGTAAACCGTCATAGGTACTGTTATAGGAATAATATTAATTGTTTTACAAAATAACACATTTTGTGCAAGTATAGTATCTTAATCCAGTAAAGGATCTTAAACTCTGGCTAAGAAATAATAATGAAATGTCAAAATTAATGTTCAGAAGGTGTACTGCTGCAATATCTCTATAATGTTTATTATTTACTTTTGAATGTTTTATTTTAAAAACGTTGAAAATAATGTACATTTTGTTTTCCTAAGCGAGGAAAAGAGGATTTTTTAAAAACAATAAATCTTAACAAAGTTCAGTATAGTTGGTTAAAACTTTTTTTATCAAAACACTACGTTGTAATTCATTTACGTAGTGTAGTTTGTTCATTCACTGTTGGCAATATTTTAAAATCGAAATATTTGCGTTAGAATGTGGTTTTATTTAGTTGGGCCTTTGTAGCTTTGATAAATTACTAATATAATATAATACAAAGGAAAACAAGATGAAAAGTTAATTTAGCCAAAATCCTGCTCGGAAATTTGTGTACACAATAAGAGTAAAAAGGTTTAACTGAGAAGAAAAAATTTTAAGATAATTTAAAAGCCAAATTGTCATATTTGTATTTGGTCGAATAGATTATTGTTTACTTTTGATAAAATAATAGCAAATACAACTGTTTAATTACTATACCAATTTTATACACATTTTTAAATATAAAATTTAAAGCAACCTTTAGATGCTCTCACAACCTATAATGAAACATTCCGTAAGATGAGAACATATCCAACATACCATATAAGTTGTATTAATAATATCAGCTGTTTTACTAAATGTATTGGACAAATATTTTTTAATTATTGTGTTCTAATGTGTTTTTTTACATATACTATTATTTATCACACTTCCATTAATGTATAAAACATTTTTAATTCATAATAACGTGTATGGTAATTCTTCCCTTACAAATATATAAGTATAGATGTAAGCTATCATCTTCACAAATTGTGTTACTTTCCATATAATAAATAATTTCCATAGAAAAATCAAAGACAAGTACCAAATTGTACACATTTCACTATTCGTTTCACTATTACTACAGATTCCGAAAATGTATAATATTTTCATAGAAACATTACTACGCTAAGCCTTTATCCAAATAAAATTAAAACAAAAAATTCTAGTTTCGCTGAAATATCCTTTACTCATACAAGGATAATTACTACCACTGTACGTGTATGGGTGGTGGTTGGGTCAATACCACTGTACGTGTATGGGTGGGCGGGTTGGTTAATACCACTGTACTTGTATGGGTGAGCGGGTGGGTCAATACCACTGTATGTGTATGGGTGGGTGGGTGGGTCAATACCACTGTACTTGTATGGGTGGGCGGGTGGGTTAATACCACTGTATGTGTATGGTTGGGTGGGTGGGTCAATACCACTGTACTTGTATGGGTGGGTGGGTGGGTTAATACCACTATACTTGTATGAGTGGGCGGGTGGGTTAATATTACTGTACTTGTATAGGTGGGCGGGTAGGTCAATACCACTGTATGTGTATGGTTGGGTGGGTGGGTCAATACCACTGTACTTGTATGGGTGGGCGGGTGGGTCAATACCACTGTACGTGTACAGGCAGGCGGGTGGGTTAGTACCACTGTATGTGTATGGTTGGGTCAATACCACTGTACTGGTATGGGTGGGCGGGTGGGTTTATACCATTGTACTTGTATGGGTGGGTGGGTGGGTTAATACCACTGTACTTGTATGGGTGGGCGGGTGGGTTACTACTACTGTACTTGTATAGGTGGGCGGGTGGGTCAATACCACTGTATGTGTATGGTTGGGTGGGTGGGTCAATACCACTGTACTTGTATGGGTGGGCGGGTGGGTTAATACCACTGTATGTGTATGGTTGGGTGGGTGGGTCAATACCATTGTACTTGTATGGGTGGGCGGGTGGGTCAATACCACTGTACTTGTATGGGTGGGCGGGTGGGTTAATACCACTATACTTGTATGGGTGGGCGGGTGGGTTAATACCACTGTACTTGTATATGTGGGCAGGTGGGTCAATACCACTGTATGTGTATGGTTGGGTGGGTGGGTCAATACCACTGTACTTTTATGGGTGGGCGGGTGGGTCAATACCACTGTACGTGTACAGGCGGGCGGGTGGGTTAGTACCACTGTATGTGTATGGTTGGGTCAATACCACTGTACTGGTATGGGTGGGAGGGTTGTTCAATACCACTGCACTTGTATAGGTGGGAGGGTTGTTCAATACCACTGTATGTGTATGGTTGGGTGGGTGGGTCAATACCACTGTACTTTTATGGGTGGGTGGGTGGGTTAATACCACTGTACTTGTATGGGTGGGCGGGTGGGTTACTACCACTGTACTTGTATAGGTGGGCGGGTGGGTCAATACCACTGTATGTGTATGGTTGGGTGGGTGGGTCAATACCACTGTACTTTTATGGGTGGGCGGATGGGTCAATACCACTGTACGTGTACAGGCGGGCGGGTGGGTTAATACCACTGTATGTGTATGGTTGGGTCAATACCACTGTACTTGTATGGGTGGGCGGGTGGGTCAATACCACTGTACGTGTATGGGTGGGCGGGTGGGTTAATACTACTGTATGTGTATGGTTGGGCGGGTGGTGCCACCGTACGTTAAAACAATTTTTGTCTAACAATCTTCGAAGCACCTGTGCTATTTGTGATACAATTCCCGCAATACATATCTGTACCTGAATCACGGTTCAGCGCCGTCACATATTGTAAATACGATCATACACAAGAAAGAAACAAGTGTTCACATTCAATTAATAGTGAACTAAACGTGTTTCTCCAGTTTTCCATGGAGATACAGGGCATTGAGTCCAGTCATGGTGGCATTTAGGAGTTCCAGAATTATTTGTGTATTTTGGAATAAAATATAGTATGCTAGTGTCTCTTATTATTTGCCTAAAACACTATGGCAACAACATTAAATATAATAGAGGGCAATGATATTATTGCAGAGAAAAAAAGGGCTTTTTAATAAATATTCCGACAGTTTTCAATGAAAACCCTAGTTTATATTTTAAAAGGTGCAACCTTTTCATTATTATTTTGTGCAACTGGGTAGAGTAGAGTTTTAATAAACTGTCTATTATCTTCAAAATATTATGTTGAAAAGAAATTAACCTTTAATTTATCTTAATTTTCATCCTTCTTCATACAAACTATTTATTAATAATTTCAGTTGCAGAGTGAGATATGTAAAATTAAATCTAGTTCGAATAGCAAGCAGTAACGAAATCAATGGAATACAGATGTTTCAATCTCATGGAGAATTATAAAAATGAAGTAAACATATATCACGGAAATAAAAATACAAATTCACGTGTTACCAAAAGGAACATGTCTGTTGGTGATTTACAATGTTGTTTTCCTAGATGTATTGTCTAGAACAGAACTGTTTATCTGGGGTGTGGTAATGAAATTGCTACACTACCATTACTCTTAATACTTTGTCTTAAGGGAGTTTGTTACATTATATACATCATTCATGACGTGACTTTTACACTTATAAAAAATGCAAATATTTTAAAATAACGTACGTTTTATTTTAGCCTAGAGGCAGTTCTCATTTTTTTATTGCGAGTTTCCACTCAAGATTGATTAATTGATGACATATTCGAGTTTTTTTTTCTTTTTGTGTTTTGTCTCTAATAACTTTAGAACTGACATGAGATGAGTCATGTATTTCATTTTATTTTTTTATTACAATTAATTGTTTGGTACTCATTTTCTATTTGAATTTGTGTTGAAGAGTAAAGATATTCCTAGTTCTAGACAGTTTGATAGGATGATCCACTATTATTTTATTTCTCGTTGTTATCACGTTACCTTTTGTAAAAATCAGTAAAATATTACTGTTAACAGACAAAAAAAAAACTCTGTCTAACTCAAGGTTTTATTTTTTAAATTTAGATACTACTCCCTAAAATTGTTCTTTTGATAAGGTGTCAGTTTTAATTCCTTGTCAAATCTTCAAAAACAAAGTTTCAAAGTCTAACCCTTGTTCTTAAAAATATGATACAGAGAACTTCATGGTCATCATATTCCTTCTTAAAGTTAACAAATAAACATAATAATTACTTTATTATACATTTTGAAGGCAAAGTATTATTTTTAATTAAATAATTTGTTTTGGACAAGATCTAATTTAAAATATGTTGGTATTCCTATTGTGTTTTAAATAATACTGAGATTAGCCAAGGTTATATTTTAAGAGAACTTATATTTACTGGCTGTAGAGAAATTCAAGATTTAAGAGTGACTCTCTTTGCCAAATATTTTTTATCAGTTGAGTAATTTCTTTTACGGTGTTAGCAAATCTTCTTTCTTTCTGCTAAGATTCCAGATTCACTTAATTCTTTTTTTACCAACTGTTATATATGAGTACTACACGATATAATTGAGTTTCGGTAAATATATAGTGAGGTACAATGCTATTATTGTCCATAAATTAAAATACTTTCAAGTCAATTCGTATGTGCCGTCTGTCTTGTATTAAATGTCCACGGAATACTAATAGTTGTCATCATCGCTGAAACTGTTAAATAATTGTCACTTTATGTTCATTTAAGTTTGTGACGTCATTACAACTTGCCATTACAACAGCTTGCTATCTAGTTTAGATACAATTCTCTAATTGGACAAGTTCAGTGAGTACTGGCGTTGGACAAACTTGAGGGTTGACAGTGTGGTAGCAACAGAACTGACTTACACAAGAGATCTGTTATCGCCAACTGCCACGAACTAATCTCATTCCAGTTGGGGAAACACTGAATAACATAATGTTAACATATTTGAATTAGTTTATATCTACCAGTCTAAATATTAATTTCTATCTAATCTTTCTAAAGGAACTAAAGTTTTAAGAAATGTAGGGAATTTAAGTGTGCACACTACTATAATAACATAATCAGAAACCTACCAATGGGTTTTAAATTTATATCAGTTTGTAGAAAATAAATTGGGATAAAACCATAAGGCAGACCTTTTTTTTTACCATGGGGAAAAAGTTCATGGGTGACAAATACATGTTTACTGGGAGAATTTCGTCACTAATTGCACTGTGTGACATAATTAAGAAAAATTTAGTCTCATAATATTAAGCATATAGTGGGACTTTATGCAATGTTTGTATTTCATTTTAGTCAAATTAAATTTCATCGTAGATTGGTTTAAAAATAAAAATCAGCAGGTATGTTTTTATTTATACCTCATCACTGAAATCTGTATTTAATAGCACACCCAATAAACCAAATAAATCTAAAAAATGTGGTATTTTCCTGATGGAACAAACTCACCTGCAATGATGATTTATTTAGGAAGAGTATTAACTTGTATTTCGTCTTATTTTTCCCATGAATATTAAGCAAATTCCAAATTGTTCATTTACATTCGTTCTGCTAATAAATAGGAAAATGTCCAGTTTTTCTGCTGGAAAACCGTTTTAATCCTTTGATTTACATACATGATTGCCTGAACTAGTGCGTTTTAATTAAATGACAAGAAATCCTCTACGATAAAATTGTTTTAGATAGTTAAACATGAATTGCCACATGAATCATTGGTAATTTTGAAAAAATTTAAGTTCACATTAATTAAAATGTTTTTAATAACATAGTCGTAACGGGAATTAATATGATTTAAACGTTATTAGGAGTAATTATTAATTAACAACGTCAGAGGGAATACAATTTATAAATGACTTGTGTCATATAAGTTAATACTAGTCTATATTTCATTGATTTTCTCATAATATAGATTTAAATACAAATATTTCAGCAATTAATTCTATTTTCGGTTATAAATTAAGAAGTTTGCTCTGTTACTTTAGTATTACTCATTGGCTTTCAGACAAAGATAACTTCTAAGTTAATTGTAATTTCAAAAATAATGTTTCATTTTTATTTCTTGTATGAACTCTACTACTCTTAAATGAACATTATTAACAGTTATTAACACCTGTTAGTAGATAGTTAATGTACTGCAATATATGTGTAAGTATAACTGTCCTGATAGGTAGTGACTGGATGTATAGGGTGATAACTAAGTCTTTGGGTAAGTACTGGATATATGTAATGTTTAAAATATATAATGTACAAATATATGTTGTAAAACCAAAATTATGCTGCTTTGGAGGTGTGTGTATTAAGAGAAACTCAGTCTTGGTGTATTTAAATGTTATATTGTTGTAAATATTTAATGTTTTTTCAATATTTAAATACCTGAAACAATTGTATTTATATATGTATACTTTATGGACCTACATAGATTATCAAATTTCTTAACACAAAATGTCTGATTGATAATCATATAAACTTCATTGAATTAAAAATGACATACGAAACCAAACTTCAATGTATGTGTAAACTTCTAAATTAATGTATATTTTGGTAAATTGAAATAAACATTTAGTTTTAGTATTTTACAAATTAATATTTTAACTATATATAATAATTATTTGAATTTTAAGTGACAGTATACAATTATTTTTTTACTTTTTAATAGCATTTTACAGCTATCTAATTTAAGAGACAAAATCTAAATAAGGTCAGTGAACAAATTGTTAGTAAAAAACAACATTTACACTTTAATTACATTTGTCTTGGCAGCCAAATGTAAAACGTAATTACATTAATGTTACATCGGTCAAATGTTTGTGAACGAATTTATAAACATGTCCCTGCACAAGTCACTTAGCAATATTACAAGTAATCTAATAATGCACCTCGACATGACTACTGCAGTTTAATGCAAAGTGATGAATCTCCTGATGTTTAAATCAAACTTGACATTTACAATTTTTTTGAAACAAGTTAATGTGTATAAATTATATTTTCAACCGGATGCTTACATTCAGACCCTGGTATATATTAATAGTAATAAATGATGCAATGGGCTCGAGATATTTAGTGTCGTACTAAAATGGAGGAAATTTATTAAAGATAAATATTTATTTAAGTTTGATAAAAGTTATAGTGGTCATAAGACATCGTTATACTGTAATGTCAGCACTATTGGCGCAGTGCTGTAACCCAGCTACTTAGGGACAACGTTTGTGGAGATTGTTTGTGATATGGTTCTCTCAATGCCGACAAGGCGTCCGCTCGACGGTTGCTATTGGTGTAGAACACAAGTAGAGAGATCTAGCGCTGAAATACGCTCAAAGTTTTGTCGTCATCTCATATCTAATAGTGGCAAAGTCAAAGAGAATGTAACTTTTGCATTGTTGGCTATATTTGTCAAAGTCATATTAGAACATCAGAAAATTTACAAAGCTTTCACGACTTTAAGCGTGCTGTATTGACTATTTTCCAATGTTCATGATTAGTATAGTTCGTCAAAAATTGCTGGTCAAATATCTTAACAGTTTTTATTTTTACAATATTATTTTACCCTGCCATATATTAATTATCTAACCCTTTTCTGTACTAAATGTAGTCTTCAGATTTGTATTTATAAAAATGATAGAAACAAAAACTAAATATAACACAAAATATATGATAAACTGAATTCATCAACAATCTACTAAAAGATCATTAAAACCTTTTTTATTACAGTACGTCAACACAGTACGAGTATGGGTGGGTGGGTAAATACCATTGTACGTTTATGGGTGGGTAGGTGGGTCAATACCACACGTTCATAGAGACCATTGCATTGTCATATAACAGAAAGTAACCTACTTAGATTTATTTTACATCCCAAAAGTTGTTTATAGTAAATACATAAGCCTACCATACACAACTATGTTACTATGAGATCACTTATTACTTGGCTATGTGACTAACAAAAATAAAGTTATATACTGAATATAATACCCAAGACTTTAAGAGATAGTGTCCAACTGCATAATAGATTATAACAGACAGTAAATGATATTTAAGTGAATAGTATTAAATGAAAATTGCCACACCGACCGTAAATTGTGTGTGTTGGTGAGTGGGAGCTGTACATGCGGGTAGGTGCAGGTTTATCAACATCGTACGTATTTTTGTGGCTAATATCGTCGTAAGAGTGGGGGGAGTTAAAGTCACACTTACCAGGTTAGGTGGTTGTTGGGAGTTGAGAGAGGCTCAAACTTTGAATCTAAATGGGTTGGGGAAATATGGAATCAATGTTTGACGTATGGGTTATTGTGGATTTACTCAGAAATAAAGATTGAAATACAAATTATATTGGCGGACGTGTTAATACAATTAAAATTAATATTCGTAGCTTTCCAAGCATATACATTTATAAAAACCGAATAATAGCGATTGAGCAGTTGGTATAACTGAAAGAATATAATATTATGGAACGTTACGAAAACCAGGTGTAAATTATTTCTAATTGATGGATGTCAAATTACAGTGGCAGAATTCCTAAGTTATCAGAGAACAGTCCAAGAGAGAAAACCTCCTGACTTATTTTCCACCAGGAATTGTGTGATTTCAGCTTCTTCCAACTCATCTCCTGTTAAACCTGCTCCATAACAAACTCTTGTTCTGTCTTTTGTTTATACGATTGTTTTACTAAAATATTTCTGATTAAATTGTTCCTTAGAGCTGTAATTATAATTGTGTAGATTTAATTTATACCTAATTATATTTTATGAAAATTAAAAACATAACTGATATACCAATTAGATAATTGTAATTAAGTTTATAAAAATAGTGTACCATTTACAAGCTCAAACAATTGCTTTATACTTCTCCTTGATTTGAAAATAATCTGCCCTGGTTCATTAAAAAAAACAGGAAAAAGGTTTTGAACAAAATAAACAATGTTCGCAACTTTCTTATCTAAACAATTTCGGCCATTAAGGATAAAAATACACCATGAATTAGAATAGAGTTTTTCCTATCTAAGTTCTTAAATCATAATAAATAGATTGGTTACTTTATTTCAGGCTTATTTGTTAATCTTGTAGGTATTCTAGGAAATGTTAACAACATACAATTATGTTCATCTAGTAGATAATATTATACATATTATTGTAAATATTAATTTTATAAACATATTTACTATAAAATTATACTAATAAAGTAACGGAGCTTATGTTTAAACCCAAGACTATAAGAATATGTATAAAAAACTAACTTCATAAACTTAATTAAATCAAGCTTTTTTTCAAAATTAGAAAAATTAGTTTGTTCACTAAATATGTAGAAAAATACGTACTTTGTGTATTATTATTGGAAAAATAAATGATAACGTTTGTCTGGAAATTGAGAAAGGGAATAGACAGAGTCAATGTGGTACCACATAACAAAGACTGTGTACCTAGTTATGTGGTTTGAAGTCAAATATTGGCACCTATTACTGCTGCACCACTGTTTGACTTGAATTTGGCTCTGATAGGAAATATTTGTAATATTCAGAAGGATACAATTCTGAATTGAGGACTTCTCATACATAATTTAGATTCGTTTATTATAAAGGTATAATTTTTTACGGGTATGTCTTAAAGTATATATCGTTTTGTTATCTTAAATGATATTTTATTATTTCAGTGATTAATATGAAAGTAAATTTTTATGAAAAGAACAATAGGATTGTCATATTGCAAAAATGTATGTAAGACATTAAATTAATTTAGTTACCATGGATTTTTTAACCACGTAAAATTATCATTTTAAAAGAAAAATGTCATTTAAGTTTAACCTCAAGATTAAGTATTTAGCATTAACATAGTTTTGCAAGTAACGCATTTTATGCTAGATGAAATACGTATCGAGGTGAATTCAAAGTATGGCGTAAAGATGGCCTTCACCAATCCTACTAGCAAGGGTTATTGGGCCATTATCATAAAGTACTCTCTATTGAGAGGAATAAATATGTTTTAATTTTAACAAGTGTTATGCTAGAACATGGTCAAATCAGCATACATTGAAATCAAGAATTTATTAACTTAAGGTAAATATATTTTTCTTAATGGGTTAGCAAGATAGAACAATCTTAAACACATTTTTGTGTAATCAAAAAAACGAGATTCAAATAACATTAAAATATTCACCAAAACCAAACACATTTTTAGAAGAGAATTAATTTTAACTTCTACAATTTTTTTTTTTTATTTAAATGAAAATAGTTATATAAAGAAAAGGTTCATATTACAAAGTTAATAAATATAATGTTCTGCGCTGTAATTTTTATTTACAGTGCTTATTTCATATTTAATTACAGTAAACACCATATTCCAGATAATTATTAAAAACTGGTAGAGGATGTTGCTTTTGGGTAGCTTTTTTATCTTTGGATTTCCTTTTTTAACTATAAATAAAGCATATTGAATTGAGAATATATACAAAAAATATAAAATATTTTAATTAAAAGCACTGATGATGGGTATACAAGGAAGAGCTAAATTATTACTGTTAAATGTCCCACTTGTGTTTAAAATATAATTAAAGCATATCAATCTTTTTACATATGTTTCAAGCAATTCCTCTTCCAAGAAAACTTCATGAAGTTGTACTTTATATTCTCTTTATTAAAATAATTTATATATATATTTGTATAAAACAGTCTTTAGCTCTCATCGTTTTGCATAAATTTATCAAATACTCCCTCAAGAACTGTTTATTTATTGAAAGTATTTTCTTCTTATAAAAGACATATAATAGCCAATGAAAATAAAAATATCAATCTGAAAAACTATGAAAATAAAAATCATCTAATCAAATACCAAATACACACATATATATTGTTATTGGAATACTTTAATCATTATGTGAATTTCTGAAAAAATATATCAGCAGGAAAAGTACCAAAATATAGTACAGGATCTCAAACACAAACTAAGAAATGTAATGTAATGCTAAAAATAACAATTCAGGGGGATTGCTATCGTGATTTATTTATAATTTTTAATGTTTATATTTCTACTATAAAAGACCAAAATATTATTACCTTGTTTTTCTATGCGTGAATAAGAGGATATCATTAAATAATATTTTGCAATAAAAGTCTCAATAATAGGTTAAAATATACTTTTGAAACTCAAGCACTGAACTGTAATGCATTTACGTCTGGCATAAACGAATCAGGGCTTAGGGTACTAAGGCCTGTTTTATTACAGCAAATATTCATTCATTGTTGGTAATATTTTTAATCCACATCTTTCTGTTAGAAATTTGTTTTAGGAAATTTAGATCTTTGTATTTTTGTAAAACAGTTTATGTAAAATAATAACAAGACAAATTAAATTGAATGTCATTATCACTGAAACTGTACCACGATTGTCACTTCATGTTCATTTAAGTTTGTGACGTCATTACAACTTGACGATACAACAGCTTGCTGCCTAGTTTTGATACAATTCTCTAATTGGACAAGTTCAGTGAGTACTGGCGTTGGACAAACTTGAGGGTTGACAGTTGTGGTAGCAACAGAACTGACTTACACAAGAGATCTGTTATCGCCAACCGCCACAAACCAATCACATTCCAGTCGCGAAGCACTGAATCACATCATATTCATATCTTACAATTATTGTTTGGTTCACCTGGGCTACTACTGTACGTGTATGGGTGGGCAGGTGGGTTAATACCAATGTTCGTGTATGGGTGGGCAGGTGGGTTGTGCCACTGTATGTGTTATTCAATACCACTTTACATGTAAGGGCGGGAGGGTGGGTCAGTACCACTGTACGTGCAACATATAACTGCGTTGTTTTACTGCTACTGCCAGCGGCAGATTGTAGCCTTACACTCCCACCGAGCAGATACAGTGTGAAGGTCAGTATTTGAACCTTTCAGTTGACCGAACCATACTTAACAGTATGATTATTTATATGAATGTTCCAAGTCGTTAGCCTTCGTAAAACAACAACTACAGTTTTAAGTCTGGTGTTCATATGGAGTTAATTCAGTTTAAAACAACGTAACATTACCAGATTCCATTATTTTGTCTCCTTTGATATTAATTTAATATATAGTAAATAAAATTAAAAATATTGTATATTAATAATTATTATTTCAATACAAATTATTAATTTATATTTATTTAGTTTAAAACACAATTTACCATCAATCGGGATTAAATAAAGGTAAATAAAAACAACGTTCCCACTTTAATGAAAGTCGTCGTTTTAGTGGAATGTAAAACTTAATTACATTAATGTTTTATAAGTAAGATATTTGTTGAAAACTTTAAAATATGTCCTTGTACTTAGTGATACTAAAAGTAATTACAACCAGTAATCCACTAATGCACCTCGACCTGACTACTTCAATTGCAATGTGACAAATTATTTTTATAAGTATTATTTTTATATAATTTTACAAATTCTCATAAATCATCAGAATTTAGTTAATGTCTGATGATGCCTACATTGATATTCTGATGATGGACCTCACAAAATAAATTATTTTATTGGAATTTGTGAGATTCTTTTTAATTACTCGTATTTACAATTTCCAATAAAGAACTCAAAAAAGAAATGGATTATTTTTTATGATGAACCTGTTATTTTATTAAATGTTTTATGTATTATAATTTGAAATACTTATACACATGTAATATATGTAATATGACTTTATAAATATAACAAGATGCTATACATTCAATAATTAATAAGTCTTTTCATTAAATACGCTGCGTATATTTAGTGTCTTATTAAAGATGTCAAATATTGATTGGACTTGAAGTTAAATTTAAGAGTGATCAAAACTATTACAGTCGTCATTTGCTAGATATTTTTAGTAAAATTCACAGTTACTGTAGCTTCTGCAGTTTTAGTTATATTTATTAAACTAATATTATGTTTTGGTTTAGTAAAAGTTCAATAAAATAATTTCAAAACAAATTATAACATCATCTCCAACACTAATTCATAAGGATTAAATAACTTATAATATAACAATTACGTATAAGCAGAGAGATATGTAAAAGTTAATCTTCAGTTACCAAGTCTTTTCCATTACATTACGTTTGTGATTCATTATAGTTACGTTATGTCGTAACTGTAAAGGAGGAAAATTACGTAACTTATTTATCACGATTGTACAGCCTGGAGGTTATGCCAAAATGAATATTCAGCAAACACACCATAAGACCGATAATAAGGGCGTTATTAATATCGTTTGAGAATTAAATATTTAGGTCAGCATCATCTTAAGTGGTATTGAGTTCATGATTTATATATGAAGTAATGTAACTAATTTCAGGTGGAACAAACATAAATGTGGCTTTAAGTCCTACACCAGTCTTGGGAAAATACAATTTCCTATTAAGAGACAATGTTGGTTGTATTGTTACAAAATATTACAAAACAATTCCAAAACTTAGGCTACATAAATATTTCAATAAGCACATTTTGAAGACCAATATGTCATTGTTTATAGAAGTATGTATTGGTTTGTACGTGTACGGGAGAGCGGATGGGCCAGTAGCACTGTACGTGAATGGGAGGGCGAGTAGGCCAGTACCACTGTACGTGTATGGGAGGGCGGATGGGACATTATTTTGCTCTTTGGAGTAGTATTGGGGTCCATACGTTTATTGTTTGATCTTGGATTTTATAGGGTTAATTTCAATGCCATTAGTATAAGATTATTTATTTACCACACCTCCTAGTTTTAAAGTTATTATTTTAGTTTAGTTATTGTAAAATACAGCAAGATTTATGTGCTGTATTTTGTAGTAAATCTTTTAATCGCTGATTAACAACTATTACTTTGTTACCTCATACTCCATGTAGATTTACTGTGTGTTAGGAATTTTAACTGCTATAGTAATCAACCCCCTCAAAAAAGGGGTATTGAATCTATCAATGTTAGCACGTAAATCCAATCTACTGAAAATTGTAAAATTTCTATTTAGGATAATTACTCCTAATATCCTTTCATTTACACACTAACTAGCCGAAAATGCTCACGTTCCTTACGTCTAGTCTCAGGAGAGTTGCCCCAAAGTCTCAACATCCTGGCAGACGTAAACTACCCCCTTGAGTATTGGATGATTTATTTTTCACCTAAGGCATGGTTGCCATCTTGATCAGACTCTGGCTTATTGCCTTTCAGACGGAAATGTTTTTTGGGAAATTTAGATTACAATCATGTGAAAAATGTTTAATCGTTTTATGTTAGGAGGAAAGGATCAAAGAATAAATTTAGGACAATAGGTAACTCATTAATAATTATAAATAATAGTTTAATCATTCAATAGTTTTGTATTTACATATTATGAACTTAGTAGTTGCGTAATGGGGGACCGGAAGCATGTAGTGAAATGGTTTATTGGGAAGATAACAAAGAAAATGTACCATTAAATGATATAAAACATTCTTTTAAATTATATTCCTAATAACAGAAGAAGTAATCTGATACTTTTTGTAATGTTTGGTAAAATAGCTTGGATACAACCTGTCAATTGTTTTAACCGGACAAAATGAGTTTAAATTCTTTAATAAATAAACCTTAAGACTATAATATATATATAAGACTATAATATACATACCATAAGAAACTCTTCTATAGCAATTTTCTTACTTGAAAAAGTGTTTTTGTTTGATACATTTTTCTGTATGTATTAGGTCATTTAGCAGATCATATAAAAAGCTTCATCAAGAAAATTTAAAATAAATGATTTTATTAAAGAGGCATAACATTTTTAAAAACAGTAATATCTCTGATTTTCTAATGCAGTGAAACAAAATTAACCTATTTTGTAGCAAGGGAATGTAATTAAGGAGTTAGATATAACAAAACATACATTATCTTTGTCATCTCCACTATATGTGGATGGGTAGGTCACCCCCTGACACTCATGCCACCCCTTGCCACCCCCCTATGTATATGGGTCAGAGATAATAATCAAAAACCAATAAGACCATCATCATCGAAAGAGTAGAGGGAAAATAGAGCTTCCATTTTTATAGTCATGGACAAAAATAACTATCAGTCTATGTCAATATTCAAGAACGTGCATATTATTTATTTTCCGATTTAGAAACGATATTATTTGTATTAAAAAAACCAAACCTCCATCAATTAGATATAGTCGTTGGAATAAATAAGATGTAATAAATGTATAAGTTTCCATCCTGTAAAAAACTTCAATATTTTATACAATTAAATCGTTTTATAGAAAAACGCTTAAATTTTTAATCCAATTAGCTTTATGTACTTAAGCATTTTTATATTTTTATGAAATAAAGATAAATGTTGTCTCAAGTATGCATCATTGTAAGTGGTAAAGAAATAGAATATTGTATAATAAATAAAAATATTAAAAGGTACATACGTTTAATTGCCTTTTTAAAATAAATATTCAGCCGTAACAAGCTGGTTGTAAAAGCACTTTGCATGGCTAATTAAAAACCAATTCATATCAGAAATTAAACCATTTCTTCAATTTAACGAATACTTAATTTTCATGTAGCTTTTTAAATCAGTAATATGATTATATCATTGAAATTTGTTATGAATAGCTTAAAATGTTTAACAAATTTTCCATAGAATCTGTTAAACATACCTCGTCTCAGGTAGTCAATATATTAGTAAAGTTCATACGAACTATTCAATTAAAAAATTATAAATAATACCTTTATAAACAATTTCATACATGATTAATTCCATAATTTTAAAATTTATTTGCGTCTAAAATCTATCTACTTACATTCAAAAACCCAGAAATTAAAATCTTCCTGCAAAGTTTTGAAAATTAAAACAATATATAACGACTCGTTTCGACAACGAATCTTTGTTGGATAAGGTAATGAAAACAATTAACCTTTTAGGGCTGAACATTACTCTTGAAGACTTGTTCTCAGGGCTAAGGAAAATAATGTTCCCTATAGAACAATTGGAAGAGAAATTTGTTTTTATATGATTAAAAATATGATAAAATTCTCGATGTAGGAAAATCTTTATTACGGTTTGTTATTGCATTACTACATAACAAACCAAAATAATTTTTAAGACGATAAATGTATAAACTAAAAATAAAACAAATCAACATTTTATAAATAATGTTCGTAAAAAGTGCAAGAATAGTTCATTTATATTAGTCGAATAATAATATAGCCAATATGTCCCTAAAAGAGCCTCTAGCGGGAAAATGTTGGGGTGGTTTCGATTTCTTCCATGCTTCATGTATTTTGAGGTGCTGAATTCTAATTTGATTGCTAACAACATTTCGTGACGTAACACTGTTAAAAATGCAAAAAAGAAATCGTCCGCGTTTTCTGGAAGTTTTTTGCTTATATCTCGAAAACAAACTATTTCCTGTTCATGACCTCTCTATTTTAAAATACAGTAAAT
The DNA here is from genome assembly GCA_035578905.1 of Stictocephala bisonia. NCBI lineage: Eukaryota > Metazoa > Arthropoda > Insecta > Hemiptera > Membracidae > Stictocephala > Stictocephala bisonia. Next base: position 359,477 of record JAQJVL010000687.1, on the reverse strand, counting down.
TTAATTTTCATAAACGACAAACCGTCTTGAGTGCAGCCCCGAGTTGAATTTAAGTTTATTTTGTTATCGTCAGGAAAAACACTGTTTTCACTCCATTACTGTTATTTATTATTTTCGTGCAAAGTAATTGTAACTATAATTCTAACATAGTTAAAATATATTTATTCTCTTCTGGCCTCCACAGTAGGTTTTGTATTAAGTCATAATTAAAGGGGCATTATTCGTGGAGTAACGCTCGATGTTGAAATGCGAAATTAGCTTACGTTTTGTGGATTTCTATGTCCCTTATCCCTCATTAATACAAGAAATAATTTAAAATATTGGTATAACAATATCATCATAATCATCATCATCATCATCAAAGTCTTTGACACATACATTTGTACCGTTTTAGTGCAATATTTATTTCACTATCAGTTTTTTTGTAAATAAGTTTTCCCCTTTCCATGTGTACAAACAATACGAAACCTGTTTGCAGCTCCCTGCTGCCACAAGCGAGATTCGTTTGTTTGGCTTTCACACAAGTAAGGGCAAGTGAAAGTGACAGTGAGGGGGGTTTTACATATACAATATATATTTATATTTAACTGAGATGTTTAATTTGACGAATATTGTAAATAAATATAGTTTTTAAGACCTACTTTGTTTATTTGTATACCAAGTGTACCCGTCTTGGATGTGAATATCAAGTGCGTAAGGGTCTTGGAACAGAAGATCTAATGTGATATTTAAGATATCAGCATTCTCCACAGCATGTTTATATATCCAATGTTAAACATTCAGATGAAGAATTACGATAATTTTAGGGTTACGTATTTAGCACATAGTCTCTTTATATTTTTTATGATCACGGGATGAGGATAAGAACAAAATCGAGCTTATACGAGATTTTTGCAATGACTTAACAAGCGAATCTTATACGACAAATATGTTGTTTTTTTACACGTGTACAATTAACCACGGGTAGATATGTGTTGAAATTTGCATCAGTTCTATATCATATGTGAAGTCAAATTGTAAATCCAAAAACGTTTTCATGTTCAATTGGTACACAGACAAAAATTTAAAAAGCACAAAGGGTTTAGATAATTCAATTGAGATGAGAGAAATGAAAACAATTTACTGCCAGTATCATTCACAGAATCTATGGTCAACACTGTCTCGCAGAAGAGGTTCCTTGCAAATTCCAAATACAAGAACCGGTTGATTCGCTAACGGAAACATTTCATGATTAAGACATTTATTTACAGCAGGCTGTGGAGAACGCTTGTGTCATAATTGTCACAACAGCTCTTATGTTCCAAGACCCTTACGAGCACCTGGAAGAAGTTACCGAAGCTGGAAAAGTGTTTGTTATGGCTTTGTACGGAAAACGACATGAGTGTGTGTCGTTCAACAATTTGAAATATAGACAATACGTACGTTCATTTTATAAACACCAACCCAAAACTTTCCGAGTAGAGACACAATTTGACTAAATCATAAATGGTTTTTAATATTTTATAAATTAGTTTCATTACCAGAGAAAAGCATGGTAGTTATTAAAAGAAAGGAAAGCTCTTTTAATTCAGTTAATTTGTATTGCTGATATAAACGCTACTTGAAGCTCAAATGTTCGTTAAATTGAAGGACCTGTTTTATTTTTGCCATGAATTGGTTTTTAATTAGTCATAAAACGTGTCTTTTCAGCATGATTGTGATCACTGAATTTTTATTTTAATAGAGGCAATTAAATATGTATGCCTTCCTTCTAATAGAGTTCATTACATACAATAGTCTACATATTTCATAAATGCACAACATGCTTATTTATGAGATATATATTATAATTATTTTAAAAGAGGTTAAAAGCTTAGCTACAAAAAACTAATTAATTCCATTCAAAATTTAAGCCTTGTTTACAAAAATTTTAATACTAAAACATATTTAAGGATTTTTACAGACTTAAAACTTGTTGAAATGTCATTCATTTATTATTTACAATTTATTACTATATACACACTTAAAGATAATATATCCCTGCATCACTTACTAATCTTTCTTGAAACTGTCAAGTAGATGTTATAATACCTATTTTATACACTTAGTTTATCAAAATTCGTGATTAACCTCTTTAATTCACAAAACTAAACCTATTAAGTAATGATTTATAGAAAAAAAAATACCACGATAAAAGAGGTAAGTACAGGAAAACTCTTTAAATCCCCTACAAATCTATTTGACTCGTCAAACTCTGTCGATTTAGTTACTATTTGCAATGTCAGAATAATAGCAAAACAACTAACTTTATTTCTTTAAGTTCAAACAAAAAATTGTCTTGTTATCAAAATCAGTTTTGCTTGCTAATTAGTAATTTTACCTCACCTAAAATAACTTAACTTACCAAACCTAACCTAACTTGACCTATTTTAACCTAATCTAAGCTAACCTGATCCAAGCAACATCTTTGTTTAATATTTCAATATTGTTCATAGTATGAATTGGATATCATATTCTTGTTTAGGAGAAAAATAAGAATAGTGTGATATACAGCATTTTTGGTTAGGTGGTGTAAAATACATTTATGACGTGGTGTTTATGACGTTGTACCTAGTATGACGTCAGTCGTATGTGTCTGTAGGGTGGGTAGGTGGGTGGGTTAACTTATGTAGTTTATCACACTGTTTCAGTCCAAAAGTTCAGATCCTAAATTAAAATGTTACCACGTTCGAATGTTTTACTTCTCATGCAGGTAGACAATCATAGATTGATAATATTTATGAAAACTAATACTTCCGGTCAAAAATTCCTTTGTATTCGTATTTTTTCGGTTAATATTCACAGTTACAAGGATAAGATTTTGAATATCGGCTGGCAACCCCTTTTTATCTTTTCCAACAATTTAACTAACTTTACTGAAATATATATTAGTTATAGTCCTCTAGCCTTGAAACAACGCAAATCTCTCGGTATTGTTTCCTGATGTGACGTCCATACAACACAAAAAACATAAAAAAAGTCCCATTCCACCCCATTATAATGAAGGTGGAGGCTATATTTTTACGGACCAATAAACCCATATCTAAAGTATCGCCAGACACGTTCCTGTTGTGGTATTTACGGGCTATAAAGTGGACTAACATGAATGTCATATCATTTTAAAATCCATATAGGTTTATTAGAACTTAAAGTTATGTTGGGGTTATAAACATATTTACTTATGTTGTATTATTGTAATTGGGCTAAAATCACATTTATATACATTTTATTTCATTTATACAAACAATTTTAAAAAATGGGAACAATTCACAATGTTTACGTCCAATAAAGATTGCAGTTTTACAAGAAAGAACAATTCACAATGTTTATGGTTAATAAAGATTACAGTTTTACAAGAAAGAATAATTCACAATGTTTACGTCCAATAAAGATTACAGTTTTGCAAGAAAGAACAATTCACAATGTTTACGTCCAATAAAGATTGCAGTTTTGCAAGAAAGAACAATTCACAATGTTTACGGCTAATAAAGATTACAGTTTTTCAAGAAAGAACAATTCACAATGTTTACGTCCAATAAAGATTGCAGTTTTACAAAAAAGAACAATTCACAATCTTTACGGCTAATAAAGATTACAGTTTTACACGAAAGAACAATTCACAATGTTTACGTCCAATAAAGATTGCAGTTTTACAAAAAAGAACAATTCACAATGTTTACGGCTAATAAAGATTGCAGTTTTACAATAAAGAAAAATTCACAATGTTTAGGGTTAAAAAAATCACAGTTTTACAAGAAAGAACAATTCACAATGTTTACGGCTAATAAAGATTGCAGTTTTACAATAAAGAAAAATTCACAATGTTTACGGTTAATAAAAATCACAGTTTTACAAGAAAGAACAATTCACAATGTTTACGGCTAATAAAGATTGCAGTTTTGCAAGAAATAACAATTCACAATGTTTACGTCCAATAAAGATTACAGTTTTGCAAGAAAGAACAATTCACAATGTTTACGGCTAATAAAGATTACAGTTTTTCAAGAAAGAACAATTCACAATGTTTACGTCCAATAAAGATTGCAGTTTTGCAAGAAAGAACAATTCACAATGTTTACGGCTAATAAAGATTACAGTTTTTCAAGAAAGAACAATTCACAATGTTTACGTCCAATAAAGATTGCAGTTTTACAAAAAAGAACAATTCACAATCTTTACGGCTAATAAAGATTGCAGTTTTACAATAAAGAAAAATTAACAATGTTTATGGTTAATAAAAATCACAGTTTTACAAGAAAGAACAATTCACAATGTTTACGGCTAATAAAGATTGCAGTTTTACAAAAAAGAAAAAAATCATAATGTTTAAGGTTAATAAAAATCACAGTTTTACAAGAAAGAACAATTCAAAATGTTTACGGCTAATAAAGATTGCAGTATTGCAAGAAATAACAATTCACAATGTTTACGTCCAATAAAGATTACAGTTTTGCAAGAAAGAACAATTCACAATGTTTACGGCTAATAAAGATTGCAGTTTTACAAAAAAGAAAAAAATCATAATGTTTAAGGTTAATAAAAATCACAGTTTTACAAGAAAGAACAATTCAAAATGTTTACGGCTAATAAAGATTGCAGTATTGCAAGAAATAACAATTCACAATGTTTACGTCCAATAAAGATTACAGTTTTGCAAGAAAGAACAATTCACAATGTTTACGGCTAATAAAGATTGCAGTTTTACAAAAAAGAAAAAAATCATAATGTTTAAGGTTAATAAAAATCACAGTTTTACAAGAAAGAACAATTCAAAATGTTTACGGCTAATAAAGATTGCAGTATTGCAAGAAAGAACAATTCACAATGTTTACGGCTAATAAAGATTGCAGTTTTACAAGAAAGAACAATTTACAATGTTTACGGTTAGTAAGGGTCGCGTTGTTACAAGACAGAATTTTTAAATAGAATTGGAAATATGAAATATTTTACTAATAACAATGGAGTTTTATTTACTATTTGGATAACATAATTCTTAAAAATCTTTATGATTATTAGTTTTTCCAACAATAAAAAAATAAATAAACATATAAAAACAGCGACTATTAGACAGTTTACTCAAACAAAATAAAGAAAACTTGGAACTTCTTATAACCTATTGTTTTAAGCTGTTTGTATAATACATGAAAGAGGTAATTAATGCCAACCGAACAACTTAATAAATTCTTGTAACACCTGAATGTTCAAATAGTCGCACATATAAAAATCCTCCCCCCCTAACTCCCTAAATCTTAGGAACTAAATACAATAAAAAACCTTGAGACAACAACAAATGTGTTATAAATTTACAAAAAAATTTTAGATTGTATATTACCTTTTTTTGTTATTCAATTTCACTATATTAAACAATATACGAAAATTAAATATTCATATCTCATTTGTTTATGGTTTTGAGGGGCAATATTAATCACTATATATTCTATTTATCTAATGCTCTGTAATTTTTCACACATTTACTTCCCTGTGATATATTTTAAACAAATGCACTAGTTTTCATAACTTTTTCATACGGTAGAAATTATATAAGAGCCGAATTTCAAAATTTCAAACGATCAATTAAATTATTCCAGTGATAAAAAGCAGTCCATTAATCAGAACATTCATGATTACCCACTGCATATTTGGAGGCCTTTATTTCATTTATAAGATGGGCAGATATTCAGAGGAAGTAGAATATCCAAGTTTGCAGAGGATATTCCCAGTTGTATTAGGGTGCTTTTATCTGCGACACAATACGAGCACACCATGCTTTTGTTATAGACGGATTCTTAATGTACGCCATGTAAAATTAAAGGTTTGTCATGCTTTACCATTTATGTTCCTTTATAACATTTATTTTATGTATGTTTCTTTGCATCATTGTAACTTTGTATGATATAGTACTATTATCCCTATTCAAAGGGATAATAGTACTATATCATATTATATATATTCTGAAAGTACATTAAAAATTAAATTCCAAAATATTATAATTTTATTTTGGATATTAAATGATCAATAAAATATTAGTAAAATCATGTATAGGCCTACTCTTTATGTGCACAAGTAGGCATGTGAGTGATCATCGTATTCATCATGCCGGCGTGGTAGATCAGTTTCTAAGGTTTCGGACTGCTGAAGGCATGGTCCAAGGTTCGAATCCCCACTGAGCCACCAGTCGGTACTTCACTCGTTGAATAAAGTTCATGAACATGCCTGTAGGCCCATGTGAACTGGTAAGTGAAGTTAAAAAAAAGTAAAAACACTTTGCGTTTATGGGTGGGTGGGGTAGGTAATCACCATCGTACGTGTATAGGTGGGTGGGTGGGTCATTATCACTGTACGCGTATGAGTAGGCCGGTGAGTCAACACCACTGTACGTATATACACTCGTAGGTGCAAGGTGGGTCAATATCGTTGTGTGTGTATGGAAGTGTGGGTTGATGCCATTATATGTGCTACATGTATGTACGAGTATGTCGGTTGGTCAATACCACCATAAGGATATGGAAGGTTGGGTGGGTCAATATCGTTGTGTGTATATGGAAGTGTGGGTTGGTGCCATTATATGTGCTACATGTATGTACGAGTGTGTCGGTTGGTCAATACCACCATAAGGATATGGAAGGTTGGGTGGGTCAATAACACTGCACAATTAGAAGTGGGTTGGTGGGCCAATATCAATTTACGTTAAAGGTGTGGTATTGATAACCCTCAAACCGTTTTATTGTATTATAAGGCTGATTTATGGTATGCCATATTTAGCTAATATTTATGGTAAGTAAAATTCATCTAATATTTATCGACATAAATTGATAGTAGTTATTTTGTTTATTAGCATATTAAAAAAAAAAACTATAAATTCTTCTTTTATATAAGTAATTATGTAAAGGAAAACTCCATTAAAGCACAATATTAATGTTTGATAGCTTTAAATGTTATGTTTAGACGGGAAGTTAGATATTCAACATTTAATCATAACTTTAACTCACATTGGCGTCTTACTAATGAATAATGGATTAATAATGAAACTTTTAACTAAAAATATATCTGAAATAAGAAAATCATGACATTAAAAGACATAAAAACAGGCTTCTACACCAATGAATGCTAACTTTTGTTCGAAAAATTATTTTTGGGTAAGGTTATTTAGGAAAATATATATAGGATGTCTTTTTATTGTATTGCGTCCCAGTTTTTCTCAAATACAGTTGACCATAAAAAATTTATTTTATTTTTTTTTTCGTTTTCATGGATTTATACATTTTTCATTGGTTAATAGATAAAGAACTAACTCAATCATTAGTTAATGACTTATATACAACAATAGTGATCTTTTCTGTGGCTACTAAACATAAAAAGAAGTGAAATAATCTTTATTTACGAGGTAAAGCTAGGACTTATTAGTCCTATCTTTCCCTTAACCACACACATGACCGACAAGCAAAACTGTAGATCTCTCATTAGGGTGGGAGAGTCAGTGGCCGAGTGGTCTAAGGTGCCTGGACTTTGATCCTGGGTTAGAGATTACGCATGTTCGAATCCGGTCTTGCCTAGAAGTTTTTGGTGGCTATGGACGGCCGGCAAATGTGTTATACTAATTTTCAATATGTTTAAATGTTTTAGTGTTTTAATGTTTTAAATAGTGACGTTTTTGGAAGCCTGATGATGAAGCTTTATGCTTCGAAATGTACATAGCAGATTGTGGTTGAAGAACTGTTAAGACAGAAAAAAAGGTAATTCAACCAGTATTATTTCTATAAACTCTTTTGGTGCAAGGAATTTATAAATAAATGTGTAAAAACCACAAAAACGATAAAATAATTTTAAAGGTTGAACAACTATTAGGGAAATGAGAGATGGACTTCTATTATTTAAAAGTAACCAGTAGTGTGCTATAATTTTAAACTTTAAATTCACAATAATTATCATATTGAAAAAATGTACCTTCTGTGTTGACTTCATTAATAGAGAGAATTATTTTTTTTTTATAACATACGAAAATATATTTTTTAATTTAAAAATTACTTTTTTATACAGGGTATAAGGTAAAAAATTACCTTATATATTTACAAATATACAGGTTGTTAGTGAACTCTCATTAAATAAATTTTATGTATGTTCCTTGGGTCAAGACAAACAAAAAACACCATACAACCATATGTCTAAAATGTCTAGATTTCTGTCTATCGTTCTGCGTGTGATTTTTACTAATATTTTTACAACGCAAGACCTATTTGAATTAGAAACTTAAAATTTAAGCCTCATGTGTGTCGTAGTAGGTAAAATGAATCTTTCAACTTTCTTTACTGTAACTAAAGATGGCATCCATTTAACATTTTTAATGTCAAATTTCAGGGAAACAGTTATGAATACAACAAATATTATCAAAAAGTAAAAAATGTAGAATTTAAATACGAATCCAAAGATTCCTTGTTTGAGAAAGTCGAATGATAAAGAGCTGAGTAATCAATTTATCATTCGATTTTATCTAATAAAGTATAGTTTGATTTGCCTTTAAATTCTACATTTTTTACTTTTTGATAAAATTTGTTGTATTCATAACTGTTTCTCTAAAATTTGACATTAAAAGTATTAAATGGATGCCATCTTTTAATACTTTTACAGCAAAGAACAGCAAAGAAAGTTGAAAGATTCATTTTACCTACTATGACACACATGAGGCTTAAATTTTAAGTTTCTAATTTAAATTAAAGTTTCTAATTCTTGAGTTATAAAAACATTTGTAAGAAACACAGAGAGACCGACAGACAGAAATCTATATATTTTAGACATATGTGTGTATGGTGTTTTTTGTTAGTCTTAACCCAAGGAACATATCTAACATTTATTTAAAGAGAGTTCACTAACACCCTGTATAATAATTTATTGTTATTTAAAAACCTCGGTACACTGCTTACTATTCTAAGTGTGTTACACATGAAAGTAATATAACTTACAAAAATTATCATAAATTATATTTAAAAAATTCATAAACATTCATGTAAGTTATACAACTTAATTTTCTTGGCAACAGCAGAACAATATTTTATCCGATATAAGGAATGATAAGATACAAGACAAATGTTGGTGTAAATTTAGCAATTTAAAACTAAAAAAATTACAATATTTTTCACATAATGTTTTCACGAGTTTCTTGGATGGCAACCATTTTTCAATATGATGCTTTTAGACTGGCTTTTCAAATTTTATAACAACAAACTCTCCTTGAGGTCAAGTATGTGATTTACCAACCACTACAGCAATATATCTTGTTGCTACAGTTGGAGGTAGAGAGGGCTGTGCCTCATATCTCACCAATATACTTACACTATAAATAATTAATGCTTAAACAAATCTATATAACTAATTATATGACTGCAAATTCAATGCTCTTAAAAATTAAAAAATTAAATGTACATTATATAGCTGAATACCAAAACTAGCTAATCTAAGTGGTTACTTTTATTCTTTTACTTTTCTTACAAATAGAAACACGCATTGTTGTCAAAAGTTTAAAAATGTAATTGTTTATGTGATAAATTATGCATCAGACTACCAGGGTGATAAAGAAATTTAGGGCAGTTAGGTTGGCATTACTGGTGCACAATCAGATTTCCAGCCAATCAGAGAAGAGTTATTTTGGAACGTGATCTGATTTGAAGCTCCATGACTATTTCATCTTTCAGCTGATTCAATTTCTGCACTTTGGTCAAATAATTAAACCTAATCAGTGTTGACACAATAAAAGGTGACAGAAATGTAAACTAACAGTCGAAGTGGTTGATTGAAATATCGAAGTTCGTACGGTTAGTAACTGAATTACGGAGATGGGCTTTTTGCTTTTTTAGTATTATATTATTTTTTAAATGTGTTTGTGTTTAAAATTATCTAAAATAGACCTATTATTTATAAATACATTTCTCGGGCATTCATACTAAACTATCTTTCATAGTAAAATGTCTTTCATACTAAACTGTCTATCGTAGTAAACTATCTTTCATAGTAATCTGTCTTTCATACTAAACTATATTTCAAAGTAAACGCACGTTTCTGAAACGACCTTCCTATTTATGATAAAGTTTTTTTATGCATCACAGAAATTAGGTTTATATACTTTTATTATAATTATTTATTAATAATCTTGGCGATATGGGCGAATACGAGGGGCAAACTAGGGTGATGAGTGTAGGTGAACGAGGGTAGTCATTGTTAGTATGGTCGATTGATTCGAAAGAGCCTAAGAGTCAGGGAAACTAAGGAACGTGCAGCTTTACGTTAAATCCAAACCACGTAGTATTAATCACATCTCCCTTGTTCTACTTGGATCGTTATAAGACTTTCTATACCAGCATGGCCATTGTACTATTAGGAACGAAAAACGTCTTCTAGTCATTGAACAATTATATGTATTAAGCCTAGAAGGCAAATTACTATCATATCACATATATACTAGGGGTTACTCTTGCACTCTCCTCACGCTAACCCCATTTCTCACTATGCTTGTGTAACCTCGGCATTTGGCCTCGGTAATGCCAATCGGTAGGAAGTTTCGCTCGCTAAACTTATGACACCTCTGCCTTCGGCCTTGGTCTATATGTTTGGAACAAATAATAGCTAAACTTTATGAAAGGAAAGATTATATGTAAATTTACTTAAAGTAGGTCAGTTACTGAACATGCGTTGCCACACTTTTATTGATATAAAACCCCAAGATATTACAGAGTCTATTTAAAAAGTTTTCTTTTCATTTGAGTTTTTATTTATTTAATAGTTGATGAATTAAATAATAATAATAAAAAAACTCCATTGAGTGAAATAACTTCATTATATTACCATTGAACGTTTAAAGGATTCGGGGCAGATCGCTAAGGTCAGATGCGAATAAAATCATGCTTAAACCTTCCCTAGAAAAATATAAATAACTTTCTACAGTATCATGCCGATCGGATGAATGGCATATTATTTTATAACGGAAAAACAGACAGACGCTCATTCATTTTTATGTAGACATATCAAACTTAACTGCCTCTGAATACAAAACTTACTCTATCTAACACTATAAAATATCTATAACATCCCAAATATTATAACATAATTATATATATTCCCAAAGCTACTAAAATTGTGGAACATCGTTCGCTATTTACACTTGAAGAGTTGTTTTTTTCAATATCCATTCATGTTATTCTTTGGCCGGGAAACGTATTTTGGCGGTTTTCCCTGCCCTTTCGGGTTATACAATTGAACAATAGCTCTTAAATATGTGCATAGGGGTAACATAGCTGTTATGCCAAAAACAATCATCCCCACACCGTGTGAGGGGCGTAGGTGTTGGACAGCAGCCAGTTGGACATTGACCATAAAGACCTGTGTTATAGCCACTTTATACCTTTACTTATTGAGTTTATACAAGTAATTTACTCAGAATATGTTCTTAAAAACAGTAAAAAAATGTATTAAAATTATAACCTGAGAAAATTTAAGATTTTTTATTAGGTAAAACTAAAGATTAATTGAGTGTTAGAGGAGATATGATTGTAACCTAACTTAAAAAGAGCTCAAATGTGATACAATATAGTGTTCTTTAAGTCTGTGTAGGTAAAACCTTATTGGTTATAGTACTGCACTGGTATAAAGAAAACGGCCTTTACTTCATAGAGACTTAAAAAAATATGTATTACAATTTATAACTATGAAAAAACTAACATAAGAAGTATAATATCAGCAAAGTTAGATGAAAAGAAAATTTCACCAACTCAATAATGGTGGAAAACTCAATAACAGGATCAACACAATCTTTCCTAACCAGGTAAAGGGGCCAGGGACATTGAATATCTTTGTTGAGTATCAAGGTGTGGTGTCCCTATATTTGTCCTTTGTGTTACGTTAGTGGATTTCAATGTCCTGTTCCTTATGTAATATTAATTATGACTACCATGTACTTGATACTTTGTAAGTAAATAAATATAGTAACAACACTTCATTTGTGAAAGAATTGTGCATTAAAGAGGGAAAACCAAAAGGGGAGAGAAAGATTCAGAGGTCTACTGATGATATTACTAATACCAATCCAGTTAGTTGGTCAGTTAATGTTTTAAAGTAAACTGAGATAAAACATTAAAATCGACCGTTAATAATTAACACTAACATATAAATATTTCCGGTTGTAACTCCTTTAATTCTGATTAGGTTGTATACAATCATATTAATAATTTCGAGACACGATAGAACTATTCATACTATTAAGAGATGTCTTAATAAGTTTAATGTTAATTTAATATGTCTTAAATAATAACATATACCATATAAATAAACATGTTCGCATAAATAAAGACAAATAGCCATACAAATTTATATATGTCAAAAACTGTGAACAAATCATACCAAATACAAATAACGTTTATATTTAGTGAAGAAAAATAAAATACTAACCCGTTAATTCCTTTTACATTTATCAATAAGAGTTATCATAATGAAACTACATCAGCATTCCGATTTAGTTGACTGAAATATTATAGTTTCATTGATATTTATTTGTAATTTTTATTTACAATTCAAGTAGTTTTACCTATCTTCCACCCCTTCCCCCCCCCAACAAACCTAAGCGGTTGTATAACTGTTATTTTTATAACCGTTGTAAAATTTAACTTTTACTCTAGTTATTGTTGTTTCACCTCTAAAGGTAACAGCTGTTTTATGTTGGGTGTTTTTCTCGTTTGTTTTCCAGGTTGCCTACTGTCTTTATTTAACAACTGCTGCATAAAACTAGTATATAGTTTATTTATTTATATTTTAAGTATCTAAAAACAGAAATGTTCATGTATTATTACAATTTTTTTTTAGAGGTAACTATAATCAAATACTACTATTACTTATAGCCAAAAGCTACATCAACAATAAATTTACACAATTACCCTGCAATGGCTGTACTACAGGTGATTCATTTCATTCTAACTATTTTTATGAAGGAATTTGAAATACTTAGTTTAATAATGGAAACACAAGCATTTTAATACGAGGTATTTTATTACAACAACGATTAAGCTTTTAATAAATAATAATTTAACGATAAATAATAAAAGCTTTTAATAAATTGCTTTTAGTTTAAAACAACCTAAACTTCATATAAACGTATCAAAACTTCATCTCAACAAATTATCTTCAAAAGTAATTTGTGCACGATCGCAGTACTTAGGAGAGTGGAATGTAGATTTCATATTTAAAACACACAAAAGTAAGGCAATGCTCTTTTTTAAGAAATAGTAACGAAAGCTATATGTTAAAAATTACGATTCCCTTACGATAGTTCATTAAGTAGAATAAATAATATTCTGCAATTTCCGTTTGAAAAACACACTTCATTTCTAAAATCACAACTTCATTTTACCCATTATTTTAGTTACAGCCTCTTATTAAATAATTATTTTTATATTCTTATATATACTGTGTCAAACTACATTTATGTAAGACAAACTGTAAAAATATGTTATGTTTTGCAAAATACAAATGTATACAAGGTAAATGATAAAATACAATAATGTTGATTCACCATATTTATCTATAATTAGAGTATTACAGTGATTAAAATAAAAATGTCATTACTATTAATTAGTTACAATGTGTTATTACTGGACGTCCACTTACATACAAAGGTCAGTGGCTGAAAATTAATCGTTATATACCAATTTAAATGTTTTAATGAGATGTTTTGAGTAGAAAGGTTTTCTATTTAATTCTTTGAAGTTATAGGCTAAAATAAAAAAAAAATTATTTGCCTCTTGCTAGCCTAGTAGTTAGCACTTATGTTTCATATGCAAAGGGTCATGAGTTAAATCCCAGGAGGTCCACAAAAATGTTCTATGTTGGTTTGGACCTTGGTCCCTCAATTTTGGATACCAAGTTAAAAATTACACTGGTGTAGACAGTAAAAAAAAACTGTTATTGTACTTAATTTTTTTATACTATCAGTTTTTAGGTCCCCGATAACCCAAAATTTAGAAATTTTGAATATAATAATGCGAATACGCTGAAATTCGTATATAAGGTGCGTGTTTGTTTCCCGTGTAGAACTGTGAAGGTTTGAAAGTTTTACTCAAGCTTTTTCTCAAGTTAGGTTATAAAAATTATATTTTTGTGATTTTCCCATAGTAAATACACTGGAGAAGTTTTGGTGTAAAAAAAGGCCACCATCTTCTATATGAGTGAAAAAGTAAACTTTAGTGAATTTTCCTGGAACCAAGAGCTTCAACTGAAGTATAGACGCCTTATAGGGGTTTGACGCCAAGAAGTGCCCCAACATTTAGTGTCAGTCAATGAGTCACTAAATCGAACTTTATAGTATACAGACTAGGGGACACCCCTGCACACTTCGCGTGCTAATCCCGTTACTCACTACGCTCGTAAAGTAAGCTCGACCTGCGGTCTTGCCTAGGTGCTCTACCTTTAGCCCCTTTGTGGAACTCGGCCTGCGGCCTCATGGCAGAAGAAATATTGACTAGCAATTAAAAACTAATTACTTTTCGATAAAAGTTAAAATTAGTCTAATTATAATACAAATATTTGGAGTATAGTTTACCTACACTGACAAACATGGTTCATTCAATGACATAGTTACCTCGAACATGTAAAGGTCGGGAAACGTCCTGTTTGGTCATCCAATTAGCGTGGTTTACCCTCTCTCTGTGGTCCCTCTGTGGCATCTGTAGCCCACATCTATATTTCACACGAATGTTACATCTTTTTATCGAGAACTATTACTTGACATACACACGTTATCAACGATAGTTCAGTAACTTTAAAGTTTTATGAACTCACAGATTTTATGAGTATTAATAGTTTGTATTTTACAATTTAAATTTTTTTAATAAAATGTATTACTTATTTAAAATTAAATATACAGTTATTCTATTGAAAATGATTTGAATTTTTCTTAATTAATGTTAAACAACCACTAAACAATGAAACTAAATTTAGAAGTAAAATTTTAATATTTAGTAAATTAAGATTAAATTTGTATATTTAAAGTTAAATCCATGTATATTAAGTTGGTTTTGGGATAAGATTTGAAATTTTATAAATTTAAAGTTGTTGAATTCAGGAGTAGAAGAATGCCAAATTTAAAGGTAAAGTTTATATCTAAAAAAAAGGAATGGACTCTGAGTGATCAGTATTGGATAAACAGGAAAGAATATAAAAAAATCGTTGTCACTGTCTACACTACACTAATAATAACATCTTGTTTTATACATAATATAGGTTTTAGGTTTATATTTATGTGATGAAATTTTTCGTTTGAAGTTATTTGTTGTTCACAAATGTGCCTTCTAAAAATGCTAATTAATAATGTCATTGAACAGAATACGTCATAAGACAATATGAAGACTTCATATAAAAAATATATGAAGGCTCATAAAAACTCGTTAAAATCAACATATTTTTAGTAAAATATCTTAAGTTAATTGTATTAAAATTGTCTTTGTGTTCCGGTGACCTTCCAGAGTCAGGGAGTTCGTGGAGTTTCACAGTGTGGGAAGCAAATATTGAGTTAGCCCAAAGTTGTGTTTGGTTTTGTGATTTTCTGGGAGTACAGTTCTAAATGTATTCCATTGTGTCTTGGATGTAGTATCGTCAGATGTTCGTTAGGTTTGTAGCGTATTGGTTTATTTTGTCAGACAAAGGATTAAAGCTACCTGATTTGTTATATTTAGAGGATTATGTAATCAAGACGTCCTCGGAAACTTTAATAAGATTACTACGGTGACCTCAAAATATTATATAAATTAATAATTCTGTTGATCCATTATTTATAGGTTTAGGGGTTATATTCAACATAAATATTGTATTTTAACTCTTAAATGTTTGGTTTTACAACAACAATATCATTTTATATTTAAATGAAATTTTTGATTAAAAGAACTTTTTAAAGTATATATTTCAATAACGATAAAAATATATTTATACTTTCAAGTGTTCAAAAATGTTGTTGTTCTAAATATCGAAAATAACAACTGCAAATTGTTGAAGGTTTAGATCCTAAATTTCACCATTTTGAAAAGGGGAATGGGGAAAGTTTTACTTGTTACTTACTTTATCAAATACCACCTCAGTAATAAGCATGCTTCAGAACGTGAATATATAAAATTATTCAAAAACAAAGAATAAAATAAAATCTGAAAATAAAAATGTTGGAATGATAGAAGTATATCCGACAAATTTCAAGACCTATTAGTAATATTTTTGTGGCATATTTCAGTAACAGCTGATGTTAACCGTCAAAACAAAGCATAAGAGGTTACCGGCCGTATCCGGTTTTTTGGTCCTTAGTACCATGTAGCTTTGGAGGCCGGAGAGGGGTAGGATCCCAAATACGAATACAAAACAGCCTAAGTTACAAATATCCCAAAGCCTGTAGAGAATTACTGTACTAAAACAAATAAAAAAAAAAGGAATAAAGAAATTGTAACCCTTGACGTGTTTTCCCTAGAAAAGTGAACAAAGAGAGCGTTACTAATAGAGAGCTAAATACAGGAGATGTTTTGAGTTTTGTAATGTTCGCAACTAGTAGATATGAAACATTTATGCAATGTTTAAAAAATTTCAGAAAATTCTTATTTAAGTTATCATACTTTTTCACTATATTAAGTAGGGCTGATTAGTTATCTTATAGGGTTTATTTTCAAAGTGTAACTATTAAAACTGTCCCTTCTACTTATTTTCAAAATTGAAGTACTTAAAGATTCTTACACGTAATAAATCAAAACGATCCATTAAGTATCTTTGTTTATTTTGCCTTAGAAAAAAATACTCAGGTTAAAATCAACAGTGCCTTAAGCCGTAAACTTACTACCTAACTATCCCGTAGTACTTTTGTAGCTTTTAATGGTTTATGTTTTTAAAAGTTATTTATGTTTGTAAGATTCTGAGATTAATACATTATAAAAATAAAATGTAGTTTATTTCAAACATTTTCTATCAATAAATAAAAAGTGTCATGCTATTCAAGTGTTGATAATAATTGGCTCCAAAGCCCATTATGACAATTTTTTAAAGTACTGAAGTAAAAATTGAATTGGATTTGGTTAGTAAAAAGTTGTTTTTGTTTCAGTAAATAATTTAATCATTCGAAATTTAAATTGATTAATCAGTTTCTCTTACACTATAGTTTACGATGTTTCTATCCAAATCGTAAGTGCTCCTACCACATATATCGTATGGTTCGTTGTCGGCTACCATATATACCGTATAGTTTGTTGTCAGTTACCATATATACCGTATGGTTTGTTGTCGGCTACCATATATACCGTATGGTTTGTTGTCGGCTACCATATATACCGTATAGTTTGTTGTCAGCTACCATATACATCGTATGTTTGTTGACGGCTATCATATATATCGTATGTTCGTTGTCAGCTACCATATATATCGTATGGTTTGTTGACGGCTACCATATATATCGTATGGTTTGTTGACGGCTATCATATATACCGTATGGTTTGTTGTCGGCTACCATATATTACGTATGGTTTGTTGTCAGCTACCACATATATCGTATGTTTGTTGTCGGTTACCATATATACCGTATGGTTTGTTGTCGGCTACCATATATACCGTATGGTTTGTTGTCGGCTACCATATATACCGTATAGTGTGTTGTCGGCTACCATATATACCGTATGGTTTGTTGTCGGCTACCATATATACCATATGGTTTGTTGTCGGCTACCATATATACCGTATGGTTTGTTGTCGGCTACCATATATACCGTATAGTTTGTTGTCGGCTACCATATATATCGTATGGTCTGTTGTCAGCTATCATACTGTTATTTGAATATATATCCATACTCCATTTACCATGGGGTTGAAGATGTAGAGACCAAGAAACCCATAAAACGAACTCATAGCAGGATTTACGTGCCATAAAACACATTTATGGCTGGGAAGGATTTACTTATATTTTAAAACATTCCCCTCGTGTTTGACGCAAGCTCACGGAAATGCCTACATCCTAGAGTTCATGCTATTGTATTTCTCATTTTGTGAGTCAAATCGTTAAATATGTTTTATTTATAAGGTTGAGTAAGATTATATAAAATAATATTGTATTTAAATTGTGGAATTAACTTTACAGTCGTTGAGTTGTTGTTACATTATTTTATGATTTTAAATGCTCGCGTATTTATATAAATGTTTCTGGTTTTTAAACAGGCATTCTCGTTGATTCAAGATTTACCTGGTGAAAAACCACCCCTTTCAAAGATGTGAATCTATGAGAGCATAAATTGGAATAAATAATTTTGTAAAATTAATTGTTATTCTAATTTGAGCAACGTTACTTTTCGGATACTTTACTTTCCACATACACTTTCCATCTTATATTAAAGTAAAGACTTAATTTTGTATAATCATGTAAGTTCAAATGATTAGAGATCGTAAGAGCCCATATAAAGTAACGTATTGGTCTGACGAAACCCTATATGAATGAAATATACATTTTTGAAGGGCGGTTTTATTAGTTGTAACAGTCATAAATAGAATTAGTATATCAATAGATTTTAAGCCTACAATGGTCCTCTCACAATTAAATATCTCCGTAGAAATCAGTTGACTTTCACCACACCTTTTTTATATATAGGCTAAGGTATCATTTAAAGCTTTAAATAAATCTCATAAACGTAGTACAATTAACAAAGTTATACGTAAAAAGTGTATTGAAATATTTCTACTTGTGTAATGAGAAATGAAATATTGATGTTTTAAATTATGTCTTTGGAGTATAGTTGATATCATCAAAGATTATAGCAAAACTGTCACAGTAAAATAGTAAGAGCTATTTAATTAGTAGTTAAATATGTGTTTTAATTAAATTTTGTCGTCAAGTTATAACATTATGAAAAAAATGTATGTTGAGTAAGAATTGTTATACAAACGATTTATTTTGAAAATATACGTAGAAATAATTGTAGAGAGCAAAAATCAAAATGATAGTGGTTTAATAACGTTTTATTAAAAAAAAAAAAAAAAAAAATCGTTGTCACATTAATTAGTATCATTTGGCTAGTATTAAGTTAACCACTATAAAAATGACTAGTATTGTTTTTACAATATTATTTCTATAGAAAGATTTAAATTTGCTTCTGTACAGTTTTACTCTGCATTAGTCAAAAAGTCAAATCAACTAGTATCAAGTGACAAATACTATTACTGATATCAGCATATTTTCTTTATATTTAATAATAAAGTTGCATTGCCTTATATATAAATAGTTTTTGATTTTATATTTAATGCTACAAACTGATGTAGTAATAGTTACTAGTAACAATTGTTATACATTCTAATACTGTGTGGTAGCACTGTATAACCCACGCATGGTGACTGGTGAGGTAAATTTATCCCTGGAAGATTAGCAGCCCTGGTGTTTCTTATATTTTCATTTCATTATTGTAGTCCTATTGTATAAATTAATTAAGAAATACATTAATTTATTTTTCCCAATTTAACATCAGTCAAATTAATACGTTAGAAGAGAAAATTAACAAACCAAGTTTAACCTGGTTACCTACTAATGAAATGTTTAAACAATTGGCCCAAAGTTGTACATGACATTCTGTTGGTTTTCTAAGGAATTTTTTTATATAAAATATATTTATATATTTTGCTGATCTCCAAGTTACACTACAAACCTTTACTTTGTTAAAATTGAATGTTACTGGACATTGAGACATTAATATCTTAGTCAATGAATAACATTTTTTACTGACTTTGTTTTCCTATCGTCGTCTTACCAAGTTAATTAAATATATTGTTAATTATTTTTTTCATATTTAACATGATAATAATGTAATTTTTTCTTAGTAAATCTCTTATCTGAATAAGCGGTAAAGTAAAGTTTTACTCTATATAATATCTATTGTTAACGTCAATCTTATAGCAACTAAAATTTGCGTGCAAAGGCTTCCATCCTTACAAGCCATTTCACTATGATATATTGAATGATGAATAGCTTTATTTACCGTGCATAAATCACAGGACAAAAGTTTTTTTTTTTTTTTCAGCTACTTAAAAATATTAGTATTTTGTGAACTTAAATACATATTGTCTTGTTCTGTGAATTATTCATGGAAAATAGAGCCAAATCTTATTTAACTTCAATTAATTTCGGCCTTTTTTGTTGGTATAGTTCCCAGCATATAAGTAGATATTTAGATCAATGCAATAAACATATATGTATCTTTAAAACATTCGCTATTCGATTTAGTTAAAAAACATAGTAATATTTATAAATAAATTTAAAACAAGAAACCAACTATCTTGTTTCAAACAAAAAACCACACATCCACCAGATGAAACTTTGTTTTATCTCCCCTGTCCCAAGGGTGAGTCCGAGTCTGTCTGCGCATGTTTAATAGTCTTATCCATGTTGTTTCGGAGTACGTAATGTTTTGAAAAATATACTTAACCGTTTTTAAGCTATAGTTAAAAATGTTTACCTATTTTAACATGTTAACGTTTATTGATGTTTTTTGTTCATATTGTTATTACTTGATCTTACTTCGATTTCAGTATATAAATCACTTATTAAACCTCTAAATGAAAGTGAAATATGTTCAAGATAAGCTTCTTAACTCCAACAGTAATTCAAATTAAAAAAACAACGAACAAATTTCCTAATAAGTTACGTTGGCATAAAATTACTTGCAAAACTAATAGGTGTAAAATTAAAGAAAATAACACAGATATCATATTAAATAGTACATATATTTACACTTAAAACACATTTAAAGCAAGAAACCTATTTTAAAATTTTTTCCTAGAACTTTAGGTAGTAAGAAAGTTATCCATTAAATAACTTAACGTCGATATAATAAATAAATGTTAGTAGTATTAGTTAAGTGTTGTAAAAAAATCACAATATGGTAAAATATGCTCAGAATATGTGTACTTTAGATTTTGTACTTTTAGCAAACGAAATAAATATGTTATGTTGAGATATCATGGTACGCTTATGAATTACGTATCATAATACCATCAATATATTACAATATAAAATTATATACTACACTATAAATAATGTAACTAAAATTGTATACTATAGTAGTAATGAAGTAAACGTATGATTTAGTAAACAGGACTACAAATAATGGGGATGAAGAACACATTGTCACAAAGTATTTTGTCAAGTGGATAAGTATTAACGTGCCACATTGAGTGGCATTATGTCACAATACCAGCATTCTGCAGTAATTAATGAGGTACATTTATCTAACACTGCAATGCTGGCATTCCTATTGTCACTCTGATTGATACTTCCTATTGTTACCCTTTGGTGGACCACTCCAGCCATTCATTACTCCTGGATGGATGTGTCTTATGTATTAGTACCACAATGTCACAATACCGGCATTCCGCAGTAATTAATGAGGTACATTTATCTAACACTGCAATGCTGGCATTCCTATTGTCACACTGATCGATACTTACTATTGTTGCCCTTTAGTGGACCACTCCAGCCATTCATTACTCCTGGATGGATGTGTCTCATGTATTAGTACCACAATGTCACAATACCGCCATTCTGCAGTAATTAATGAGGTACATTTATCTAACACTGCAATGCTGGCATTCCTATTGTCACACTGATTGATACTTCCTATTGTTACCCTTTGGTGGACCAATCCTGCCATTCATTATTCCTGGATGGATGTGTCTCATGTATTAGTACCACAATGTCACAATACCGGCATTCTGCAGTAATTAATGAGGTACATTTATCTAACACTGCAATGCTGGCATTCCTATTGTCACACTGATCGATACTTACTATTGTTGCCCTTTAGTGGACCACTCCAGCCATTCATTACTCCTGGATGGATGTGTCTCATGTATTAGTACCACAATGTCACAATACCGGCATTCTGCAGTAATTAATGAGGTACATTTATCTAACACTGCAATGCTGGCATTCCTATTGTCATATTGATCGATACTTACTATTGTTGCCCTTTAGTGAACAACTCCAGCCATTCATTACTCCTGGATGGATGTGTCTCATGTATTAGTACCACAATGTCACAATACCGGCATTCTGCAGTAATTAATGAGGTACATTTATCTAACACTGCAATGCTGGCATTCCTATTGTCACTCTGATTGATACTTCCTATTGTTACCCTTTGGTGGACCAATCCTGCCATTCATTACTCCTGGATGGATGTGTCTCATGTATTAGTACCACAATGTCACAATACCGGCATTCTGCAGTAATTAATGAGGTACATTTATCTAACACTGCAATGCTGGCATTCCAATTGTCACTCTGATTGATACTTCCTATTGTTACCCTTTGGTGGACCACTCCTGCCATTCATTACTCCTGGATGGATGTGTCTCATGTATTAGTACCACAATGTCACAATACCGGCATTCTGCAGTAATTAATGAGGTACATTTATCTAACACTGCAATGCTGGCATTCCTATTGTCACACTGATCGATACTTCCTTTTGTTACCCTTTGGTGGACCAATCCAGCCATTCATTACTCCTGGATGGATGTGTCTCATGTATTAGTACAACAATGTCACAATACCGGTATTCTGCAGTAATTAATGTGGTACATTTATCTAACACTGCACTGCAGGCATTCCTATTGTCATACAGATCAATACTTACTATTGTTACCCTTTAGTGGACCACTCCAGCAATTCATTACTCCTGGATGGATGTGTCTCATGTATTAGTACCACAATATCACAATACCGGCATACTGTAGGAATTAATGAGGTACATTTATCTAACACTGCACTGCTGGCAATCCTATTTTCACACTGATCGACACTTCCTATTGGTGCCCTTTGGTGGACCACTCCAGCCATTACTCCTGGATAAATGTGTCTCATACGTAAGTACCACTGTGTCACAATACCGGCATTCTACAGTAAATAATGAGGTACATTTATATCTTATACTGCACTGCTGACACTGATATTGCCGAACAGATCGATATTTCCTTTTGTTGCCCTTTGGTGGACCATTCCAGCCATTACTCCTGGATGAATGTGTCTCAAATGTAAGTACCACTGTGTCACAATACCAGTATGCTGCAGTAATTAATGAGGCACATTTATGTAATACTGTACTGCTGGCATTCCTATTGTCACGCTGATCGACTTCCTATTGTTTCCCTTTGGTGGACACTCCTGGATGAGTGTGTCTCATATGTAAGTAGCACTGTGTCACAATACCAGTATGTAACAGTGACTAATGAGGTACATTTATCTACCACTGCACTGCAGGCATTCCTATTGTCACACTGATCGATACTTCCTATTGTTTCCCTTTGGTGGACCACTCCAGTCATTACTCCTGGATGAATGTGTCTCATATGTAGGTACCAATGTGTCACAATACTGGCATTCTGCAGTAATTAATGAGGTACATTTATCAAACACTGCAGGCATTCCTATTGTCACACTGATCGATACTTCCTATTGTTTCCCTTTGGTGGACCACTCCAGTCATTACTCCTGGATGAATGTGTCTCATATGTAGGTACCAATGTGTCACAATACTGGCATTCTGCAGTAATTAATGAGGTACATTTATCAAACACTGCAGGCATTCCTATTGTCACACTGATCGATACTTCCTATTGTTTCCCTTTGGTGGACCACTTCAGTCATTACTCCTTGATAAATGTGTCTCATATGTAGGTACCAATGTGTCGCAATACTGGCATTCTGCAGTAACTAATGAGGTACATTTATCAAACACTGCACTGCAGGCATTCCTATTGTCACACTGATCGATGCTTCCTATTGTTGACCTTTGGTGGACCACTCCCGCCATTACTCCTGGATGAATGTGTCTCATGTATTAGTACCACAATGTCACAATAGCGGCATTCTGCAGTAATTAATGAGGTACATTTATCAAACACTGCACTGCAGGCATTCCTATTGTCACACTGATCGATACCTCCTATTGTTGCCCTTTGGTGGACCACTCCAGCCTGTAAAACTTTACCCATCTAGTAAAACTTTTACTTCTTCCAAAACCCAAAGTGTTCAATAAATGTTAAATCACTACTGACTATTCTATGAGTAATGAGTAATAATTTAATCTGAATGACTCACTTAGTTAGTTTAGGAAACCAGGACCTGGAATAACTACTGACTCTGGTTAAAGTACAACACAAATTTATTACTACAGTATATCATATTGACAATCCAAAATACTACAATTATCTTATCCTATTTTTCACTATACACTTCATTTAATATACCCATCTCATCCAATAATAGACAACACAAATTATTCGTTTTAGAAATCTTCAATTAAATTACTATTAACAATGGCTTCAATGTACAGTCCGGTAAATCAATAATTCCAAGAAATATTATTTACAACAAGCGACAGCAAACTCCTATAAAATTAAATCATAATCCTCTAAATAATTATTTAAACGTCACATTAAAAATCAAATAAATAAATATTATGTATGCAAAACGCCTATAATAACATGTGCAAATTATATATTCAATAACAAGATATACTCAATAAATAATCAATCAATTATTTCCTATCAAAATTAATAATCCAACAATGCCACCCTTACTAACTATGGCGACCTAATCAGTTTACTGTACGATTTAAATTATATTATTTTACAAATGTGTTTCAAGAGATAAATTAAATATTTCAAATGGCCTTAGTTGCTATACTTTATTCTTCCCAAGAATTATCCAATATTTAAGGTTTTTATATTTAACGCAATATTTATTTACTTTACTATATATCTATATCAACTCAAAACAACCACTTATACAAAAAATGATCAATTACATAGATTTACGTATTTATATATTCCCAATTTAAATTAACAATCTTAACACATTAACTTATACCAGACTCAATTCCATCAATCGGTGATTTATATTTTATTATTAAATTACGATTATTATTAGCTTCTTATATGAGTAATGTACAGCCCGTCGGCTTACGCATTGGTGTAGGTAACACGTAATTGAACGCCCTTACAATATTTCTTTTCGTCTACTAATTTTATATTTTCGTTACCCTCAAACCCTGGAGGTGTTAAACAAATTTTAACATACCCCTGGACTCTATGTCTCCTGCAGGTATGGGTTGTCCACGGGCCGTAGTGGATTTGTCGTCCGGTTGTCCCTCAGGGTCAGGTGGGCTGGTTGGGTCTGGAGTCACTTGCAGTCCCTGGGGGGTGGCTTCTCTGGCCTTCAGGAGAGGCTGCAAGTCCGGTCATCCCTGAGGTTCAGGTTGGCCGCTCGTGAAGTCGTCCGGGGGTCGATATCGCAAGGGGGATATCCGTGGCTCCAAGTCCTCCTCCTAGCTCGTCCCAAGTTTGCTCTGCAGGGTGGATTGACGAAGTCTAGGTAGTTGGACCTCCAGATGCTGATTCTCACTATTGGTCTGTTTCCCGAAGTCCTATCACTTCCAGATCTCTCCTCAGACTCCCATTTCTATCTCAATTCTTTCCCTAGTATCTAATTCTCCCTGCCACTCACTGGACACGCTTACGATTTCGGAAATACCAATTATTACCGGTGGTACTATTACGGATCACCATAATATAGGCCCGTTTTCGTAATGGGCGGGACCTCCTCCTCTCCGGAGCTTCTGCTGATTCTCCGCCGTATCAGCATTCATCGGCATAACCACCATGTTACAATACCGTAATGTAGCAGTGACTAATGGGTACATTTATCTAACACTGCACTGCTGGCACTGCTATTGTCACACTAATCGATACTTCATATTGTCACCCTTTAGTGGACCACTCCAGTCATTACTCATGAATGAATAGTACTCCTTATGTATTAGTACCAACCATTATCACAATACCGGCATACTGCAGTAACTGACGAGGTACATTATCTATCACTGCACTGCTGGCACTGCTATTGTCTCACTGATCGATACTTCATATTGTCACCGTTTAGTGGACCACTCCAGTCATTACTCATGAATGAATAGTACTCCTTATGTATTAGTACCAACCATTATCACAATACCGGCATACTGCAGTAACTGATGAGGTACATTATCTATCACTGCACTGCTGGCACTGCTATTGTCGCACTAATCGATACTTCATATTGTCACCCTTTAGTGGACCACTCCCGTTATTACTCATGAATGAATAGTACTCCTTATGTATTAGTACCAACCATTATCACAATACCGGCATACTGCAGTAACTGACGAGGTACATTATCTATCACTGCACTGCTGACACAGCTATTGTCTCACTGATCGATACTTCATATTGTCACCCTTTAGTGGACCACTCCCGTTATTACTCATGAATGAATAGTACTCCTTATGTATTAGTACCATTATGTCACAATACCGGCATACTGCAGTAACTGACGAGGTACATTATCTATCACTGCACTGCTGGCACTGCTATTGTCTCACTGATCGATACTTCATATTGTCATCCTCTAGTGGACCACTCCCGTTATTACTCCTAGATAAATGTGTCTCATATTTAGGTACCACTGTGTCACTGGCATGTAACAATGACTAATGGATACATGTGTCTAACTTTGCACTGCTGGCACTGCTATTGTCACACTCATCGATACTTCCTATTGTTACCCTTTGTTGGACCACTCCAGCCATTATTCCTGGACAAATGTGTCTCTTATGTAAGTACCACTGTGTCTCAATACCGGCATGATGCAGTGGTGACTAATGGGTACATTCATCCTTTATACACTGCTGGCACAGCTATTGTCGCATTAAACAATACTTCCTATTGTTGCCCTTTGGAAGACCACTCCAGCCCCTACTTCTGAACGAATGTGTCTCATATGTAGCTACTGTAAGGTTCTATCTTTATGGTAATCACATTTGAAAATTATAAATTTACAGAAATTCGAATTACATTTTTAGGAAAATAATGATATAACGTATTGAAGTATCACATGTAAAATGAAAAAGAGTATTTACAATAAATAAATATTATAAATTCCGAAAGTCTTAAAAGTGCTTATGAGAAGTCATTCTGAGAATTGGCCATAACAGATCTTACCCCTGTGTCACTCCCGTGGTTCTTATGAAGATATGGTAAGCCGGTGGTCAATGATCCTTCAAAACAATATTCATCTATGCAGGCAAGTGGACCTTTGTCTTACTTGGACATCTTTACCCACTAAAACCATAAGATTTGTTTCTAGTACATACCTATGAATTTATATTCATCTTTCCGATGGCACTGCTATTTTTATGAATAAGTTAAGTTACAACGCTAGAAAGGGATCAACTGATAACCACCGGCTGTTCATTTTGTCTTTGGGCTATTGTCTACACTCATCACACTCATTTGAAATCCGTATTCGCCAATTTCTTGACGATCGGCGTCTTAAGAATAAATAAATAAAAAAAATAAATGAACAAGTCATTATTATTATAAAGTATGGTATTTACTTTTAAGTTTAATTTAAGAAGAGGGGGTTTTTATGTAACTCTTGTATCATAAAATAATTAACGTTTAACAAGCTACCAATATTACGTTTTCAATAATATCAGTTATAAAGTTGAGGCCAATTTGATGTCAGTAGTGCTATGGTAAATAAAAAAGCAAATAGAAAAAAAGAAAGCTAAAGGCAATATTGTTTTTAATGGAGTACTCGTTCAAGTTGTAACAACTTATCTAAGTGGAGCACGTAGTCAATGTAGACATGTTACAACCTTAACAAAGACACGATAAACACTTATCCCGGCCTTTGTGCTGTAAGGAACCCTGTTCTTTATTGCAGAGGATTTACTGACTTTGTGATAAAACACTGAAAACACGTTTTGAAGGTTTTTACCAGATATTTGAAAAGCCAGACTAAAAATTACCTCTCAGGCCTACCTTTTGTCCTGGTGTGTACATTGATATTTAGTACATTACTTACGGTAGACCCAGCAACCCCCTCCTGACACATTGAGTCCTGACTACTAAGGACCTTCTCACTCAACACATGCACACAAAAACACATATGTGAAATAAATTAAATTAATAGTTTAAACAATTATTTAAAATGTTCTCTAATTACCTAAAAACTAAACACCCTTTTTCAGACATATATTTGTCAGAAGAACTCATAAAACTAAATTATCGTGATGATACATATGAGACATACCACGAAAACGAATATATAAATTATTTAGTGTATAACAACCAGGAATTATTAATTTTTCTCCTTTCTCATAAAATAATTTTTCATTGAAATAAGCTGATTTATTTTGTATTCTTACTTTTATTTAATATTTACAAACTAAGATTTAGTTTTTTGTTGATTTTGAAAACCTTAAATTAAATCCCTGTTTCCGAAAGGACTCAAGTACACTTTTTTTTACTTGTACAAATTATAACATATTCAATAAGTGAGTTTCTTCAACACAATTTACCGTCTGTTCATAACTACTTTTAATTGTATGAGTTTGTATGAAAAATTACATTTACGTTGTAGGAAAAATCAATTTATAATATAAGAATTGAGTCCAGATTTAATTGAACAATAGATAGTTTTTCATAACAAACCTCAACTTTGAGTGATTTCCTAAAACACCTACCTTCCTAGTAAATATAATGGCTATAAAATACACAAATGTATATTAAATGAATACATTTTAAAAATCAAGTTGTCAATTAGCGTCATTGATTTTGTAGTGGATTAAATTGTTACTATCGCTCAACGTTTTTAAACCAATTAATAGTCAGTACTCGATAAGTGAGGAAAATGTTTTTCTTAAAAAGAGTAAAATTAAACACGATTTTTTTTTTTTTTTAATATAAATATTTTAACTATACAAATGTGAATGTGCAAATAAATGAAAATGGCATTAAAAATCGTTGTTATGTAGAAGAATTAAGGAATCTAAATAATTATATTTGTATATTTTTTTTATTAAATTTTTGTTCTTCCCCTGCCAAATGTTTTGCTCAGGAAGTAAACTGTTGGAAGGCAACCGGATATGAAAGACAGCTTCAGTTTGGCCGGAACCAACGCCACACTAGCCGGACACTTTTTTGATTTTCTAGTAGATTTAGAGTAAATGTCTTAGTAATAAGGTACCTATTGTCTACATTTATAAAATTAGAAGTAAACGTTTTCCACCGAAAAGCTTTTAAATATTTATACTCATATTCTGGTGAAAAATGTCCTTACAAAATAAGAAAAACTTTCAATCTTTTTAAATACAGTCCTAATATAAAAGGAAATAATGATAATATACTTAACAAAAACTATCATTATAAGTGGCCCAACAGCATTATTCAACAAATCTGAACTGCTACATTTTGTTTTTAGATACTATCTTCCAATAAAGTCTGTGCAAAACATTAATTACTTAGATTAGGTTTTTGCATAAAAATGTGGGATAACTTTGTCACTATGAATTTATATTTTTGCATACGTTAACAGTATTTTTTGGTTTAATCGTGTTACATTGGCTTCTTGGTTTATATTAGTAAATTTATGGTTATTAAGAGTCCTTATCTAGGTATGGTTTTTTTTATTTTTTATATTTATTAAGATGTTTACTACTTTATTGTTAATGTTTATGATTTATATTTGTTTATGACTTTTGTTTGAACAAATTTGTTTTAATAATGTTTTAGGAGATATTATTGGTCAAAAGAGTTCCCCTCTCGATACCCACGCTCACTTAGACGCACAGTATTCTTCAACTCTTCTGGTTGCTTTGCAAATTGTTTAATTGTATTACTTTTATTTAAATTAATCTATGACATATATTTTTAATACTTTTTCCATTTCAAACAAACTTTGAAACCTTATATTCTATCCCTCACCTTCATGAATCGCAAATAAAACTTTTTAAATATTATTAACAATATTAATATTTGTTATTATTTTCTTAAAAAAGAAAACACGTAAATATACAATGTTACATACTAAAACGCCATCGTGCAGCTTTTTAGCAACTCGGGTCTGCACACAGGCTTCCGCCCATGCAGTTCTTTTCCCAATGAATAGTATGTTAACTAGGAAAAATGCTGTATTAATTTTCATTTATTTTATATTTCTACTTATGTTACCTATATTTTATTTTGCAAATAAGTATTAATAACATTGTATGTATTTATTTATGTTCTGTTATGGGAAATAAATCAAATTTTCATTTAAATTATTTCATTTCTCATTTTTATTCCTAAAAAATAAGACTTTAACCAACGTTCAAGACTAGTGTACACTACGGAAGATCTCACTTTAAACTAAGTTTTCCCATTAGTTTCGGTCATACAATTTACATATTCCATATCTGGTATTAATTTGTTGACTTAAGCACATGGATATTTTAAACATGTCTTCTAAGAATGTATATTACTGTAGGTCCCTTAGTTGCCCTGGCAATCAAGTTAAGACAAAATCAGTTAGTAACTAGGCTACACAGTTCATTCATATTCATCCAACAGTAAAGTAATCATTCACATTTCCGATAAAATACGCACAACGTGTGGTGGCAATCCATATCTTAATAGTATTGTAGAATTAATTTAGTTTAAAACAGACATAATGAACATCACAAACAAAAATTAGTGACAGTTTAAAAGCTTGTTAAAATTGTGTAGTTATTTATTCATAGAAAGGAAAATGGCCAAATAAAAACGAATTTGTTCGAAGAGGTTCGGTAAATTAAATACAATCATAAACATGGTTCAAACGTAGAGCCTGGAGGGAAACCAGGGGAACTTTATGTGATACTAAAGAGGGTGTCTTGGGAGATATAAGGGAATATCGCTAGTTACATTTCAGTATCGTGCGTCAGCCGTAGGCTAGCAGCTTTAGGATACGTTTCATATCTGAAACTCTTGGTTTAATGTACTCAGTTTGTAGAATATGCCATTATGTCTTATACTATCCCTCTACAATCTAGAAAATCATTAGGATCTTTTCCGTTATTTCACTACCACTACTTTTTTCTTTCCGTTAATTCACTACCGCTTGATAAATATTCTATTGATCTAAAAACTGTTCCACAGTAATTTTCACATCTACTGTGGTTTTCCTTCTCCACTAGGAATCCGACATCACTGGCCTTATCTTATCGCTTTCCATGAACTTACACATGGAGGGCGCATTCAGCAGTAAGTTAATGGTTGGATTTAACAGTTTGCAATCAATTTTCGTAGCCACCTAACGAACCAAACCTAACCTAACCTAACCTAACCTAACCTAATGCAACCTGACCTAACCTAACCATAATTACGGTAAAAAAGTAGTGGTGGTTAAGTAACGAAAAGTAGTGGTAGTGAATTAACGGAAAAGATCCAATCATTTAACATTTGAATTTTAAATACGTTATTTGCTTATATTACACAAATATACACTTCATTAATAACAAGTTCTGAGCATCAATCAAAGCAAGTACAAAACAATGTTTTACTTGAGTCCTAATGGTGGGGTAAGAACTCTGTAAATGAGTATACATATGCAAATATGTTATTACTGTAACACGTCATCACTTTGCAAAGTGTGTTCAGTGGCCTTGGTTCGGACCTAATTCAGAAACCATTTCTTGTAGTTTATTAAAAATGTTATTGTTTTTTTCCAGTAATACTCGATATGGAAAGTAATGTCCATATTTTCTAGCTAAATATTGTATTATTATTTAAATGAGAATGTAGTATTCCTTTTTATCAATGTATAGTTTCTGTTAACTATGGGAGTAAAACACTATAAAATAAATATTTGGCTGTGTTATAAGTCAAGGAAATTTACGACACTTTTTTGGTGAGAAAGTAAAAACATATTATATTTTCAGTACAACATAAAACAGTATTTGTAATTTGTAGCAGCTGTATATTGGAGATGTAAAATAAATGTGTTTAGTACATTAGTTGCAGTATGTACAAACAATTTTTATTTTTGTTCAATTATCACGCTAAAATTTGTAAATGTTATCATTATAATAATACAAACCCATTTTCATCATACAAGGAAATCTCCCAATGTTTCTTTTTTTCTATAAAGTAAAATTGGCATTTATTTAATAATTTATTTCGGCTGATAGAAAACCATAAATATGACAACAAGTTTGGCTAATTTGGTTTTAATTGTTAAATATTTCAAGTAATTTCTACTAACTATGATATGTGTGTACAACTTTACACCCTCCACCCCTTTAAGTGGACTTATAAGGTTTTCTAAAATTTAAAACTTTGATATCTAGAAGTAGGTCAGCAGGCTGAGCTTTTATATAGATCGATTTATGGTATAAAGAGCATCATAAGCATTATGGCATCATGGAGAGTAGGGTAAGCAAGCGTAGAGCATCACTCCGTACAGAAGCAAGAGCTAGTAAGTAATATATCTAAGATGTATATTATTGTAAAATTATAAAATATATGTCAATAATATATTTAGTTCGCCTGTACTGAAGATGCGGTTGATAAAAATGTAACTGACATATTTATTATTTAAGTATGATACCGTATTTGTCTAAAGGAGAATGGTCTTGTAGCCTCCCAACATCAATATGGTTGAATAATTTTCTCTTTTGGGGTTGTCTTAAGTCTTAATCTTGTACTACAATACCATATGTTTTATGAGATCAAAAAGGGGGGGGGAATGCAGCAAAGGTATATTTTAACTGCGAAAAAAGAAGATGGATAGGGTTAGTATCACATTAAAAGTTAACTAGAAGCCGTGGTTTTCAATCAAGCAACTAGGTAACTTAAACTGATGACATTATGAATTGGTACAAATGAACCTAATGAAAAAAAACAATAAATTATTTAATTGTATTCATGTATCACATAACACATTTGAACGATTTATGAACTCTAAATGTACGCTTTAACTCTTTGTTACTTTATATGACCTTAATCAATAATTGTTCATAGTTTTAAAACACGTAACAATAGACTATCCATACGATACCTGTTACTGTATATTGTTTCTAAACACAATCGGTACAAACAACAATGCAACTAATATAAATATTACTCTTTTACATGACATTTGTTAATATAGAATTACTCTTGTGAAATAATATACTGACAAATTCGTATTATAAAATGTTGTGCTAACAATTATTTAAAAATTTAATATTCATATATTGATATACTACGTCATGGAGACTACGGTAAACATGTATAGGTAAACACGAGCATGGTAAACACTGGTGTAAGCAAGAAACACATATGCAAGTGACACAGTGCTGTAACCCAACTACTTGGAGACAAAGTGTTGTGAAAATAGTAGGCTATAGGTTCTAAGCTCAATCCAACTAATAATAATGACATTTCTACCACTTAGTGGTTGCCATCGACGTGGACACTACTAGAGAAGTCTTAGGTGCCCATGTCGAGTGGTAATCACTGTTTGGGTTTGTTATAGGAGAAAGAACTGAGTATCAGGCTTGTCACTTAGCTGGAAATCAGACTATTACTACGCGGTTCAGATTCCACGTAAATATTCCCATAGTTGCCCTTGTTATTGGCCTTTTCTGAGCATAAGTCTAACTCAGTTAGTAACCAGCCTACGATGGTCATCCACACTAATATTATCATTAAATTCACCTTAAAATATGTAAAATATTCTGTCGTCGTCTACATATA
Source organism: Stictocephala bisonia (assembly GCA_035578905.1). Classification (NCBI taxonomy): domain Eukaryota; kingdom Metazoa; phylum Arthropoda; class Insecta; order Hemiptera; family Membracidae; genus Stictocephala; species Stictocephala bisonia. The sequence goes on along the minus strand of JAQJVL010000687.1, from coordinate 325,847 downwards.
AGCATATTATTTAAATTGATATTTATTTATGTGTGTATTTTTTACGAGATGATCAAAATTTTTTACACATTTACAAGTAATATAACACCCACAGGACGATTTAGTATAGTGATATACTTAAAAACTGGTATAAATAACTACGGTGATTAATTACGGGAAAATGTGTTCACAATCTTCAGACCGAAGGGTTTCACAAAGGAATAGAAGTATATTACGTAATAAGATTCCAAACAAATTAAACAAGTCTGAAATCCTTAAACCATCTTTAGACGATTTCCACATACTTATTATTAAATTTAATTTCAAAATATGTCAATATGTATAATAATCAGTATAAACACAGTACTTAAGTTTTTTTAGTTCTTATTGAAAAGGAAGGACAAAAAATGTAGTTTCCACAATACCTACTTCGCAGATTAGTAAAGAAGTAGACAACTGAGGGAACCAAGTAATCTGATTGATTAAAATGTTCTTCACTATATGTAAGTTAACAAAGCATTTTACGAGTATATATATAGAAACTGCCCAACATGTATTCTCCTAGTTATTAATTTTATTTCATAAATACTTGGCCGAGTAATATTATGAGAAAACAATTTTAATATGTTTCATACGGATGCCTATATTATGAAATGCAATACCGTTATTCCATAGAATGCGTCACAGATTCCAGGTGGTTCAAGATCAGGTGGGTGTTTTGAACCGGGGGTTGATTGATAATGACGTCATTCTACACTGATGGATGAGTGATGGCGAGGACATGATTGATCTGTCGTGATGTATCGACCCCGAGGGCTGCACACCTGCAGAGTAAAGGGACTAGGTCAGTCGACTAAACACTTGGGACGAGACTTCACTGCCTACCTTAATTAACTACATTGTTTCCACCTGAGGTGGGAGTTAGTGAGGCCAATGCATTGTATATAGCTAAACATAGTAGCTTATGTCATGCTATCATTAATATTAAGGTTAAAGGTTTTTCTCATACCAAATAACAAAGAAATGGTATGAAAGGTTATATTAAATGAGATCAATAAAAATCATTAAATGATATACACAAGTATTATTAATATTAGAATATTAAATTAAATAAGTATAATAAATATATAATATTTGTTTAAACTCACAGCCACCAATTACCACTAAAACAAAAATTGTAATTTCTTTTGGGTCCCTCGAGGCCGGTTTTCCTACTTTTTTAAAAATTATTTCTTGTTCTGTTTTGACAGGTCTCCCTCTCTCTGTCTATCTCCAGTACTAGTTGGTGAACCTTTAGTAATAGCTGATCTAATAGTACGCTAAACACTCTTTCGAGTCCTTATTTGATACAACTCGCTGTTAGAAAGCAGCACAGGCGTGGGCCTACAGCATTGCCTTGGTCTGTATGTTTATGTAGTAAATGCTGATATTTAAGGACTAGCACTAATTTGGTGTTAAAGAAATGTTAATTAACTATAATTACAACACTATTCAGTATTAAGTCAATGTTTTGTGAGTTACATAATACATCAATCTTTAGGAAACATGAAGACTTTATATGAAGAAGTGTAGTATTTGTTACCAACACTGTGGAGCCTTAACCACGTATCAATGTATTTTACCTTCTCTGACCACCACATGTTGGATTGAGCATTATAACCCCCCCTGTATTGTATGCGCAAAAAATGTCCACGGTGGCTACTAACATTGCGCGGACAGACAATAGCAGAAACATTTACCTACAATAATGAGATAATAAATAATTTATTATGTTTCCAGATAATTCCCCTATGTAATTATCTGGAATAATCTGAACGCACAAATTCCTTGTACTTTTAAAAACCTTTTGAAATGCTAACATAGTAATTCCATTTACGTAAATATGTATCTAAAAATACAGTACACAATTAAATAAAATAAAAAACTCACTTCTTCTAGTTGTTAGATCTATGAAATATTGTAGTCTTATTATAATTGTAAGGAATAAATCCTAAATACTACAGCTGTGATTTCACTGGACAGAAAGTGGCTTGTATGTTATATTTAATGCATATAGGGGTTTCAGCAGTGGGGGGACCATTCCACCACTCATCTCCCGTACACCATGGTTGTAACAAACTGTTATTTTTTAAAAAAATTAAATTTTAAAGTCAATATTGATTCAGTACATTTTAATTATTAGTCTAAATATTACATCACAAATAATATGAAATGTATTTTTTATAAGAGTTAATTATATTTTTAATTAAAAATTATACCTAAAATATACGGTATATCAATTATTCTTCAATATATGTAGTACCTTGCCACTAGCTAGCATCAACATTTACTTACTGATTCATAAATCTAAGGTCTCGATGGAAACCAAACACAAATTAATAGTTATAAAATTATCTTTATCGTCGTATTCGTTTAGTAATATTTCTTTAGAAAAACCTCTTCAGCAATAATCATACGGATAAATTAAGTTGAATATACGGTAAACAAATTATGTTTCAAGAATAAAAACTACAGTAATAAAAACATTCCGTTTAAAATTAAATACAAATGCTAACCTATTTTACTTCTGGTTCCGACAGCTCGCGCAACAAATTAAAGTTGTGTTTTTAACGGCTTTTCGTGGGCTGAACTATTATTTAAACGAAGTTCCAGGCAGCTGTTTAGATTAAACATAAGAAATGGCTGTTTCGAGTTTAGAGTTTGAAGCGCAACATATGTCATAAACATATTAAAACCCATATTTTAATACTTCGAATGGTGCATTATTATTACTGTTATATCCTTAACACAATGTAATACTAAAATTACACTGTTGACTTACCTCTCATCTAATTTCTTAAGGAAATGAATAACTGTTCACTTACTTGTAAAGTGTAAATTTACGTAAATTCTACTTCTATGGACCTAAACATAAAGAAAAAGCTATAAAATACCAAATATGCGCTTCATTACTTTAAACTAATCACTATGTTGATTTTGTTAACATCACTGTCTCCAGTTTCACATGGGCATGCAGGCCTGTGCGTGAACTTCAGTAAGCAAGTGAAGTACTGCTTGTTATCTCAGTTGGGGATTCGAACATTGAACCTTTTACTTTACAGTCTGAAACCTTATCCACTTAACTCAACGTCCGCAAACATTATTTCATTACAAAACACGAGACTCTGGCTTTCTTTATCATATTCCATAATATTATAAACTGATACCTTTAAACTGTATTGTGCAAATCTAAGACACCAACGTGTTTATATCTGGAATGCTGAAACATTGAAAGTATACAATGCCAAATTAATATACTATAATGATTTTTACAGTTAATGGTAATATTAAAAAAAAACTTTGTTTAGAAATTAGAAACGTATAGTTTTTAGTGTCTCTTTAATACACTCGCATTACATAAAAAGCATTAAAAAGAAAATTCCATAAACTTTGGAGTCATAAAAAACTATACGTGGCTCAAAAACTAAAATTTGTTTACCTCATCGACCTATATTAACCTACACTTATTTAGAATTGAATATAACATGTATATGGAACTATAATAGTATCGAAACGCTATTACAACTTCTAACAACAAATATTTCCTATCTTAATTTATGTTATTTAACTTTAATTTGGTAACAGTACATTATTATTTATTGATATTTATGTACGGTTACCGATATGTATTATTATTTATTATATTATTTATATACAACAGTCCACTATTGTATCAATAAGATTTACTACACAACATAAGTAAAAACAATTTTGTAAAGTGCATAGATTCCTTGTAATGACACTGCTTTTCTGTTTAGCTGTAGATCAAATATTTATGGAAATGAAGTCAAATATACTAAAAGTCTAATAAGTTAATTAAAAGTGGTTTTAAACGTGTTTCCAGAGAGTGTAGGGAAGTCTTGGGACCGGCATTCGTTAAAGTATGTAATGCATAGTTTTCCAGTACATTAACACTTTTTTAGAAGTAAGAAAGCATTTTTGTAACTATTAATATTACCAGTGTAATATTTATCTCGGATTATTCTCACGTATGAAATACCGACACAACTTTGTTAGTATTTTAAGTCGAATTTGAAAGATTTAATTAGTGTTGGAAAAATATGAATGGCCTGTATAGGCTGGTTACTGAGTTCCACTTATGTATAGGCTGGTTACTAACTGAGTTCCACTTATGTATAGGCTGGTTACTAACTGAGTTCCACTTATGTATAGGCTGGTTACTAACTGAGTTCCACTTATGTATAGGCTGGTTACTAACTGAGTTCCACTTATGTATACGCTGGTTACTAACTGAGTTCCACTTATGTATAGGCTGGTTACTAACTGAGTTCCACTTATGTATAGGCTGGTTACTAACTGAGTTCAACTTATGTATAGGCTGGTTACTAACTGAGTTCAACTTATGTATAGGCTGGTTACTAACTGAGTTCCACTTATGTATAGACTGGTTACTAACTGAGTTCCACTTATGTATAGGCTGGTTACTAACTGAGTTCCACTTATGTATAGGCTGGTTACTAACTGAGTTCCACTTATGTATAGGCTGGTTACTAATTGAGTTCCACTTATGTATAAGCTGGTTACTAACTGAGTTCCATTTATGTATACGCTGGTCACTAACTGAGTTCCATTTATGTATACGCTGATCACTAACTGAGTTCCACTTATGTATAGGCTGGTTACTAACTGAGTTCCACTTATGTATAGGCTGGTTACTAACTGAGTTCCACTTATGTATAGGCTGGTTACTAACTGAGTTCCACTTATGTATAAGCTGGTTACTAACTGAGTTCCATTTATGTATACGCTGGTCACTAACTGAGTTCCATTTATGTATACGCTGGTCACTAACTGAGTTCCACTTATGTATAGGCTTGTCACTAACTGAGTTCCACTTATGTATAGGCTGGTTACTAACTGAGTTCCACTTATGTATATGCTGGTTACTAATTGAGTTCCACTTATGTATAGGCTGGTTACTAACTGAGTTCCACTTATGTATATGCTGGTTACTAACTGAGTTCCACTTATGTATAGGCTGGTTACTAACTGAGTTCAACTTATGTATAGGTTGGTTACTAACTGAGTTCCACTTATGTATAGGCTGGTTACTAACTGAGTTCCACTTATGTACATTTAGAGCTAAAAATTAACTGATAGCCCAATAACCAGGATAACTAAGGAACCTCGAGCTTTACGTGGAACCCGCATCAGTTAGTATTGGTCTGGTTGTCAGCTAACTGGTAAGCTTGATAGTTCTCTATAACTATATATACAACATCCGTTTAACACTGGCTACTAGGCAACAAGGAAACCCTAGAGTTTTCTATGTTGATGGCAACCACTGAGCGGACGCCATGTCAGTATTAAAAGAACCGAGTATAGAACCCTTCGTCTACAATCCATAACATCCCCCAAGTACCTGGGTTTCATCACTGTGCCACCAGTGCCGACTCGTGATAGTAATATTAGCATATATCAATGACTGATCCTTTACTACGTCATTATTTCAATAATTTAGAATTTATTTAAGGTACATACAAATATCAAGGATAAATTAAAGCGACGTTTCAAGAAAAGGCAGCATTTCTTTGAAATTTCCTTAATAAACCAAGCAACTAATTAATCTAAATTAAAAACAAAAAAGTATTAACACCATTATATTACGTAAAAAGTAAATGCACTATTTAAAAAATCTATTTACTTTCTTCTTGCGAAATACTATCTGCCAGATAGAACAATGAAGCCAAGCTGGTTGCAAGTGTTATGACAGCCATCGTTGCAAATGAGGCTTGCTACAGTAGTTTCTGAGTTACCAGGCTTGAGGGAATGGCACAGATGTGCCTATCTCGCTCGAGGTAGCTTCCTCCAGTGAAGAATTGTCAAAGTAAACTTATTAGTCTGTTCTTTGGGCCTGAAGAACCTTCTTTACTTTAAATATTGACTCTGCTCTCTTTGGAAAATATAAGTAACAAGGAATTGTGTGGTGCCTAAATTATAATTATCTTTCGCTTAAGGAACATTAAAATGTATAAAGAATATAAATGTTTAATTGACTATCCTGTTTTTTACATATTGGAAATAAAATTTTTTTGGTGAGGATTAAATGAATATTTTACCTGTAACTTTTTTTATTATTATTATTATTACTATCACCGGAGGGATTTTAGTGTAAATATTTACAATAACGTTCAAGTACGAGAAGCTTACAATGTTTTCGTGTTTAAAAATTATTGTTACGAGAGTGTAGGATGAGTGTGAACAATTTATGTAGTCTGGTTACTAACTGGTTATAAACATAGTAAAATATGTTTATTAATAGCCCCATGGCCAGGACAACTAAGAGACCTATAGATTTACGTGGAATCTGAACCACTTACTATCGGTTTATCTTTGCCTAACTGACAAACTTGGTACTCTGTCCTGTCTCCTAACAACATCAAACACCCAACAAGGACACTCCCAGACTCCTGTGTAGTTTGAGAGTGAACAACTTGTGTAGTCTGGTCACTAACTGAGTTTGACTCATGGTAAAATATGTTTATTAATTGTCCCATAACCAGGACAACTAAGAGACCTATAGATTTACGTGAAATCTGAACCAGTTACTATCGGTTTATCTTTGGCTAACTGACAAACTTGGTGCTCTGTCCTGTCTCCTAACAACATCAAACACCCAACAAGGACACTCCCAGACTCCTGTGTAGTTTGAGAGTGAACAATTTGTGTAGTCTGGTTACTAACTGAGTTTAACTCATGGTAAAATATGTTAATAATAGCTCCATAACCAGGACAACTAAGAGACCTATAGATTTACGTGAAATCTGAACCAGTTACTATCGGTTTATCTTTGGCTAACTGACAAACTTGGTGCTCTGTCCTGTCTCCTAACAACATCAAACACCCAACAAGGACACTCCCAGACTCCTGTGTAGTTTGAGAGTGAACAATTTGTGTAGTCTGATTACTACCTGAGTTTAACTCATGGTAAAGTATGTTTATTAATAGCCCCATGACCAGGACAACTAAGAGACCTATAGATTTACGTGAAATCTGAACCAGTTACTATCGGTTTAACTTTGGCTAACTGACAAACTTGGTGCTCTGTCCTGTCTCCTAACAACATCAAACACCCAACAAGGACACTCCCAGACTCCTGTGTAGTTTGAGAGTGAACAATTTGTGTAGTCTGGTTACTAACTGAGTTTAACTCATGGTAAAATATGTTAATAATAGCCCCATAACCAGGATAACTAAGAGACCTATAGATTTACGTGAAATCTAAACCAGTTACTATCGGTTTATCTTTGGCTAACTGACAAACTTGGTGCTCTGTCCTGTCTCCTAACAACATCAAACACCCAACAAGGACACTCCCAGACTCCTGTGTAGTTTGAGAGTGAACAATTTGTGTAGTCTGGTTACTAACTGAGTTTAACTCATGGTAAAATATTTTTATTAATAGCCCCATGACCAGGACAACTAAGAGACCTATATATTTACGTGAAATCTGAACCAGTTACTATCGGTTTAACTTTGGCTAACTGACAAACTTGGTACTCTGTCCTGTCTCCTAAACAACATCAAACACCCAACAAGGACACTCCCAGACTCCTGTGTAGTATGAGAGTGAACAATTTGTGTAGTCTGGTTACTAACTGAGTTTAACTCATGGTAAAATATGTTTATTAATAGCCCCATGACCAGGACAACTAAGAGACCTATAGATTTACGTGAAATCTGAACCAGTTACTATCGGTTTATCTTTGGCTAACTGACAAACTTGGTACTCTGTCCTGTCTCCTAACAACATCAAACACCCAACAAGGACACTCCCAGACTCCTGTGTAGTATGAGAGTGAACAACTTGTGTAGTCTGGTTACTAACTGATTTTAACTCATGGTAAAATATGTTTAGTAACAGCCCCATGGCCAGGACGACTAAGAGACCTATAGATTTACGTGGAATCTGAACCACTTACTATCGGTTTATCTTTGCCTAACTGACAAACTTGGTGCTCTGTCCTGTCTCCTAAACAACATCAAACACCCAACAAGGACACTCCCAGACTCCTGTGTAGTATGAGAGTGAACAATTTGTGTAGTCTGCTTACTAACTGAGTTTGACTCATGGTAAAATATGTTTATCAATTGCCCCATAACCAGGACAACTAAGAGACCTATAGATTTACGTGAAATCTGAACCAGTTACTATCGGTTTATCTTTGGCTAATTGACAAACTTGGTGCTCTGTCCTGTCTCCTAAACAACGTCAAACACCCAACAAGGACACTCCCACACTCCTTTAGTTGTGTCCACACTTATTCATTACATTCATTAGCGTACGCTCCATCGGTAATAAGTGGACCGAGCAAGAAATTTAGAGATTTTTTATATCGACTATTGGAGTAACTTTTTGAAAAAAGTCTCAATTATTTTATTTGAACTGTCAATAGTATTTCCCTCAAAACACCTAACGTAATCATCACCCTCCAATTGTAAGTCGTTATTTAACATGTTAGACGAAGAGAAAGATATTTTAGCTATTTCAATTATCACAAGTTTAAAGAGAAAAAATATTTAAAAAAGTTAATATGTGTTAGGATATGTTTGTTAAGTTTTAAGCTCTGTAGTGAACGAAATTCCTCATGAAGTTTAATGTAATTTATTATACTGTGACATAGAATGTATACCGATTGTATGTGATTCTATATAAAATATTGACTTTTAATCTAAATAATATATTCATTTATATTTGGTGTGTGATTTTAGTGTATTTATATTTGTTGTTAATTCCTTATGCAACATAAATTAAATAAAACCAATATATTTATTTTATATCAATATTTGTTGTATTTTATATGAAGTTATTATACTATTTTTAACTCCCACAGTGGTAGTTAACTAGTTTCCAGCATATCAAATAAAATTAAACTTCCGAAAATGATACTAAAGAAATGTTTATAAAACGGAGTAATAATTTGGTTATATGATAAGTGTCCAAATAGGTTAGTCTTCAAGTTATTATTTAGGGAATGAATCATAAGTCAAAACAAGAGATAAAAGCATACCCTACGGTACATGGCGATCGTTAAAACAAGAGGTACAAGCATACCCTACGGTACATGGCGATCGTTAAAACAAGAGGTAAAAGCATACCCTACGGTACATGGCGATCGTTAAAACAAGAGGTACAAGCATACCCTACGGTACATGGCGATCGTTAAAACAAGAGGTAAAAGCATACCCTACGGTACATGGCGATCGTTAAAACAAGAGGTACAAGCATACCCTAGGGTACATGGCGATCGTTAAAACAAGAGGTAAAAGCATACCCTACGGTACATGGCGATCGTTAAAACAAGAGGTAAAAGCATACCCTACGGTACATGGCGATCGTTAAAACAAGAGGTACAAGCATACCCTACGGTACATGGCGATCGTTAAAACAAGAGGTAAAAGCATACCCTATGGTACATGGCGATCGTTAAAACAAGAGGTAAAAGCATACCCTACGGTACATGGCGATCGTTAAAACAAGATGTAAAAGCATACCCTGCGGTACATGGCGATCGTTAAAACAAGAGGTAAAAGCATACCCTACGGTACATGGCGATCGTTAAAACAAGATGTAAAAGCATACCCTACGGTACATAGCGATCGTTAAAACAAGAGGTAAAAGCATACCCTACGGTACATGGCGATCGTTAAAACAAGAGGAACAAGCATACCCTACGGTACATGGCGATCGTTAAAACAAGATGTAAAAGCATACCCTACGGTACATGGCGATCGTTAAAACAAGAGGTAAAAGCATACCCTACGGTACATGGCGATCGTTAAAACAAGAGGTAAAAGCATACCCTACGGTACATGGCGATTGTTAAAACAAGAGGTAAAAGCATACCATACGGTACATGGCGATCGTTAAAACAAGAGGTAAAAGCATACCCTACGGTACATGGCGATCGTTAAAACAAGAGGTAAAAGCATACCCTACGGTACATGGCGATCGTTAAAACAAGAGGTAAAAGCATACCCTACGGAACATGGCGATCGTTAAAACAAGAGGTAAAAGCATACCCTACGGTACATGGCGATCGTTAAAACAAGAGGTAAAAGCATACCCTACGGTACATGGCGATCGTTAAAACAAGAGGAACAAGCATACCCTACGGAACATGGCGATCGTTAAAACAAGAGGTAAAAGCATACCCTACGGTACATGGCGATCGTTAAAACAAGAGGTAAAAGCATACCCTACGGTACATGGCAATCGTTAAAACAAGAGGTAAAAGCATACCCTACGATACATGGCGATCGTTAAAACGATAGCTCATTGTGCGCCAGCCCCTTTTTTGTAATTCCCACTTCTGTATCCTATCTCCCCACCCCTATCACCCCACCCACAGAACGTGCTTGACATACAAAATCCATATTCTATTATTTGCTCTCTCTACGTAAACGTGTTGGGCTAGCATTACATATACATCCCTTACACTCACTTCTTATCTTTTCTCAAAACATGGAGATTAGTTAAAAATTTTTTTTAGGGTAATAATTTAATAGAGTTTTGACGTAATGTATCTACGCAGTTGAGCTCACCAAAAATATAATAATTGGTTACGAAAAAACAATATATTATTAATTATTTTTTATCGGAATTAAAATATATTATTATTTTTGTAAATATTTTTAATATATAACATTAAATAAACTAACAAATTATAGTTAATATTTTAGTAAAAATAACAAAATGCTCTGCTTGTACCTTTTTCTACCTACACAGAGAAAAAAACGTATGTCAAAAGTAGCTGTTCTAATTGACAACAAATTTTTTTTTTCTTTTTCATTACTTATATTCTTCATATATTGCTTATTTTTTGCCATAACAGATACCTTCAGTTGGAGTAACAAATCATACCATATAATGAATCACAAAATTATTGATAACATAAAAATAAACAACTTTTATGTTTATACAAGAATCAACCATTTTTTTTCAGCCTAATTAGCTAATTTATATGAATAAAAAATTAACTTAAATAAAATAGATTTAAAATTTTTATAAGAAGTAAACTACATACAATATGCAAGTATAAGTAGTTAATTTTGTTTTTTATTGAAGTTTTTTTTATTTACTGCAAAACAAATCAGTAAAAATAAAACATTAAATATGTAAGATTAGTTTGTTACTTCTGTGTTATTTTCCCATAAATTCATACAAGTTTTACACAGTTAAAAACACTCATCATACTCTGTGTAAGGACGGCCTTCGTGATATGGTGTTGGGAGGTGTGGATTACCGCTGAAACCACGGCCACTGGTATATCACAGACAATATACACACAATGACACCTTCCTATTCACTATTCACTCCCCTATTTATTTGTATTGAAACGAAGGTATTTTTAGAATAAACGAAAACATAAATTATAAACAGTAAATGTATAAACAATTCGGAATTATCACTTTACATTATTATTTAATTTAGTCATTATTATACCAATAAGTACTTAATAATAATTGTATACATTATAAATATTATTACCCCTAAAATATAAGAAAATCTAAAAATATATCACATAACACTATAAGATTTCTCAGTTATGAATTACTGCCTGATTTTCCAAACTATCCACAAGTTTGATGTTTAAATGCAAGACAAATGAAAGTATCGCACACCCACTCACCACAACTTTAAATTTCGATGGCCCACCCACTACGTCTATATACTTTTTAATGGACCCTATTTCAGATTAAGATGAATAAATTAACCCACCCATATAACTTTCAAATTGATGGTTTAAAAATTAATTCAATATAACTTTGTGAGTAGAACTTTAGAATGTACCTTACTTACTGATATCATCCTTAATTATTGTAACCAAACACCCTTATTACGCCAATTCATTTATAGAGGGTGTCTAGCTTCGACTGTCACATATTTGATAGGATTGTTTGTCAAGTCAATACAAGCAAATAATGCCGTATACTATCTCGATTCGTTTCCTGTCTGTGAGTCTGTATGTGTTTTTTACAAACATTGAAATATCTCAAAACCATTTCAATACCATACTGAATTGTTGTATGAAAGTTGACCTTAAAAAGGTAAATTTTACGTAAAAAGGCTAAATGTATAAGATTATTGGTTTCAAATAACGGCTGTTTAAAAATTTCAAAGTCAAAAATAAAAAACTAAACGTTTTATCCAAAAATGTTTAGACACATGATTTATAGACTACGTTATGCCAAAATCAACGATACGCCATTTTAAAAGATAAATCACAGAGAAAACGTATTTTTTGTGACTGAAAGCATTGTTATCTGAGTACTCTTTGCCCAGATAACAATGCTTTCAGTCTCAAAAAATACGTTTACTTTGTAATTTATTGACCTATCTTTTAAAATGGCATATCGTTGAATTTGGCATTATGTAGTATATAAATCATGTAACTAAACTTTTGTTATAAAAAGTTTAGTTTTTTTTATATTTTACTTTGAAATTTTTAATCAGCCGATATTTTGAAAGCAATAATTTTAAACATTTAACCTTTTTACATCAACTTTATAAGTTCAATCTTCATACGAAAATTCAGTATGATATGTCGAACGGTTTTTGAGATATTCCAATTTTTGTAAAAAAACGTAACAGACACACCGACAGGAAACTAATCGAGATAGGACTCATGTCATATGGTATTATTTGCTTGTATTGACATGACAAACAATCCTATTAAATATGTGACAGTCGAAGCTGGATACCCTGTATAAGTAATGTACATAATTGTATTATTAATAGATTATATGAGTTATATTATTAGACACAACAATGATTTGTTTTTGTTTGATTCATTACAAATTTAATGTATAATATGTTTGCATTAATAAATTTTTTTAGAATAAAAATTAAACTAAATTATAGTATATTTATATTACTGTTTCTAAATCCTAATACTATCTACTTGTTTCAATTTAATGTTCAAATATCATTTTAATTTAATCGTTTGAAACTTTTATTTATTTGTTTTGAAACTAACATCACAATTTTGTATTTTTTTTAAATATAATAGATGAAATATAACACATGTTAACAACTTAAATGAAGCAAAACAAAAAATAACGTACTATTGAGACAGATACATTATTACAATAAACTACTGTAAACAACAGCTTCTACAACAAATACATACCATTCCCTCACGTTCTCCAAAAAACACATGTAATACTAACGTTAAACGTGTCATTGTTTTATAGACTTTAATCGTAGGCATTGTTGTAGATTTTTAAATATACTGTGTAGGTATAGCGATGATGACTCACTCACTCAGCCATTAGTACAGGTAGTTAATTGATATGGGGATATATAGTTGGTCCAGCCAACCCTTGCAACGAAGCTTAAGGCTTTTTGTGCCAATCCCGGTGCCTAATCGTCGTAAAGCTGGCAATCCTTGACCAGGTCAAGGAGCTTCTTCACTAGATTAGTAATTTCCAACTGTCCCAGAGGTGAGCCTTCAAAAAGTGCTCTTCTCCTGGCACCAAGGGCCTCACACTCCAGGACAATGTGTTCTGCCGACTCTTCGTCCTCCCCACAGAGGCGACAGATGGGATCCTCCGTAAAGAGTCCCACCGTTCTTAGATGCCTCCGGAATTTGCCGTGACCGATGATGAGTCCCACCACCAGCTTAACGTGCGTTTTACTCAACCCAAGAAGTGACTTTGTTAACTTCTGGGAGGGATTCCTGACAAGAACCTTGCCGAGTCTTTGCCCTGGGAACCGCCGCCTTCTTTCCAGATGTCTGGCGCTGACCCAGTTTTTGATTGCTGTTTTGACAGCTGCAGTCGAAACGCCGCAGGCCGGCTTAGGACCAATGAAGGGCTTGAGAGCACCCTCCCTAGCCAAGGCATCGGCCATTATTACCTGACATTATTACAGGTATAGTGACGATGACTCACCCACCCAACCTAGAGGAACTCACCGCACGTAACTTTTTATTCTAAGATTGCTTAGGATAGCCCTGGGGAAAAAGGAAAGTGGAAGAAGGACTATAGAAAAATGGATGAGGGAAGACTAAGTGTGAAAGGATGTAGAGAATGTAGAAGTGGAATGCGGAAAAGACAAGTGGAGGAAGAGGACACCTCGATGGATAGGCAAAAATGGAGGATGCTGAGTAGAATGACCTATGAAAATGGAAACGTCAACGGATGATGATTATTATGATGGTGATTTAGCTGTAAGCTTTCATCAAATGATAAAACCAGGAGTGTAGTTAGGCAGAGAGTCATCGTAATCCCATTTATCTACATGAGTTACTAACAAATATCCAGCCTCTAAACATTTTGTATTCTATGAGGAAGAAATAAAACCTTCGCCGGATTACTTTCAGTTTGCTGACTCTAAACACTCTGCTAAATGTAATTGCAATCTCTTATCACAGTACCACTAAATCTCCAACAGCACTAACTTTACAACCTCTCCAACTATACAAAGGCAGAAATATATGTGCCTCGTATATTTCGTTACGTTTTGTACGGGTTCTGCTTACACGGTTTGTACAAAAACAACTGATTGTTTATAATATATACTGCCTATTAATATCTTTAGTACTAATTCAAATATATATATATTTACTGTGTTTAGATATATTAGTTACTTTGAATCATAAATTCTATTTTTAGGTTATACATACTGTTAAATATATAGTTGTTGAAAATCAGTGTTGTATAACATGTAGGTGTCAAAATGTAAACTTTACTCTATACATTATTATATTGCGCAATCTGTAGTTGATATAATTAATATTTAACCTTTATTTTATATATGTATATATATTAGTTTTTATAGTGTTTTTTTCATTGTTAAAACGAACCTTACACACAATATTATGTCTAGACAAATGTAAAAATCTTGGAATGAAGGAGAGATTATTCATTAATATTCATGATTCAATACTAAGACGCAAATCGTACAGGTATAGATAAATATGAGGGGCAAACAATTGTGATGAATGTACATGAATGACTGTAGCTATTTTTACTATCTAAAGTCGACTGTTTGTTTAAAAGAGCTACTTTTTAATAGCCCAATTGCCATAGGGGAATCCTAACGATATTTCCAGGTCATTGACAAGCCTGACACTCAGTTATCCTCACCGCAAAATATCCGGACCCTGACTACTATCGGACAAGGACACACAAGACTAAATATGTGTCCAGTTCGCTCTAAGATTAGAATGAAATAGAATAATATCACGAGGATTTTGTTGAACACTACCAACAGTGGATGAGGATTGTTTGTAAGTGTTAAGAGATTAATTTCTACTTTTAACAGTCTCAGAATAATGGAGGAATCGCTAGATCTCAACAATGAGTGAAATAATACTTTATAATAAAGAATTCACTTGTACTGTTGGCAGTACTAATTGTGTAGTAAATCAACCACTTTCCAGCGTGAACCTTCTTGCTACTCAATCCAAATGGTTCACGCTGAACCAAAATTGTATCGATAGGAGAATTATTGCTTTATAAGTGATATTAGTACTAGAAACATCATTACAAATGTGCATTTAAGCGGTCTATTAATATTATAAAGTTACAAGGCTTCCTACATTTTTGTGCATCTATTTTTTTCATTAGGGATTGCGTTTTGTTTTTTTATAGTGAATTGTGTTTATTAGTATGTATTTGATGGTTTGATAATATAATGAATCCAAATATTTAATCTTCTTCCCTAAGTTTTGCACAAAACTTATATTTTTCGTTTGACCTAAGAAATAGTGTAACGTGGTAGGTATGACACCAAAACAATTCGAAGTTTTTCATTGGAGTATTGCCATAACTGATTTACTTTTAAAAACGTAAATATAATCGTAAATAGCATAAAATATGGATTACTAAGGAAACCTTTAGTAGTATAACATATAGTTTTATTACTTTATTGTTTTGTTTCTCCCTATTTACATAATTAGTCCGGGTTCGATTCCCGATAAGACCAGTAACAGTTTTTGCCTTGCCGCTCCCGTGGTTCGGAGGTCACGTTAAACCATTGGTCCCCAGGTTAAGTGTTAGAGAGGAGGGCTTCTTAGCCCTAACTTCACCTGGTAAAATAAGACGAATTTTATTTATTGTTTTATTAAGGCACTGAACTAAAAAAGTACCTAAACTGAAAATATTCTTGTTGTTTAGTGACTTTAAATGGAATATTTATACTTTAAAATTATTAAGAAATCGGTGGCCATCTGTGAAACTCTAAAAGCAAATATCTTAGGAATTGTATACAGCATGAAATTATTACTAAATGTATGTGCCATTTGTTTGTTACCTGTCTTGATAGCAATTTACTTTAGAAATACAATCTTATTTGATGATATAAAGCAAATTTAATCAAAATTATACTTATTAATATTGATTGTAAATATTGAAAGTTATATGACACAGTGTCAGATATGACGAACAATTAAGTGTTTTTAACATTGAAAATATAATGAAATAATACATTTCAATACATCAAACATTGATAAATGTTATTTTTGCACACGAGAGTGTAAGTGTACAAGCCATAGGTCTTTGGACTAATAAGCACACATAGAATCTATATTGCAATGGAATCCAACATCGATACTATGCGATAAAAAACACAATGCAATAACTTATTGTACTTTGTTTGTTGTGTTATGGAGCCTTGCTTACGTAACTGTGGTGATTGAAAAATACGTTTCTCGAAGGCAAATACGTAAAATATTGTACAAACTATGTTTAATAAAATATTATAGGTGATGGTATTGGCATTCTTGGTGTAATATTAGTAATTTCAGAAAAAGTTTGAAAAACAATCTGTATAACTGCTTCCCAGTATTTGAAAATATGCTATATTTATATGAATAATAAACGTGATTAATGTATATAATTGTACCTACATCCCTTCTATAATAGATCCTTGATTTCAAATGCACATTACAAATATGTACATAACAATCCTTAGATGCCATTCAAAGAATTTAGTAAATTTTATTATTAAAATCATAAACGTTTATTTAGCTACGAAATGTTACAAAAATGATTTCATACCATAGGCGTAGTTATATATAATTTCTAATAAACAGTTAACTCGAAGGAAAATAGATATAACTAAACAAAAATACCTTTCAAATATCTGACGCATTGATAAAAAAATTATTTGATCATAAAATCCATAATTGACTAAAAAATTCGTTTTGAAATAATTCTATAGTTAAGAAAAATATAAGATTTATTAGTCATAAAATATTTAATATACAAGTCTTTTTACTAAATATTTGTCCTGGCAATACAGTTTAGGATTCTATACATAATTTAAAGCAGTAAATGAAGAATATATTTTTGTCAAATTCCGCACCATTTAGTGTATATATGTATGTTTATGTTCTTTACTAAATAATTAATAACTCAAGAACAATTTCATAAAATGGCTTGGAATTTTGCTCAGGCATTTTAATTAATAGTATTAAACAGTATACAAATAGCCATTTATTTATCTTCGCCCATTTAAAAACAGTTAAAATTTTTTAAATTAAATGCCAGGTTTATCAATTTTATACACACACACAATAATGTTAAGCTAATTTTATTACAAATTTATTGGTTCCCTAATTTTTATTTTACACCAATTAGTATTGGAAGTTAGGTTAATAATGTATTTTAAAATATGTTTTATAGTATTCAAAGAATGCAGTAAAATATACGTTTTACTCCAATAAACATGATATAAATTAAGGTACCAATAAATGTATGGTAAAATTATATAAAATGTAAAATTAATTAACTTAACAGTAACAGGGAAAATACCAGATTTGTTATTTTAAAACTTTAAACTACCACTATTTTCAATTCGAAAAAGATAACTCAATTGCTGCTTTTATACTTTTTAATGGTGTCGATTTAAAGAACTCAGCAAAATATAAAGACAGTCAATTAAAGTGTTTGGAATTATTAATGATTTTATAAAAAACACAAACAGACAGATGGGCACTGAACGGAGTGAAATCTTATAAAACGTTTTTCTTCATTTTCTTCTCTAAACAAAGTATAGAATCTGAAAATGCATGACCGGGTCACTTGTTTAATTACAACATGTATAAAAAATATAACAATGGAATTTGAGTTCCATCTCTAGTAACGGTCTTTTAAAAATTAAATTGAATTTATGTACTGTATTAAATATACTTCTCAATTTATGTAATTGTCAAGACACTAAACGAATTTTGATTGAATATATGTGATTCGTATATAGAATACTTGTTTTTGTTTTTAAAAAAAGTAATACAAACAAAGTTTTAGTGTCCCAAAACATGGTTTGTGATGATTTTCTACGTGTGACTATTCTTGTAACTATTTGTAAATATGGAGTAATATTTTCATGTGAGTTCATTTCACAGATTCTTTAATAAACTACCCAAGAACGTACCTAATTTTATCAAATATATATGTGTTGGGAAGCTCAAATTTTACATAAAACAATCTCTTAGTTTCAAAAGTGTCATTCCTTCACTATCTTCATTTCAATGCTTTCAAACTTCTTCTAAACACAGTAAAAAATCACAGTATCACGAAGCACGTAAAGAAGTTGAGAAGTTAATGCTAAATCCTAAACATTCAAATCCCAATATTATCACAGGTTTTTTACTTTATGTGAATCCAATATGGGGAACTTATTAACA
This sequence comes from Stictocephala bisonia, assembly GCA_035578905.1. NCBI lineage: Eukaryota > Metazoa > Arthropoda > Insecta > Hemiptera > Membracidae > Stictocephala > Stictocephala bisonia. The sequence goes on along the minus strand of JAQJVL010000687.1, from coordinate 307,173 downwards.
TTTATGTTACACAGCGTAACGTTATAAGTATTTTATATTTTTAAATACTGTTTTTCAAGATGATTTTGTTAAACAGCTATGTATTTCTGGAGATTATTAAACAGTCCTAACTCAGTGGATGAAACAATAAATTGACCGTTCACAAAACAGCCAGGATAGGAGTCTGAATGCAGAATGTCTGGTTTCCTGAGGGATAAGTCAGTCTCTGCATATTAAATACTTTAATCTCTTTTGTTTCTCCCTTCCTTGTGTTTGATCTGTGACTTTATCTGTGACCTTGTAAAAAGTTAAATTTTCTCTTGAATTATTCTGATTACTAATTTTACTCCATTTATCACCTTCTAAAATACGTGTATGAATATGCATGAAAGGCAAATAAGAGTAATTCCTAGGATTCATGTATTTTCTACAATTATAATATCTAAGGATTTATATAAATGTATTACTAAAATTTGTAAATATTAATTAATATTTGGACTCAAGTATTAACTTTTTTTACAAAAGATACCAGAAAAATATAAATTTTAAGAAATTAAAAAATAGACACTTAACATTTTATGTTCTCTGGATGTCAAGAAAGAGAATAAATATTCAAATATTACATAATCTAAATACTGTATTTCTGTTTGGTTTGTGGTTACTTTCAGATTATTATATTTATTTACGATAGTTTTATGCAAATAAATTATTTATAATACAAAACCTCTTTTAGTTTTACAAAATAACATTCATATTTATAAATTTTAAGGGTAAAATAAAACCACGTACCCCATTACTTGTAAAAAATATGCAAAATATAGTAGAAGGGTGGAAATATTATAATATTCCTGGTTTCATGGAATCATAGAAGGAAGATACTTTAACTCACCTCCTTTATCAACATGTCAACTCTGGTTTGCATTTCAAAACGTTTGTGTGTATTTTTCATTTGATATGTACTTGATAATATGATTCAATATCTTGAGTTATAAAAATCAACTGATATTCATTTTATTTATGCTGGTTATATATACTGTATATAGATGATATAGGTTCCTTGAGAATACAAGGAAAATTCATATTTAAAATGAGCATATTACTTATTTCCATTTGACTTTGTTGCTTTCGAACACTAGGAAGAGTATTTTTTTTAACGTTTCGTCACTAAAAATTTTCGAATAATATAGAAAAAATAGCGCATCTAATTTGAATAAGTTTTATAAAAATGTTAACTAAAAATTAACTTCACGTTTTGTTTATATTGTTAAATTAAAAGATGTCTCAATACTTATAATTGAAATAATAATAAAACATTGTTTAAAGTTTTGGTGGAATAAAATACACTATAATAAGTTTAATTGTATTCAATATTTGATCATATAGTAAAAATGTTGTAACAATATAATTTGAAGAAATATAATAAACAAAAGATAATAAGAAAAAATTAAATGTTCATCCATTTTGAAAACGAGTTTTATATTGTCAACAGCTTGTTTCTATTGTCGCTCTTGATAATGAAAACCAAGTTTTTGAAAGACTTTATGTGTAGATTTGATATAATTATTATTGATTGTATTATTTTTAATTGTTTCTTAGTTAATTATTGCTAATATTTCAATGGTCATCAAACGCTTAAATTTAAATATTTAATAGTTTTCTTACTACTTAAGTAAGTAAAGACAAATTTCTATCAGATATTAAGCTTCAATATGAGTAATAACCTACTGAAATAATTTATTACAATTTTTTTGGTCAGATAAACGAAAGATAAATGATTTGGTACGTTGGGAAAATTTACTAATAGTTCATATATTATCACAATTGTGAGATAAAATTAATTACTAAGGTTAAAACAGACGCTGTAGTACATACATGTATGGATCTGAAAGCTAACCCAATAAATCAGTTTTAGGTATTCTGAATGGTTTGTTATGTCAGAAACAATATTTCTAACGTTACTACAGTAAACTATTATTTTTCCAATACCAACTGTAAATCATGAATAAGAGTTCTACTAATACAAGTATTATTATTATATTATTAGTAAAACTCTGCATTAGTAAATTGTCAAAACCTATTTTGGTGATGCCACTAAAATATTTAATTTAAAGTAGTTTTCTATTTCTTTGAATATTGAAAAATGTATTCATTCGTTTAAAAACATGCCAGCAAGCCAAAGAACCAAGTATCTACTTAGTTTGAAGTGCCTATAAGGCTGTGTAAATCACTGGCTATTTTAAGCATTCTTCTTTAAACTAAGTATGTTTTAATAATATATTAACTGTAATAACTGTAAAAAATATAGACTTAATATGAAGTTTTGTATTGATGATACAATTCATTTTTATATTGTTATATATAGTAGAACATCGAATTTACAAAAACCAATAATGATATGTGAAATATATGATTATAAATAGTCAATAATATTACAAATATTTATTCAGTTGTTTTGTTTTGTGTCTGTGTCAATATTCATATTTATCAAATTATTGATTTGTTTGATATTTATAATAATTAAAGTTATATGTGTTTATTAAACTTATATATTTTTTATATAGAGTTATATTATTGTTATACAATAAACTTTAGGATATAAAAGAAGTTTTAAAAAATAAAAATATAATTTGTTTACTTAATTTTGAAGTGGTAAATTTAGCTGATTTTAACTTACTTACTTTCGTTTACTTTACATACTAGCTAATTATGATTAATTGAGCTATATTTTGCTAATATACTAATCAATTTTGCTAAAATCTGTAAATTCACGCATATTGCTTTTATCTAAAAAAGTATAAGCTAGAGAAGTCATCAAAAGACAATTGAGATAAGTTTTATTTCCAAATAATAAATATATTTGAACTCAAAAATTCGTTTCAAACATGTTAATAACAAATGGTCCCGTTGTCATTTGTATTCCTACAGTATTTTGCTGAAACAGAACAATGAGGTCAAAAACTGTTACCTCAGCAGTAATTTTATATTACTGGAATCAACCGAAAAGAGTTCATTTAACTAGATATTAAAATAAAATGACTGTAGGAATTCTGTCATTAATATTTTTGCAAGTTTTATAAAAATTATTAACGTTCTAAAACATTTATCTTTCACTTGAAATTAAAATTTACTTTTAAAATTTATATAACACATATTAGGTAGAGAATTTAAATTATACCTTAATTCCTAGCCCTGGAATGTTTATGTCTTAGTAAAATTCCATTTCAATAAAAAAATCAATAAATGTATAACCACTAAAAAATATATAAGAAATGTTGAGCAATTATTATTGCTAAGTGTAAAATAAAAATTTCTTCTGAAAGATTTTTAGGTAGATTAAACGTTTATAATAAACAAATATAAAACACATATTGAATAGTAACGTTTTTTTATGATACGTTTTAGATTTAGTACAAATGGTTAATAGAGTACTCATTAAACGTATTTCAGAATTAGTGACAGTAGCAGTAATTGGGATTTCTTATTTTATACCTAAGTTCTTATTAACTGAGTTAATTATTTTATATTAATATGTATTGTTAATTTAATATTATTATTTCAGTATATTAACTATGTTGCTATCCCTTTCACAGATTCCGAACTTGTACTTTAATACTCACAAGTACAATATTTTAGTTTATCGTCAGTTAATCAACTTTCTTCAACTAATATAACCTAGAACCGTACACAAAAAATGTTACATTCACGAATTATCTCAGGTATTTTAATATTATTTGATTGTCTTGGTCACAATAACGCCCCTTGCACTGTACACTACTTGAGACAGTTAATGGCCCGGCTTACCGGAGAGGCCACAGGTGTGCTTGTCTTGTGGTGGCCTCTACTGCTGAGCCGGTATAATACTTTACTTATTGGTCTTGTTATATGAAACGAGAGCCTTGCACTGTACCCTACTTGAGACAGTTAATGGTCCGGCCTATCAGAGAGGCCACAGGTGTGCTTGTCTTGTGGTGGCCTCTACTACTGAGCCGGTATAATACTTTACTTATTGGTCTTGTTATATGAAACGAGAGCCTTGCACTGTACTCTACTTGAGACAGTTAATGGCCCGGCTTACCGGAGAGGCCACAGGTGTGCTTGTCTTGTGGTGACCTCTACTACTGAGCCGGTATAATACTTTACTTATTGGTCTTGTTATATGAAACGAGAGCCTTGCACTGTTCCCTACTTGAGACAGTTAATGGTCCGGCCTATCAGAGAGGCCACAGGTGTGCTTGTCTTGTGGTGGCCTCTACTACTGAGCCGGTATAATACTTTACTTATTGGTCTTGTTATATGAAACGAGAGCCTTGCACTGTTCCCTACTTGAGACAGTTAATGGTCCGGCCTATCAGAGAGGCCACAGGTGTGCTTGTCTTGTGGTGGCCTCTACTACTGAGCCGGTATAATACTTTACTTATTGGTCTTGTTATATGAAACGAGAGCCTTGCACTGTTCCCTACTTGAGACAGTTAATGGCCCGGCCTATCCGGAGAGGCCACAGGTGTGCTTGTCTTGTGGTGGCCTCTACTACTGAGCCGGTATAATACTTTACTTATTGGTCTTGTTATATGAAACGAGAGCCTTGCACTGTTCCCTACTTGAGACAGTTAATGGCCCGGCTTACCGGAGAGGCCACAGGTGTGCTTGTCTTGTGGTGGCCTCTACTACTGAGCCGGTATAATACTTTACTTATTGGTCTTGTTATATGAAACGAGAGCCTTGCACTGTACCCTACTTGAGACAGTTAATGGCCCGGCTTACCGGAGAGGCCACAGGTGTGCTTGTCTTGTGGTGACCTCTACTACTGAGCCAGTATAATACTTTACTTATTGGTCTTGTTATGTGAAACGAGAGCCTTGCACTGTACCCTACTTGAGACAGTTAATGGCCCGGCCTATCGGAGAGGCCACAGGTGTGCTTGTCTTGTGGTGACCTCTACTACTGAGCCGGTATAATACTTTACTTATTGGTCTTGTTATGTGAAACGAGAGCCTTGCACTGTACCCTACTTGAGACAGTTAATGGCCCGGCTTACCGGAGAGGCCACAGGTGTGCTTGTCTTGTGGTAGCCTCTACTACTGAGCCCGTATAATACTTTACTTATTGGTCTTGTAATGTGAACTGAGAGCCTTGCACTGTACCCTACTTGAGACAGTTAATGCCCCGGCTTACCGGAGAGGCCACAGGTGTGCTTGTCTTGTGGTGGCCTCTACTGCTGAGCCGGTATAATACTTTACTTATTGGTCTTGTTATATGAAACGAGAGCCTTGCACTGTACCCTACTTGAGACAGTTAATGGGCCGGCTTACGAGAGGCCACAGGTGTGCTTGTCTTGTGGTGGCCTCTACCGCTGAGCCGGTATAATACTTTACTTATTGGTCTTGTTATGTGATCTGAGAGCCTTGCACTGTACACTACTTGAGACAGTTAATGGCCCGGCTTACCGGAGAGGCCACAGGTATACTTGTCTTGTGGTGGCCTCTACTGCTGAGCCGGTATAATACTTTACTTATTAGTCTTGTTATGTGATCTGAGAGGCTTGCACTGTACCCTACTTGAGACAGTTAATGGCCCGGCTTACCGGAGAGGCCACAGGTGTGCTTTTCTTGTGTTGGTCTCTACTGATGAGCCGTTAAAATACTTTACTTATTAGTCTTGTTATGTGATCTGAGAGCCTTGCACTGTACCCTACTTGAGACAGTTAATGGCCCGGCTTACCGGAGAGGCCACAGGTGTGCTTGTCTTGTGGTGGCCTCTAATGCTGAGCCGGTATAATACTTTACTTATTAGTCTTGTTATGTGATCTGAGAGCCTTGCACTGTACCCTACTTGGGACAGTTAATTGCCCGGCTTACCGGAGAGGCCACAGGTGTGCTTTTCTTGTGTTGGTCTCTACTGATGAGCCGTTAAAATACTTTACTTATTGGTCTTGTTATGTGAACTGAGAGCCTTGCACTGTACCCTACTTGGGACAGTTAATTGCCCGGCTTACCGGAGTGGCCACAGGTGTGCTTTTCTTGTGTTGGTCTCTACCGCTGAGCCGGTATAATACTTTACTTATTAGTCTTGTTATGTGAACTGAGAGCCTTGCACTGTACCCTACTTGAGACAGTTAATGGGCCGGCTTACGAGAGGCCACAGGTGTGCTTGTCTTGTGTTGGTCTCTACTGATGAGCCGTTAAAATACTTTACTTATTAGTCTTGTTATGTGAACTGAGAGCCTTGCACTGTACCCTACTTGAGACAGTTAATGGGCCGGCTTACGAGAGGCCACAGGTGTGCTTGTCTTGTGGTGGCCTCTAATGCTGAGCCGGTATAATACTTTACTTATTAGTCTTGTTATGTGATCTGAGAGCCTTGCACTGTACCCTACTTGAGACAGTTAATGGCCCGGCTTACCGGAGAGGCCACAGGTGTGCTTGTCTTGTGGTGGCCTCTACTGCTGAGCCGGTATAATACTTTACTTATTGGTCTTGTTATGTGATCTGAGAGCCTTGCACTGTACCCTACTTGGGACAGTTAATTGCCCGGCTTACCGGAGAGGCCACAGGTGTGCTTTTCTTGTGTTGGTCTCTACTGATGAGCCGTTAAAATACTTTACTTATTGGTCTTGTTATGTGAACTGAGAGCCTTGCACTGTACCCTACTTGGGACAGTTAATTGCCCGGCTTACCGGAGTGGCCACAGGTGTGCTTTTCTTGTGTTGGTCTCTACCGCTGAGCCGGTATAATACTTTACTTATTAGTCTTGTTATGTGAACTGAGAGCCTTGCACTGTACCCTACTTGAGACAGTTAATGGCCCGGCTTACCGGAGAGGCCACAGGTGTGCTTGTCTTGTGGTGGCCTCTACTGCTGAGCTGTTAAAATACTTTACTTATTAGTCTTGTTATGTGAACTGAGAGCCTTGCACTGTACCCTACTTGAGACAGTTAATGGCCCGGCTTACCGGAGAGGCCACAGGTGTGCTTGTCTTGTGGTGGCCTCTACTGCTGAGCTGTTAAAATACTTTACTTATTAGTCTTGTTATGTGAACTGAGAGCCTTGCACTGTACCCTACTTGAGACAGTTAATGGCCCGGCTTACCGGAGAGGCCACAGGTGTACTTGTCTTGTGTTGGTCTCTACTGCTGAGCTGTTAAAATACTTTACTTATTGGTCTTGTTATGTGATCTGAGAGCCTTGCACTGTACCCTACTTGAGACAGTTAATGGGCCGGCTTACGAGAGGCCACAGGTGTGCTTGTCTTGTGGTGGCCTCTAATGCTGAGCCGGTATAATACTTTACTTATTGGTCTTGTAATGTGAACTGAGAGCCTTGCACTGTACCCTACTTGGGACAGTTAATTGCCCGGTCTATCGGAGAGGCCACAGTTGTGCTTGTCTTGTGGTGGCCTCTAATGCTGAGCCGGTATAATACTTTACTTATTAGTCTTGTTATGTGATCTGAGAGCCTTGCACTGTACCCTACTTGGGACAGTTAATTGCCCGGTCTATCGGAGAGGCCACAGTTGTGCTTGTCTTGTGGTGGCCTCTAATGCTGAGCCGGTATAATACTTTACTTATTGGTCTTGTTATGTGATCTGAGAGCCTTGCACTGTACCCTACTTGAGACAGTTAATGGCCCGGCCTATCGGAGAGGCCACAGGTGTGCTTGTCTTGTGGTAGCCTCTACTGCTAAACAGGTATAATACTTTACTTATTGGTCTTGTTATGTGATCTGAGAGCCTTGCACTGTACCCTACTTGAGACAGTTAATGGCCCGGCTTATCGGAGAGGCCACAGGTGTGCTTGTCTTATGGTAGCCTCTACTGCTAAACAGGTATAATACTTTACTTATTGGTCTTGTTATGTGATCTGAGAGCCTTGCACTGTACCCTACTTGGGACAGTTAATGGCCCGGCTTATCGGAGAGGCCACAGGTGTGCTTGTCTTATGGTAGCCTCTACTGCTAAACAGGTATAATACTTTACTTATTGGTCTTGTTATGTGATCTGAGAGCCTTGCACTGTACCCTACTTGAGACAGTTAATGGCCCGGCTTATCGGAGAGGCCACAGGTGTGCTTGTCTTATGGTAGCCTCTACTGCTAAACAGGTATAATACTTTACTTATTGGTCTTGTTATGTGATCTGAGAGCCTTGCACTGTACCCTACTTGAGACAGTTAATGGCCCGGCTTATCGGAGAGGCCACAGGTGTGCTTGTCTTGTGGTGGCCTCTACCGCTGAGCCGGTATAATACTTTACTTATTGGTCTTGTTATGTGATCTGAGAGCCTTGCACTGTACCCTACTTGAGACAGTTAATGGCCCGGCTTACCGGAGAGGCCACAGGTGTGCTTGTCTTGTGGTGGCCTCTAATGCTGAGCCGGTATAATACTTTACTTATTGGTCTTGTTATGTGATCTGAGAGGCTTGCACTGTACCCTACTTGAGACAGTTAATGGGCCGGCTTACGAGAGGCCACAGGTGTGCTTGTCTTGTGGTAGCCTCTAATGCTGAGCCAGTATAATACTTTACTTATTGGTCTTGTTATGTTAAACGATAGCCTTGCACTATACCCTACTTGAGACAGTTAATGGGCCGGCTTACGAGAGGCCACAGGTGTGCTTGTCTTGTGGTGGCCTCTAATGCTGAGCCGGTATAATACTTTACTTATTGGTCTTGTTATGTGATCTGAGAGGCTTGCACTGTACCCTACTTGAGACAGTTAATGGGCCGGCTTACGAGAGGCCACAGGTGTGCTTGTCTTGTGGTGGCCTCTACTGCTGAGCCTGTATAATACTTTACTTATTGGTCTTGTTATGTGATCTGAGAGCCTTGCACTGTACCCTACTTGAGACAGTTAATGGGCCGGCTTACGAGAGGCCACAGGTGTGCTTGTCTTGTGGTGGCCTCTAATGCTGAGCCGGTATAATACTTTACTTATTGGTCTTGTTATGTGAACCGAGAGCCTTGCACTGTACCCTACTTGAGACAGTTAATCGGCCGGCTTACGAGAGGCCACAGGTGTGCTTGTCTTGTGGTGGCCTCTAATGCTGAGCCGGTATAATACTTTACTTATTGGTCTTGTTATGTGAACCGAGAGCCTTGCACTGTACCCTACTTGAGACAGTTAATGGCCCGGCTTACCGGAGAGGCCACATGTGTAATTGTCTTGTGGTGGCCTCTAATGCTGAGCCGGTATAATACTTTACTTATGGGTCTTGTTATGTGAAACGAGAGCCTTGCACTGTACCCTACTTGAGACAGTTAATGGCCCGGCTTACCGGAGAGGCCACAGGTGTGCTTGTCTTGTGGTGGCCTCTACTGCTGAGCCGGTATAATACTTTACTTATGGGTCTGGTTATGTGAAACGAGAGCCTTGCACTGTACCCTACTTGAGACAGTTAATTGCCCGGCTTACCGGAGAGGCCACAGGTGTGCTTGTCTTGTGGTGGCCTCTACTGCTGAGCCTGTATAATACTTTACTTATGGGTCTTGTTACATGAACTGAGAATACCTTCCTAACTAGGCTACTTTGAATGTTAATTATAAACTGACCGTAAACTATAACTAATACAACAGTTCTTGGTTTTTGCGAATTTGTTGTTCTTTGTTGGATAGTTTACTTTATAAAATAGATTTAAGCGTATCAAGGGAAATAAAAACGCAATAAAAAGCAATAATATTAATAAGAGTAAAGATAAAAATATTTAGATCTCGATTAAGAACTAACATTAATGTTAATCATTGTGCACTATAAGTACTGAAGAACTGATGTGAGTCAAAACCTTCTTTGCTTATAACCGTTCGGAAGGTTTTAAGAGGAACTGCATCCCTAAGGTCATTTAAAAACTACCTTGTTAAAAATGTTCAGAAAAAACTCAATTCCCTTTCTCCTTTTTTAACCTAATAAATTACACGGCTGGAGAATTATTCTTTTTCAATAAATATGGATGAATAAATTTTAATTGTTATGGTACTTAAAAGTATAAATATTTATAATTTTTTAAGCAATAAGCTGGTGAGCTGTTGAACAACATTTTTTTCACAGAAATCATGTTATGGAATGTTTGGAATAACAAGATATTTCTAATGTTTGACATTATAAAATTGTATGCTTCTGCAACGCTCTGTACACTCTAGAATTATATATGTTTATTAAAGACAATTATTAGTGCATTTCCTTTTACTGGTATGTCCTATCCCCTACCCATACATACACCTATGTCTCTTAAATTAATGTAACTGTGTCCGTAGAGTATAGTAACCCAAACATTATAAGTGTAACAATCTGTAACATCCTTTTCAAGTAAATATGACACAAATTTAGTTTACCTAACTTATAGGTGAATGTGAAATTGTATAACTTCAGTTTATATAATTAAAAAGAAAATATGGTGCATTGGTGTGAGAGATATTGTAAGATATACGTACGACGTACATGACGAATTTCAATAAATAAATTACAAACCATTGAAAATCCAAACAATATTTAGGCAGTACAAAATATACAATAATATTCAATGAAACTGTGTAATTTGTTCAAAGATCTGTTGAAACACCTACTGACGAAAAACTGTTAAGATTTCCGATATTTTCTATTAACGATAACAACTGTACTATAACATACACATGAGTACTGTTAGTTATATGAGGGGAGGGGCAGGGAAGGGAACGACGCCGTTACAAGGCCCACTGGGGATACAAGGGAGGAAAACGGTTATTACCTCATCCAAGAAACTGTTACTTTCAGCATGGGGAATAAATTCTTGAGTACAAATAAAGGATTATTCTATCAACGAGAACATTCACGTTTACGGCGTAGTGAAGGCCTTGCGATTACTGTCCTTCTAGAAGGAAATGATCCAAGAATGGTTGTTCTATACGCTGGCTCAGGTTGTTGAAATCTTAGGATGACAAATTAAAAATATAATTTCAATTTTTTTTTAACTTATAGATTACGTAGTAAGTAAGCGCGATCACGTAATTATTTACTCTTACTTATATTTAGAATTAATTGTTTTATAAAAATACATTCTATTTAAACGGTCATCTATTTAGTTTTACGTCTAAATTCGGTCACGTGTTGTTCGTAAGATTGCGCGTTTTACTTTAATCAATCTCAAATACTCCATTTCGATTTATTCAGGTTATAAACCCAAAGTAATGTTTGAAGATGAAGTTCCAAATGTATTTCTTCTTGCTCTATTTTGTTCACCCCGGCGCGTGTCCACTACAACTTTCAGTCGTATTATATATATTGTCTCCCAAATAGTAACTCATCTAAACTAACCCTCTTAGTTGGAAATATATGTAAGAAATCCTCGGCTAATTATGCAGGATGCAAAAAGCAAATTTAATAATCATCCCTTCTCATAATGAAGGATATCACTTTTAAGATTGTTTTCCTTAAAATCTAAGATGTGTTTTTATGTATCAATAATAATATAGCTCTAGACCAATTAAACGTCACAACGATTAGAAAATTTAATTACCTCTGTTGAACAATTTTAAAGAGAAATCATTAGAGGCTCACAGAATGTAGTTAATAAGACTAAACGTAATTTCAAATTAATATAGTTTTTAGAATGAAATGGTTGATAACTTATTTTTATTTATGATTAACTAAAAATAATAATTTAGATATATTATAAATAAAAATACTGTGACTTTAATTGATAGTAAAAAATTTCCTAAACAGCCTTTTCCATACTCTCTGTGATTTTTATAAGAACGGTATTTGCATGACACGTATTTTTTCCTTTTTCAAACCTTTACAACCCCTCCCCTCCCTCCACTCCCATCGACCGTGCTTGACATACAAGATACATATCCCATTATATACCCTCATTCTACAACGTTGTAAAGGTAGCAATATTTAAAACCATCTCTTTTTCACTCTTTTTCACTGCAAGAAGTCAGACCCATACATATTTTTATAGGCCCAGTTTAATTCGAATTCAAATACACAACTTTAACAACATTCCTCGGAATGTTTTGTTTATTTCATTGTTAAAATTAAAAATTAATTAAAATACCTAAATTGATATAACATTTAAGTACAATACAAGTAAACGTCACACAACACAAATTTATTACAATATAAGCACATAATGCACAAATATTATGTTGATCGATTTTGATGAACCAGGCTCACTTTCCTCAGACCAGAGGGATTCACAAAAGATGTAAGTGTATCTCTATTTGTAAGTTTTTAGTAGTAGTAATTTGTTCAAGTACTGCACGTTATCTTTAAATATATAAATGTTTCTGTGTACCTTTTTTGGGCCAAATTACAGTAAGTAATATTGTCTACAGAAAATAGTGTAATAAGGTACTAAAATCTTAAAGTTAATATAATTATATATTTTATGATCGTTAGGATGTTTAGTTTCAGAATATGATTTAGCATAATTCTAATTTTTATTTTAAAATAGGATAATTAACTAAATTATTAGATACAGTTTAAATAAAACTAAAATAAGAATGATTTATGCATATTCATCTGTCAATATTGTATGTTTCATTCTCACTTTTACAATTTCATGTTAAAATAATAGTTAGTGATTAATTACACTTTTCAGGAATTTCCTTACGAGCGCATTCTAATGCTTAAACTCAGGACTATAAGAGCCATACTCTTACTAAGCTGAAAATTGAACTTGGAAACGTTTGTTTAGTTCAACCATTGCTGTCTGACACTGTTAGTTCTACCGTTCGTCACCAGGATTCGCTACTGAAGTCATGGTTTCTATATATTGGGTCACTACCAGGGGACACGGTTTTACCCTTAAAGAATAAGAAGAATATTCATCATATATTATCCTCAAGATATATGTTTGCTAAAGACATGAAGAAAATTATGTAAAATTATCATTTAAAATTCATTATTATGAGTTTTAAAATGATAAATTTAATAAGATTGAGATATTAAACTTGAAAAAAGTGCAGGGCTGTTGTAAATCTAAAGATGCCTTGTGCTTCATTTAATGGGTAAACTCTCAAATACTATCAAACATTTCAAGTAACTTGAAATGTACAATAGACTTTGCTCTGGTTCATTGAATCTTACCAAACTGCTAATAAATAGTAAGCCTCAGCTGAAATTTCAGTTAATGAAAGTAATTACAATTCTATATGTATATTATCGACGTACTACCCCAATGAAATTGTCTTATGTAAGCTACTTCTAACTGACATATATTTGTAACATACCCGAGAAAGAACTAGCTAGTCAGACGTCACTTCCGGTTGGCTGTGAACTGTCCTTTCATATCCGGTTGGCTATCATGAGCTTGTCCAGCTGGAAACACTTTTAAGGAACAAAGGAAACAAATAAAAAGGGTTGTCTTTTAGACACACCATCCATGTAACGTATTTTTATATTTTTCTAAAAATATCCTTATGAAAATGTCGAATGTTTGTTTTAGTAACATGAATATGACACAAGTTTAAAATCTATTGAATTTATTTTTTAAACCCTTTAGCTTTAATTTAGTACGAGAGTTCATTTCAAATCTGCATAATATATTTCAACTAGTCTTTTTGATTTCCGAAGAAAGAATATCTTTCTTCAACCACAACGTAGTATTCCATACAAATTTGTTGGTAAATCATGGAATTTTATATTAACTCAGCAATAAATACACTTATTGTATTTCTAATTGGATTAATAATGAGTGACTAAGTGTCGTTAAATCAAGAATAACTGATATTAAAAAATAATTAAACACTAGTTCCGACTAACAGCTGTTAACTAAATTTTAATAATATTTTATGGCAATATCTACATATAGATACCAAGTAATTATTGTATTAATCTTAGGTTCCTAGAAGTGTACTAAATGTCCTACAACAATAACTATGAACTTTTTATGTTCATAGTTTTATTAACAATAGAAGTACAGAATAAAATGGTTTTACTATCTTCAGTTAAAAGCAGCTGGTCTACAGTACTACACTTTATTGGCAACAAAATGTCATAGATTAACTACAAATGTAATTTTTTTAAAGAAAAATGGAAAGGCCGATCCGCCTTCTTTGACTTACTCTGCCCATTCCCCATAGACAATGATATGTGTGGAGAACGTATTCAGACAGAGTAATTGTATACTCAAAATATACATCATAAATGTTTGTTCACATTTCTAACTACATAAATCCTACAATCTCCAAAGACTTAACAAAAATGTTCAAAAATGTTCAAGGACGTAATTTAAGTAGCAAGTTTAAGTGCCCTACAGATTAATTAAATCATTTATACAAACTTAGTTAAGTTCTAGCTAGTTTTAAAACAGGAAAGCTTAGAGCAACTCAGAACTAATCTCTTAAAATCTAGGATTAACTTGATCTTTAAGTTTTGTTCGGAAAGAATATAAATTATAAATTATGCTTGTTGTTTGCTATAGTTTTCCTTTAAATACTGAATACATCTAATGCTTTTTGCCTTGACTTAAGCTTGTCTACAATCTACTGTGACCTTGTTTACCATGTACGCTATTAGATTCAACAGATAATTTAAGAAAATACCGATTCTTCCTGCAACACTTCATGTGCACATGTGAAATATAACAAAGGTGAAATGAACCAAGGCAATGATAAATAGCAGGATACATACCTAATAGAAAGCAGGATCATTTGTAAAAGAAGAAAAATATACGCTGAATGAATTATGGGATGAAAAATGTTCAAAACTAAGATACCAGGAACATTATAGTTATTTAGTAAAGTATTTAAGCTGTCTTTTAAGACAACATACATCCTATTTTTAATTACTTAGGCCTACTGTTGTAGATGATATAATTTTAAAATATAAAAATGTATTCTTAGAGTAACCATGTTAGATGAATATAAAGAGAATTTAGATATACATGGAAATGCACTCGGCTTAAAGATGAAAATTTAAGATTGAATAGTCATTGAATTAAAACACAAACCAAGACGCCTGAGATATTGGGTAACTTTTCCATCTAATATCTGCTGGAAGCAAAAGCCAAGTTTGTCTTATTCAGAGTTCATAACCCAACTGCGTACGTAATACATATCATCCGTGTCCTGTCAGTCAATTACCTTTAGGGAAACCCGTAACCAAATCAAATATTAACATTTTAAACCATAAATTTAGTTCAAAAAACATTTTTATGAAATTATTACTACTAGACTATTTATATTAAAAATTTACATTTGAAAGTCTTAAAACACTATAAATACACTCCAACCATATTTTTTTTTTTTTATTTCAAAATACATTTTGGAAGTTTTCTTGTGATATTACATACGTTTAAAGTAATTTCGTGACCTACAGAAAAGAAGTTGCTTTAAGTATTTAATTACTAACTTAACATTTAATAAATAATAAGATAAGATATTAAAGTTACAGTAATCAAAAACACAGTATCATACAAAGGAAAATATAATTTAATCTAATTCATAAAATGTATCATTAAAACCCTAAAATATATTTATAGACTTGAAACTTAATTCCACTTATTGGAATACATCGTAAGATTGTACGTTGAATTTGGTTATGTAATCATAAGTTGTTCCCATAAGTAAGTTCATAAAAAAGTTCTAACTTGTACTTTCATAAAAAAAAACTTCTCAAAAAAAGCTTAACCTAAGCATTCATTAAAGGTTAAGCTATCAAATTGATTGAAATACTTTAATGGTGTTAATGTAACACCTTAATTCATTTCTAAACAAAATAATTTTATAGTAAAATCGTTCTTAATCTTTTGTTTTAAATTCAAGATTTACAATTTATCGTGATAAAAAGTCAAAGATAATAGTATAAAAGTAGTATAGTTTTATTAAAATAAAGATTAACTATAGCTAATGTGTTTAATTGTCTTTTTCTAATAAACGTGGTGCATTTTTATTTATGGTAAAATACACTAATATTACAAATTAAATTTTTAACCTTCACTCTAGGATTAAATTTCTTAAGAACAGAAGATATCTGTATTCTCTGATATGTATAATTTAGCTAGATGCAGATAGCTGCAGGATTGAGGTTCATTTAAGTTGAATTGAACTACCCAAGTGGCAAAGCAATTAGTGATGATCATTTGGCATAACAAATTTGATTTTACAAATAATATATTTATGCTTTATTTTACTATTGATATAAATGTAATTTACTGTTTAGGTTATGTATAATACTAAGGAGATGTCACTCTTTTATTTTGTTTCAAATGTTCTTAACGTATGAATATTTAAAAAAATACGGAACGTAACCTTTTCTTTAATAAAATAATCTACCTATTAGTGCCAACTTTATACTTTGCTTTATAAAACATTTATAAATTTTTAAACGATATAATGACTATATTTATATATAAAATATAGTATAGAGCCAATATGTAAAAATGTAGATTTATATCAATTGAATTTTTATCAATAACTACATGATTACAGGTACCATATAAATCCCAGTTTATTAATTCTATTTATGACATTTAATAAAGATATTAATTTTAAATTAAGTTCGTTTATTTTACCCGTACAAAACTAAGAGTACAAATAAGTATTTGCAAACGAAATATAATTTTATATAGATTAGTTTGCATTGAAGAAACAATGACATGTTATGTTATGTAATAAATGTTTTCATATCATAATGAAAAGAAAAAAAAAGATTTAAGAAAAACTTGTAAGAAAATATTTGTGCTGTTGACTTAATATAAAATATATGTATTCTTCATTATTTAACAAATTTTTCAAACGTAGTGCTAATTATAATTTTTTACGAGTTGTTAGTGAAACCTGGTGGTAATTCTACGGTTCATTTTAAGTGGTACAAACAATTTAAAAAAAAGGCCTTATGATGAAGTATGAGTAATAATGTATATCAATTACATCAACAATCTATTAAAAATGTATCCTGAGTACTTATCGAAACAATGAGAAAACGTGTCATTAATATGAGAAAGCTAACGTACTTAGGACCAAAAGCACGTTTGGATCATAATACCTTTGGTAACACTGCTGTGGCAGCTCCTTCTAGGCAATACGTCATCGAGGGGTGATATTGTAATTCCTCCCCTGACATTTTTCCCTTCTCAACGAGACAGTTCGGGTTTCATTTTAAGAGGGTTATATTTATTTACGTCTACAATACACTGAGATATTGAATTATTGTGTTCTCTATATTTGATTATTCAATAATACATGAATGATTGAATTTCGTATTTTTATTACTAACCTAACCTAACCCCTATATATGCTATATCATAAAAAATAGTAGTGAACCACGCAAGTTTTATATATTAACCCACCCACCTACCCATAAACGTACAGTGGTATTAACGAACCCAACCACCCATACACGTACAGAAGTATTAACGAACCCAACCAACCATACACGTACAGAAGTATTGACCCACCCGCCCACCCATACACGTACAGTGGTATTAACGAACCCAACCACCCATACACGTACAGAAGTATTAACGAACCCAACCAACCATACACGTACAGAAGTATTGACCCACCCGCCCACCCATACACGTACAGTGGTATTAACGAACCCAACCACCCATACACGTACAGAAGTATTAACGAACCCAACCAACCATACACGTACAGAAGTATTGACCCACCCGCCCACCCATACACGTACAGTGGTATTAACGAACCCAACCAACCATACACGTACAGAAGTATTAACGAACCCAACCAACCATACACGTACAGAAGTATTGACCCACCCGCCCACCCATACACGTACAGAAGTATTAACGAACCCAACCAACCATACACGTACAGAAGTATTAACCCACCCGCCCACCCATACACGTACAGTGGTATTAACGAACCCAACCACCCATACACGTACAGAAATATTAACGAACCCAACCAACCATACACGTACAGAAGTATTGACCCACCCGCCCGCCCATACACGTACAGTGGTATTAACGAACCCAACCACCCATACACGTACAGAAGTATTAACGAACCCAACCACCCATACACGTACAGAAGTATTGACGAACCCAACCACCCATACACGTACAGAAGTATTAACGAACCCAACCACCCATACACGTACAGAAGTATTAACGAACCCAACCAACCATACACGTACAGAAGTATTGACCCACCCGCCCACCCATACACGTACAGTGGTATTAACGAACCCAAACACCCATACACGTACAGAAGTATTAACGAACCCAACCACCCATACACGTACAGAAGTATTAACGAACCCAACCACCCATACACATACAGAAGTATTAACGAACCCAACCAATCATACACGTACAGAAGTATTGACCCACCCGCCCACGAATACACGTACAGTGGTATTAACGAACCCAACCAACCATACACGTACAGAAGTATTGACCCACCCGCCCACCCATACACGTACAGTGGTATTAACGAACCCAACCAACCATACACGTACAGAAGTATTGACCCACCCGCCCACCCATACACGTACAGAAGTATTAACGAACCCAACCAACCATACACGTACAAAAGTATTGACCCACCCGCCCACCCATACACGTACAGTGGTATTAACGAATCCAACCAACCATACACGTACAGAAGTATTGACCCACCCGCCCACCCATACACGTACAGTGGTATTAACGAACCCAACCACCCATACACGTACAGTGGTATTAACGAACCCAACCAACCATACACGTACAGAAGTATTAACGAACCCAACCAACCATACACGTACAGAAGTATTGACCCACCCGCCCACGAATACACGTACAGTGGTATTAACGAACCCAACCAACCATACACGTACAGAAGTATTGACCCACCCGCCCACCCATACACGTACAGTGGTATTAACGAACCCAACCAACCATACACGTACAGAAGTATTGACCCACCCGCCCACCCATACACGTACAGTGGTATTAACGAACCCAACCAACCATACACGTACAGAAGTATTGACTACATCGAAATAAACAAGTCTAAGCCCCTAAAGGTGAATCAGTTAGTGGATAGCAATAACAAAAACAGTAAAGCATTAATATAATTTCAAGCAGACAGATTATTTATATTTACACTTAATTTTATTTTTAATCAAAGAAGTAGAGAATTTGTTTGGTTTTGTTTAAAAAAACTGGAGAGTTTTCTGTTTGATAGTTAAGGCAGGGCTAAAATTCTTATATTCGATTGCCTTACCTTAATTTTGTTCCAGGTTTAAGGATATATAGAATGGGATGATCTCAAATTTCAAACTACTTTACATTTAAATATATATTGAAATTATCTCGTTATAGTGTTACCAAGTTATGAAAAAAAAATTAAAATGGTGTACACTGATCTTCTTCATATAAAATCTATATTTGTCCCTACATTTAATCGACCTGTCAACGTTAAATAAATACAAATAAATAATTTTAAAATTTTAACAAATATTAATGGGCTGTAATATGTTTATTTTTAGTCAGAAATCAGTGACTCGTTAACTTTCCTATAGTAACTAAACACTGACATTGCACGTTTTACTTACGTTTACAATTTTTCTAAATTTTTTTATTCGGGAAAAATAAATAAGATTTGTGTTCATATATGGATAATTAAAGTAGCTTTTAAGAGGAATTATAACTAATTATAATATACTATTAATAATACGAAGTATTAAGGTTGAGTTTAAAAGCATTTTTACTTAGGTATATTGTTGCGGCGCGTGGTTCAAGTCATAGTTTTGGAATATAAAATGAAACTAACACTTATGAGTTATAGATGAAACACTGCGTGTCATGAAAGCTCAAATTGTAAATTTATTTGTTATTTTGGTTCTTCTAAATATGTATAGCTGATGAAAAATATTTCAGAAATAAATACAATAAGTAACAGAAATATAAACATATATGGCTAAGTATCTTGAGTTCTATTGTTTATTGAATACTGATTAGTGGAATGTATTGAATTAAACATTACAAGATTAATTACTTTAAAAAGAGATTAATTTATTATAATTAATATTAAAACACTACGTATTGAACAAATATAATGTTAAAGATTTTATGGCTATATTATTTTCGGAATTAAGGTACTAGCTTGAGTTAAACTGTTAGTTTTGAGTAAAATTATTCACTGAATTTATAAAACCCAAATAGAAATATATAAACTGCACTGAGATGACATATGAAATGTTTCACAAAGGCAACGAACACAATTCATTTGGTTGTGTTATACTAAGAATTATTGTTCTCTTTGTGCAAGATTTAGTGTCACTATGATATGATCTTGCGAGCTTATTTAGACTTAGCTGAATGAAACAGCCGATGTAGTTAAAAATAACATCTAAATAAAAAAGCTAAAAAAAACCATTACGCTAGTATAACAGATTATAATTATCCTTATTTAAAAATATGAAAATGAATTGATGAAATGAATTTATCAACAGTTTGTAAAGGTAATAAAAGTATTTTTGTAACTAAATATATTTTAATAAACCTTAATAACATAGTAACAGATGTTTCTGTATTGTATGTTTTAAGTACCAATTATTATAACGAATTAAAAAAAACTTACGAAGTTCTACTTCCTTTATATTTTATTATTATGTTAGAATCCTCATAAATAACTATCAAGACAGCAATTAATAACTCACTATATAGAAAAAATTGATCGTTAGTAACACTGGTCTCTCAAGTAATAAAACTTTGTTAATAAAAAGGTATTTTATGAACACTTGTGTTAGTAAAAATATAATTTCTCAAGGCTCCTTGTACAATTCGTTTACGAAAACTTTTTTTTCAATCTCAAATAATTATTATTATAATGAGATGAAGATGATGGGCCATTTGAAAACCAAAAAACTTAAATGGAAAATAAAGCATTGAATGTTGAAGGGTAATCTCGTTAAATAGTAGTTAGGCGTTAGTTTTATTGCAAATTTTACGTGATGGTTGATATTTGAAGTTTTTAATGGTAAAATATTAATAGAGTCGATTATAGACTACATTATACTCCAGACATTTTATTCAATCGGAATACTGAACGCAGCAATTACAGTACTGACCATAGAGGGCTACCGCTCATTTGGTATCCTTTACTTTAAAATTGGAACTTGGTATTTCATAGACACGATTTGGACGTAGACAGATATGGTAATAAAAGCTTTACCTAATGTCAGCAAATAATATACCTGGCGTAAACTTTTCCTATTTAATGAAATACAACGTATAGATAGGCCTTTTTGAAAGAGACCTACTAAAAATACTTGCGCGAGAGAGATGCTCTGAGTGGTGGAGGTGAAATAGAGAAATATTCTCCCCCTACTGTGTCATTCCATTTAAAAAGTGTCATGAAATTAGAAGACGGTAGGCCAGGGGCTGGCAGCAAAACAACAAGCCCTACCCACTACAGCATTATAAACTGTGACAGTTAGTTGGTTTCATTAACACTTAACGATTATATTAAATCATTATAGAGCATTAAATAACAAAAAAAAAATAATAATAAAAATAGCAGCTCAACAATTTTGTCCAGTTCATTTCAGTTATTTTTTACAACTAAACACCGTTACGAAAGTTAAACGCTTGGGGTAAGTCACGCTTCTGATGGACGGCTTCTGAGTCCTGGAATACATCTCTCCGCTGCTTAAACCCACATGTGTGCTAAATACAACAAACAGGTAACTTCTTATCTGCCAAATTGTAGTATATATTTTTAATGGTTTTAGTAATTAATAAAAAGTCCAAGTTATAAACGTACATGTTCATAAGATATAGTACAACACTAACTTTAGATAAATATCATATGTATGTGTCCATACAGTTTTTTAACGTTAATGGCATTATTTAGCTAAAAATATATATTGCCTGGATATAATAGTATATTTCATAACAAGAGTGGAAAGTGGGGTTTTGCATGTTCGAGACCATATGTTTGAAGTGCGAGACTTGTCAAGGGGCAGATTGGTCGAGAACATACAAAACACTTTCACTCGAGTTTTGAACGGTACTTTTCACTACACTACGGAATAAAAACAGGTGTTGTTGACTGTGGAAAATTTTCGGTTGTAAACAATGTTACTTTCGGTAGTAAACAATAGACAGCTGTTGAAAATATGATGTTTCGCAGGTTGTAAACACATAACGAAAACAGCTAAACTCATAGTAGTGTAGTGAAAATGGATATTTCTACTTAGAAAAATTAATATTATTTATTACCAAAATATATATAAACATTGTCTCATCGTTACTAATGACATGAATTGAAGATATCTCTACTCAGTAAAGTCCTCCAATATTTATTAAGTACATCAAAACGTACTGGTAATTATTCATCAACAAATGTCAGATGTCACGAGAATGCAAGGCAATAATCAGCACTCGTGTGGGAGACAACCGATCAGATATAACAGCCCTACTTTTACGACCGGCCGTAAATGATTTGATGGGGTATATTGTAATATGGGATAACTAAATGTGTTATGCATAATGCTGTTTGTATGTCATGAAACTGAATGCCGATTGTAAATTCCAATATAGGCTTACTAATGTTTGCAATACCCATTATAGTATGGTACCATTATGGAATATTATACTTTATTATTGTTAAAATATACTCCTTATAAAAATTGTTAATAATTGCAACTATTGTCGGTGTAAAACGAATTGGATTGCAATCTTAGTAATTTGTTTAACTTTTGTAGTTTTAATTTGAGGTAGAAACGATAAAATGGTAAACGTATTGCAAATATTTATTTGTAATTAAATGTTATATACAAATGTTATCTCAATTAAGATTAGGACATGTCCCAGTGGGCGTCCCTGGTCTTCAATTCAAAATACCCAACAAACCCTTGGACGGTTGAAGTTACGACTACTGGAGTGCTGCCTATCGGCGTATAAAAAGAGGACTGGAGTAGCTTGGACTAGGTCCAGTATATTGTATACAAAGGGGCAGATTACAGTCTCCGTATGTGACAATGGACGCTGTGCACTGTGCCAGTGGATGTGTCTCAATGGGCATTACTGGTCCTGACTTTCATTGGACAGAACCTTGGACAATTTGAGTTACGACCCCTTGAGTGCTGCCTATCGGGGCCCAAGGAGAGAGCTAAAGTTGTTGGAATAGGTTCAATATATTTTATACAAAGCGGCAGATTGCAGTCTCCGTACGTAACAAAGGACGCTGGAGCACTGCGCCAGTGGATATGTCTCAGTGGGCATCATTGGTCCTGACTTTCATTGGACAGAACCTTGGACAACTTGAGTTACGACCCCTTGAGTGGTGCCTATCGCGGCCCAAGGAGAGAGCTAAATTTGTTGGACTAGGTTCAATATATTTTATAAAAAGGGGCAGATTGCAGTCTCCGTATGTAACAAAGGACGCTGGGGCACTGTGCAAGTGGATATGTCTCAGTGGGCATCATTGGTCTTGACTTTCATTGTACAGAACCTTAGACAACTTGAGTTACGACCCCTTGAGTGCTGCCTATCGGGGCCCAAGGAGAGAGCTAAAGTTGTTGGACTAGGTTCAATATATTTTATACAAAGGGGCAGATTGCAGTCTCCGTATGTAACAATGAACGCTGGGGCACTGTGCCAGTGGATATGTCTCAGTGGGCATCATTGGTCTTGACTTTCATTGGACAGAACCTTAGACAGCTTCAGTTACGACCCGAGGAGTACTCCTATCAGGGTCTAAAGATAGAGCTTAAGCAGTTGGACTAGGTCCAATGTATTGTATACAAAGGGGCAGATTGCAATCTCCGTAAGCAACAAAGGACGCCGGAGCACTGTGTCAGTGAACGGGGAGGGGAAGGATTGGACCTAACACCCCAAGTAACTGTGCTTGAAGTAGCTTAGTTTTTTATTAATTTATTTATTATTTTGTTAATATAATATTCTTGTAAAACTCGATAAGCCATTCCGAATATTACATAATATTTATTGATTATTTTAAAAATATACATAGCTCAATTTTTAGTAGTAGAATTTAAACTAAATTAACCACAAGACGATTTTTAAGTTTTATTTAGAAATAAATATATAATTTGTGATTAAATTTATGTTCAGCTTTTCAAAACCGGCTCTAAAAACTGCTGAACAATTGTAATAGTAATTAGGTGCTAAATTAAATCACAACTGGACATCATAACATTATAACTTCGGATAATTTCTGAACATTGTTTGAATCTGAAATATAAACTATCTGAGAGTTTTTATTATTCTTTTTTATAACTTTAACAAACTTTTACTATTGTAAGTTTATCTTTTTACCATAAGTAACTTATATTTTATTTAAAAATTATGTTCATTTTTATTAATGTAAGAAACATATGTTTCTTAATAAGTCATTCTTAACTTTATTGTGTTTTGTGGAGCTTAAGTTTTATATCTATAATATATATTTTCATCTGCACATTTTTTATTATTTAAGTTTTGAATGTCTGTACACTTGTTTTGTATGTTATCAAACATAGATCAACCAAGCTAATAACGAAATAGGGTTAATCGAAAATATTTTTTAATATTACAAATTGACAAACGTTCTGATATTACTGAACATTTAAAATAACTAAAACAAAAACTCTTATGCAAAAGTCAGTAAGAAATATGACCGGTATTTTTATTTTTTTCAGTTGTAAATTTCATACTTAATTTAGGGTGAATATTTTAATTGTTCGTTTAAAAAAATAAGATTTATGATTGCTAAATGTTTTCGTCACTCTTTTGGCTACATACAAGCAAATATGTGAAGTATGGCTTTGTGCACTATGTGCAGTTAGATATGAATATTGATTACTTAACATGGTATTTAAATATGTGAAGTATGGCTTTGTGCACTATGTGCAGTTAGATATGAATATTGATTACTTAACATGGTATTTAAATATGTGAAGTATGGCTTTGTGCACTATGTGCAGTTAGATATGAATATTGATTACTTAACATGGTATTTAAATATGTGAAGTATGGCTTTGTGCACTATGTGCAGTTAGATATGAATATTGATTACTTAACATGGTATTTAAATATGTGAAGTATGGCTTTGTGCACTATGTGCAGTTAGATATGAATATTGATTACTTAACATGGTATTTAAATATGTGAAGTATGGCTTTGTGCACTATGTGCAGTTAGATATGAATATTGATTACTTAACATGGTATTTAAATATGTGAAGTATGGCTTTGTGCACTATGTGCAGTTAGATATGAATATTGATTACTTAACATGGTATTTAAATATGTGAAGTATGGCTTTGTGCACTATGTGCAGTTAGATATGAATATTGATTACTTAACATGGTATTTAAATATGTGAAGTATGGCTTTGTGCACTATGTGCAGTTAGATATGAATATTGATTACTTAACATGGTATTTAAATATGTGAAGTATGGCTTTGTGCACTATGTGCAGTTAGATATGAATATTGATTACTTAACATGGTATTTAAATATGTGAAGTATGGCTTTGTGCACTATGTGCAGTTAGATATGAATATTGATTACTTAACATGGTATTTAAATATGTGAAGTATGGCTTTGTGCACTATGTGCAGTTAGATATGAATATTGATTACTTAACATGGTATTTAAATATGTGAAGTATGGCTTTGTGCACTATGTGCAGTTAGATATGAATATTGATTACTTAACATGGTATTTAAATATGTGAAGTATGGCTTTGTGCACTATGTGCAGTTAGATATGAATATTGATTACTTAACATGGTATTTAAATATGTGAAGTATGGCTTTGTGCATTATGTGCAGTTAGATATGAATATTGATTACTTAACACGGTATTCAAATATGTGAAGTATGGCTTTGTGCATTATGTGCAGTTAGATATGAATATTGATTACTTAACACGGTATTCAAATATGTGAAGTATGGCTTTGTGCACTATGTGCAGTTAGATATGAATATTGATTACTTAACACGGTATTCAAATATGTGAAGTATGGCTTTGTGCACTATGTGCAGTTAGATATGAATATTGATTACTTAACACGGTATTCAAATATGTGAAGTATGGCTTTGTGCACTATGTGCAGTTAGATATGAATATTGATTACTTAACACGGTATTCAAATATGTGAAGTATGGCTTTGTGCACTATGTGCAGTTAGATATGAATATTGATTACTTAACATGGTATTTAAATATGTGAAGTATGGCTTTGTGCACTATGTGCAGTTAGATATGAATATTGATTACTTAACATGGTATTTAAATATGTGAAGTATGGCTTTGTGCACTATGTGCAGTTAGATATGAATATTGATTACTTAACACGGTATTCAAATATGTGAAGTATGGCTTTGTGCACTATGTGCAGTTAGATATGAATATTGATTACTTAACACGGTATTTAAATATGTGAAGTATGGCTTTGTGCACTATGTGCAGTTAGATATGAATATTGATTACTTAACATGGTATTTAAATATGTGAAGTATGGCTTTGTGCACTATGTGCAGTTAGATATGAATATTGATTACTTAACATGGTATTTAAATATGTGAAGTATGGCTTTGTGCACTATGTGCAGTTAGATATGAATATTGATTACTTAACACGGTATTCAAATATGTGAAGTATGGCTTTGTGCACTATGTGCAGTTAGATATGAATATTGATTACTTAACACGGTATTTAAATATGTGAAGTATGGCTTTGTGCATTATGTGCAGTTAGATATGAATATTGATTACTTAACACGGTATTCAAATATGTGAAGTATGGCTTTGTGCATTATGTGCAGTTAGATATGAATATTGATTACTTAACACGGTATTCAAATATGTGAAGTATGGCTTTGTGCACTATGTGCAGTTAGATATGAATATTGATTACTTAACATGGTATTTAAATATGTGAAGTATGGCTTTGTGCATTATGTGCAGTTAGATATGAATATTGATTACTTAACACGGTATTCAAATATGTGAAGTATGGCTTTGTGCATTATGTGCAGTTAGATATGAATATTGATTACTTAACACGGTATTCAAATATGTGAAGTATGGCTTTGTGCATTATGTGCAGTTAGATATGAATATTGATTACTTAACACGGTATTCAAATATAGTATGGCTTTGTTCACTATGTGCAGTTAGATATGAATATTGATTACTTAACACGGTATTTCAATTACGGATTTTGTTAAAAACTAGCCACAAAAAACTGCCAGTTTGTTGGTTCAGCTGTCAGCTCCAGAAGTAAATGAATTGTAGGTTGGGATTTTCATGTGTACATTTTCGAATAATTGTGAACTTTTGCTTCTTTTATAAAACATTTTTAAGATTAAAAATTATCTTTCAGTAATACAATGCAGACTAACTATGAATTAATTTACTTTAAATACGGTTTCCTCATAGTTATTTTGCAATAATATATTAAAAAGAAGGTATGATTATGTACAAAATTAATATAATTTAGGAAAGTTGTTTAGAAAATATAATTTTCTATTTTACTTTACTGTGCTTCTTAGATATCCGAGAAAAATTTAGTAGTAGAATTTAGGTTAGATTGTAATTATTGAAAACTGTAAAACTACCTTGTCATGTCAGCTTCAGGCACCAGGGGAAATCAGCTATAGGCTTGGATTTGTGAATGATTTGTCGTCAATGTTTATGTATATACATAAATATTGTATAGTTGTCAACCTCGAATGTATTATTACATTCAATTAACACATATTGTACAGCTAAGAGCTTTTATTTATTTATTTATTTTTCTTTAAGAAGAGGCCGGTCTCCTTTCTAACCTAACTGCGCCCATTCACCATTGACTAATTATCTGTGTGGGGAACTTATTTATACAGAGTAAGGGTGTGAACTAATACAGTACAAAGTGGATATTTCTGATAAAAACTAACAGTTATGCACACTATCTAAATCAGGGTCAAAGTCCTGTCGCTTTAGGCAATCCTCTCCCGATGATTGCAATCTTAGGTTCGATGAGAAGTTGGACTCTATAATTCTAATAATTCCGAAAATACCAAAAGAATTATTTATATTAACCTCATTTGTAAATAAAATGTTCAAAAATATTCACATAAATATATTTTTTTATAATAGTAAAAAGTTAAAAGTATTACTAATATAAGTTTTATTTTGTAAATCTTTGAACTTAAAAAAAGATGAATATATACATGTGTACGAGGAGAAGGGCGCCCTCCCATACATGTACAGTGATATTGACCCACCCACACTCCCATACATGTACAGAGGTATTGACCCACCCGCCCATCTATACAAGTACAGTGGTATTGACCCACCCACACTCCCATACATGTACAGTGGTATTGACCCACCTGCCCACCTATACATGTACAGTGGTATTGACCCACCCACACTCCCATACATGTACAGTGGTATTGACCCACCCGCCCACCTATACATGAACAGTGGTATTGACCCACCCGCCCACCTATACATGTATAGTGGTATTGACCCACTCACACTCCCATACATGTACAGTGGTATTGACCAACCCGCACTCCCATACATGTACAGTGGTAAATGATCCTAATGTATTAAATTACGAGACAGTATTGGCAGAATGGGGCCTAGAAAAAGGAATATGGGACTATACAAGAAAAGAAATACGACTGGATAGTGTTACCAAATCATGCATAGACCATATTTATTACAAAATAGATAGGCCTATTGAACATATATTCACAGGTATTATTAAAACTAAAATATCAGATCATTACATTGTAAATATTCAAATGGATCTCAAAGGAGGAGGAAAAAGAGACGCAGAGGTTGAAAAAGTAAGAAAAATACATGAACCTGTATTGAGAGATAAATTAGACAGTGTAAACTGGAATATATATAAATCTGATGATGTAAACATTGGATTTGAATCGCTAATTATTATGTTTGCATCAATCTATGAGGAGAGTTCAACTGATATAATATTAGGTCGGGGGAAAACTTACAATAGCAATGGTTTTTCCAAGTCGCCACTGAAGGAATGGATGCACCCAGAAATATTAAACCTAATTAAAGAAAGAGACAGAGTGTTTAGGCTGTGGAAAGGGGACCCCTCCAACAACAGGCATAGAAATTTATATAAAAAGCTCAGAAATAGAATAAATAACATTATTAAGTTAAGGAAAAATGCTTATTACAAAAATGTTTTTGAAAACAACAGACGAGACTCTAGGAAGATCTGGAGAAACATAAACTATCTTCTAGGAAGGGGACAGATAAGTGATGTGGACAGCACAATAGCCATTGATTTGGGTAAGTATATGGATAAAAAAGAAATTGTGAATGATTTTGCTAACTACTTTATTAATGGAGTTGAAGCCCTTAAACATAGCTGTAACTATAATGATGAAATTGAAATCAGGGAAGCAAACAACTTAAAACAAAATTTATATATACCCAAGGTAACGCCAGAAAAGATTAAGTCAATAGTACAAAAAATTAATATAAATAAATCACCAGGATTGGACTTAATAAGGATAAAAGGTATCAAAAGTGTTGAAGGTAACATTTCCAGCCTACTATCTCAACTAATTAACAAGTCAGTTACACAAGGTATTTTCCCGAACTGCTTAAAAACCTCTATGATAAGGCCTATTTACAAAAATAAATCTAAGAAAGAATTTCAGAACTACCGCCCAATAGCAATTTTGCCTGTGATAGGAAAGATAATGGAAAAATATGTGTTAGATTCATTGAATAAATATCTGACAGAAAATAACATTCTGAGTAGCAAACAGTACGGTTTTAGGAAAAATTGCAGCACAGTAAAGGCTTTGGAAAATTTTGCTTACACTGCTAATAATATAATGAACAATAAATGTCATGGACTAGCCCTTTTCATTGATTTTTCAAAAGCTTTTGATACTGTAGAGCACGACCATATAGTGTCTGCTTTATACAAAATAGGGGTGAGGGGCCCCTACTTAAACTGGTTCAAAAGCTATTTAGAAAATAGAAAGTTTATGGTGAAAGCTTAAACACAATAAGTGATGAGAAAAATATCAAATTTGGAGTGCCCCAAGGAAGTCAAATTGTACCAGTTTTATTCATAATATACTTAACAACTTAACATCACACAGGAAACAACACAAAATAGAACACTTCTGAGGAATCTGATCAAGAAAAACATACTACAAGAGGCACCGCACAGCAAAAAAACACAATGGACTGAACAGAGACGACAAGAACATAGCCAGAGGATGAAGGAATACTGGGCGAACAAGAAGACAGAGAAAAGGAAGGAGAGAGAGTGTGTAAAGTGGACCGAAGAAAGAAAACAAAAACACAGTGCACGAATGAGGGACGTTTGGGCAGCACGGAAAGAAGAGACAGCAAGAAAAGGGACATGAAGTTTAGTCTAAATGCGCTCTTCAAGGGCATAACACAAATAATAATAATAATATACTTAAATGAAGTATTAGAAAAAATTAAAAACTGCCATGTTTTTGCTTATGCAGATGATGTCCTGTTGCTGGCCGAACATAAAGATTTAAAAATAGCTGAACAATTATTACAAAATGATTTTAGAATGTTTACCAAATGGGCTCATGATAAAGGTCTAGTTATAAATTTCAATAAAACTAGCCTCATGCACATATGCCCTAAAAATATGAAAATTGAAACAACTATAAACATTAAACATCATGATTGTGAATGTCTGCATGGGCATAAGCAGTGTCTATGCAAAGGCATAAGAATTCTAGATAAAGTTAAATACCTAGGACTTACTGTAGACAGAAAACTGACTTGGAAAGATCATATACATACACTTCATAAAAAACTTAGACCATGTGTTGTCATGATGAACAAGCTAGAAAACAAGCTTAGTACAGCAGTAAAACATACTGTATACAAATCTCTGTTCGAGTCTATTATGAGATATGGAATTACAGTATGGGGAACTGCAGCAGACACTCATATTAACATTATTACTAATCTTCAATACAAATGTTTGAAAACTCTGTATAAAAATGATATTAGATTAGGTCTAGTCACAATAGATAATAATCAGCAATACAGTGTTGTAGGAGAACTTTCTCCTAAAGGGCTTTATATGTTTTTAATGCTACTTGAGTTTTATTCTAAGGATGAATTTAAAAAAAGAACCATAAGGCCACGTACTACTAGAAATGTTGTCAAATATGCTACACCTATCCCTAGAACAGTATATGGAGAAAGATTACCAAACTATGTTGTTCCTTATTTATATAATATGTTGCCTAATGAGATAGAAAACCTAAATAATTACAATACTTTTAAAAAAGCTATCTATCAGTGGCTAATTACAGGAATAAATAGGCCTAACGATGATGGAAATACTGCTGTAATTGCAGCATATACTAACATACCTGAGTAATAAGTTGAAGGCTCTGGTTGATCTAGCTTTTACACTCACTAGGCCATATAAATAATTTTGTTTCTCTCTATTTCTCTGCATTTATCATCGTAATCATAATAACAGAACAACTCACTGACATATACATTATTTCCTGCTATTCACATAATCACTTCACTATTACACCAAATCACTTCACTATCACACTAATTGAATACAGAACAAAATCACCTTACAATATTGTTTGAGTAATGTAATTTCACAAATACAGGTTAATTTAGATTATTTATTGTGTTTCTTTTGTAATTTCATCATTTATTCTAACGGATTTTTCTTGGAAGAAAAGGTGCACTGAAAGGGACTATTTACCATAATTACACAGCCTAGATAAACATTGACCCAGAAACGGGCAATCTACCAAGTAATAAATATGACATTAACACATCAAAGACACTGCACCTGTTCAATAAATTTTACAAATTAAACATATATTCGTTTTAGAATTCAAATAGTATTTTCAATAGTTAAATTACAGTAAGAAAACACGCTAAGGTTATATCACCTTGTGTTTGTTTACAGTATAACATATAATTCACCCACTGCCGATCCAAGTGTTGTTGAGGGAATAGGGCATAGAGTAGAGAGCAGGAATGTTTTGGCAAACAGGAAAAATTATCTACAAACTTTCACCAGGCATATCTGGTGTAGCCACATTCTGCAGTTATTGTATTCATACCTTTTATTGTAATGCATAGTTTTGTCATATTATAAGCTGCATTTTTTTATTTTGTTAAAATAGGTGCCTGCCCTAAACCGCCAATAATTACTAATAAATAACACTATAAAATATATATAAGTATATATGCAAGTATTTTTTTGTACTACGTTTTTTTCTTTCTTATTTACTATAGGACCTCACCGAAAAGTTTTGCGTAACTTGGTGAGGCCTTGTTTTTGTACTCTAAAGTAATAAATAAATAAATAAATAAAATAAATAAATAGGTTTTTCAAAAATGATCTGAAATAAACTAAAGATTATTAAATCTCAGGATTTTAATTACCACCAGTCATATTTAGCTAATATTTTTATATAGTGTGGTAAAAATATTTGATTCAATTATAGTAAAATATTACATTTTTTTATTCGCAAACTCGAACCATGGCTTCAATCAATCACATTAATGGATCTCTCTCCTCAATAATATATTCATAATTAATTCAAATCTGCCAACAGCCATTAGTAACGGCTCTAAATTATCCATCACTAGTTATCTTTCTTGTGTAAACTACTGGCCTTTGTTTATCTAAAACCACATGTTAGAACGCTTAAGTGTCAATAATTTAAACCCTTAGTTTAGCCGCACAACAAAGTAATTACAAACATTAGCTGACATAATTTAACTCACTTTTGGTGTAATTGCGTTGTTAATAGCTGTAAAATTACTTTTGGATAAGGTTTTATAGTCTTTTATAATTTTAATGTCTGACAACGATCATATCTTTTAATTTTGTAATTCACTTTTCACTTCAAATAAATATTCCAATAAACTCAAAAAGTTGGATTTTATGCAAGTTGGACAAACCCTTAAGTGTACCGATCATATAGTTCAGTATTTTTTTTTTTTCTTGAATAAATTACTTCCATAAACAGTACCCCTTTTATCTGTACCTAGCTAAGACAAGACCCTATGAATGAGTATTATTAATTACGATATAAATGAAGTATTTCAGTGTTTATAATAAGTTCTCTTAAAAAAAACTTTGTTTTGATCTACGAGCTACTTAGTTAAAATTTGATTAACTGTTGCATAAATCACTTTTTATAATACCCAATCACGTACTATGAAAGTAACCGATAAATGACTTACAAAATGTGCCTCAGTAAATTCGATAAGTAAGCAACGATTACGAACCAACTGCAAAGGGCTTCAAATATTCAAGGAATTGATCTTCTTTATAAATCTGATTGGTCTACTGATTGTAAACTTAGGTTTTCTAAATCGAAATAAATTTACATAATAAATATATAATATATTTCAATGGCGATCTAATTGCTAGTAAGAAAAGTAACCTCTCAGTTTCAGTGCACTAAGAATATTTTCATATATTGACAGAACCTAATGTGATGTTAGACAAAATATATTACAAAACTCAATTATTGGTAGGACCTATATTATTGTCAAAAATAAATTATATTATTTAATAATATCAAGACAAAACAAAACTAAACATAATAATAAAATAAACCTATTAAAAATTAATCCTTTAAAATATTTACAGTTTTTAGTACAAACAAGTACCTTTTAAAAAAAAGTAAAGTTTTTATTATTAAAGACCTCTTTTTAAGGGGAGATTTTTTCAATACTACCATAAGAATAAAATGAAATAAATACACCATGTATGTAATTGTAACGAACCAAAATCACTTATAATTCAATGTACTATATGTATTTACTTAAAAATCCCAAACTAAAAATGTTATTTCATTGAAAAGCTCTTCAGCGTTGTTATGACATTCAACTTATTGTTAGAAAACCTAAAAGTAAGTGTTGAAAAGAAAGAAGAAATGAGATCACGTACAAAAACAATTTCCGTGTGATTGTACGAGGAAGTGATTGTACACCTGTGCTGCCAACTTAACAACTCTGAATTGCCCAAACAGTCCTCAAGTACGTGGGTATAGTTGTCAAGCTGAGTTGAAAGGATCTCGTTACGATAGTCAACTATGAATTGTTTTAGGCTTTAATATAAATACACTATAAATTAATTTATAATTAACATCAATTTTATTCTTACAGTAAAAGTATTAAAACGTAAAGACGTTATTAGTAACTACTTTGTACAAGTACGCCATCACATGTCTGATCATTTGCCATTTCCCACTTATAAATGGCGCATGATCAGATATTTATATTTCTTACATTAGCACACGTACATTGGCACTGACCCACCCGCCCACCCATACATGTACATTGGCACTGACCCACCCGCCCACCCATACATGTACATTGGCACTGACCCACCCACCCACCCATACACGTACAATGGCACTGACCCACCCGCCCACCCATACACGTACATTGGCACTGACCCACTCGCCCACCCATACACGTAAATTGGCATTGGCCAAACTTAAATATTTCGAGTAGTTACATCTTCCCACACCCATGGGGGATGAAGCTGTCTGCGAACCCAGCAATCCTTAAGCTGTGCATGTGTATTATTATAAATAGATTATTTTATAGTGTTAATAATATTTTTTGACGAAGTTAGTAATAATTTGTACAACTTATAATTAAAATTACAAGTGTTTTATAAATAGTCTATATTTACAGTATTCCAATTAATAACGGAGCAGAATTTGTTAACATTCAACTAATTTAAAGTTTGTTTAGCCTTAGTCAGCTGAGAGCAATCAAGAAAGTTAGAAAAGTTTTCAGACTTGCGAAGTGATTGGTTCAGCTGTTGTGGAGATATTTCCAGTAACTTTTAACGGTGAAAATATTGCCGTATTTTTAAGAAAATGTTTATACCCTACTCAAAATAAATTTTACTGTTATACATGAGTGGTTTAGGGGAGATAATTCATGTCGATACTAATATTTAAATGTTCTGGAAACGATCACGTAAGGTGTTATTTACAATATTCACAACAGAATTAATAGTTTACTTACTCTTAAAAACACAGTTTGTTAGAAAATGACCAGTTATATTAAAATATTGTAAATAATTCTTTTGTGTGGCTTTGACTGAAAGCTTTAGTTCATATAAAAAGACACCGCCCTATTAAGGGCAACGAAATAACTGATTTCAATATTTAAACAGCTATTACAATTCAATATCAAGTTACTCAACAAATGTTTAAAATAATATTTGAGTTATGATAAACAATGATCTCAGTATTAGTCAAGTTTACTCATTTATTGACGAGCTGTTAAATTTACATAAAAGATATGTACTGACAATTCTACAAATAAAATACTTATTAGTAGTTAAAATAGATTTCTTTTAATTAGCATAATACGTGTTGGTGCACATACAGTTAAACGTCACACAACACAAATTTATTACAATATAAGCACAAAAGGCACAAATATATTACAATGCAAGTTTCTTAAACAAATGCACAAATATTATGGTGATCGATTTTGGTGAACCACGCTCACCTTCCTCAGACCAGAGGAATTTTAAAAAATTCATAAAAGAAGTTAAAATAGATAGAAACTATTTTGTAACCAAAAATCAGATAGATACATAGAAACATTGTATTGTATAATGTTTTATGTAACTATGTAACAGTTGAAATATTTTAACGATGTTACTTCTTAATTCATAGTTAATTTATACTACCTTACCAGCATAGTACACTCATATGAGGTTAAGTGTAAGAGAGGACATAATGGTCCTAACTTTGCCTCAGAAAATAAAACGTTTTTCATTTCATTTTTTCATTTCATTTCATTTCATAGTGGCTCAGTGCCTAAGGCTTCGGACTGTGGAGTGCCTTGTCCAAGGTTTAAAACCCCAACTGAGCTATCGGTTGGTATTTGACTCATTGAATAAAGTTCACGCACAGGCCTGCAGGCCCTTGGGAACTGGTGAATGAAGTTAAATAATAACAACGACATTGTTAGAGATTTACCAGTTATAATACAAAAATGAAAAATTGTTATCAGTTTCATAATATAGTTTATGTATGTTAAGATTTATGCTATACAATACATGGTTGTATTATACAATCAAATTTTGTTTTAGAACTGAAAAACTTATATATCGTATGGATTGTATTGGAGGCTAAGTTCCTCTCACATGAAAACAGAAGCCCGTATATTTGTTTGGCTTGTCGGACCGATGTCTTACCGTAACTTTCAAACCACAAGAGATAAACTACAGTGTAAAACGTTCACACCGGTAATCGAACCTAGGCTGGCTCCGTGGCTTATTGTCTAAGGCCAATATCAGATATTAAAGAAATATATACTATTGTAAATATATTAATACAATAGTTCAGCTTATTGTTATACATTACTGACCAATTCATAATATATTCAAATAAAAGCAAAAATTTTAATTGTATATTTGCTATCTTTTTCTTCAGTAAAAGTAGAAACTAATAATCATACCATCCAGAAATTATAAACTATTTGACAATTATTCGTAGAATGGTATTTAAATATAATCATTGTTTAAGATAGATAAATAAACTCTGCAAACTGGACCTGCCAATCAAATCAAAATTCATTAGTTTTGCTCAAAAACTTATACTGCAAATACAATCAATTTAAAAAAAAATGTAAATACTGTTTAGGAAACTGGAAAAATTGAATATTTATAATAATTTACATACAAATTATTTCAAAAAAATTATTACATCTTAACATTAGTTTTGATGTAATTTATTTTTTAACTATAAAACAAACTCATGTTTGGTAAATTTAAACGTCTTTGATCCGGTCCCAAAATTCAAGAACTAGATTTTGCAATATACTAAAACCAAGCAAAACTTTCATACAATACTAGTGCTGAATATATTAATTATTTATTATTCATCTCTAAGACGCCGATCGTGGAGATATGGGCGAATATGAAATAAAATGAAATGAAAAATGGCTTTATTGGAGGCGAAGTTAGGACTATAAAGTCCTCTCTACCACTTAACCTCAGATAAATAATACAACTTGAAATAGATAACATAAAATCATATTAAACTCTACGTAATGCAATATAAAACAATTGTATGTAAAAATAAACAAAAATTAAAAGATTAACTAATCTAATAAAGCTAATCAATACAAAAGAAATTGGCAATAACTATTCAAATTGAATAGTAAATTCAAAAGAAAGAAAGAAAAAACGCTTTAAAGACACTATCACCCATTCGTACCTTACTCGCACCCCACATAGCCCCCGCAAACCACCAGCCCACCGCCACTACAGATCCCGCATCAAATGACCTTTAACTTCCACCCCGTAACGAGGGTAACCTTCGATTATTTTGATGCTGTCAGGGAGCGAATTCCATAGGCGACAAGCTGTTACAGTGAAACATTTGTTATATAAAGTGGTACGATGTACACGGACTGATAATATTGATGCCCCCTGACGAGTATTTCTAGAACTTATTTCGTTCATGAACCTGAAACGCTCGGACAAGTAACTGGGATTTTTTGTTTTTAAAATCTTGTGAATCAGTAATAGTAAATGATACTCACGAAGCTGTTTAAGCTTCAGAATAGACAGTTCATTGGAGAATGGCGTAACGTGATCATAACACCGTGGATTGAAAATAAATGTTATACAATAGTTCTACGCACGTATAACTTCATCAATATCGGGAGTGAATGAGTGTGATGAGTGTAGATGAACGAGTGTAGTCATTGTTACTATCTGAGTTTGACTTAGCTCTGAAAGTACTATTTATTAATAGCCTAATAGCTAGGGCAACTATGGGACCTACAGCTTTACGAGGAATCCGAACCACGAAGTGTTGGTCTGATTTTCAGCTAACTTTGTCCCCAAGTAGCTGGGCTACAGCACTGCGCCACCAGTGCCGACCTATAAATATGCTGAGCAAGGTTAAGATATTTTTATAGCTGGCATGTTACTTTCGAAATCCCCTTAAATACGTTTTAATCATAAATATTCGCTGACTATGATTTCCTTTATCAACCATTTATTTATGTGACATTTATTTGACGATTCCGCGAGTTAAAATAAACCTACGATGAGTTTATTTGAGCACATTTTATCGTGATTCAAAGGTATTGATTCGTAATTAGTAATTGATAAAAAAACATCCTTTAATTCTAAAAAACTTCACCTAGCAAATGAATCATTGGGGGGGGGGGGGGTGTATTGTTGATTTATCTCCTGAGGAAGAGTAAGTCTTTGCATGTTAAACAGTTTAATTTCCTTTGTTTCGCCGAGCTTCGGTATTCATACAGAATAGTTATCAGTTAATCAGCCGGTATTTACTTTGTACCTTTTTGGATAAACATATTGTGTCTTTCGAGGACCAATTCTTTAAAATAACCATTTTTAGAATAGTGATCTCGGAAAATAAATTATATATTAGAAGCTTGTGATGGATTCAGATAGCAAGAGTCATTATTATTTAATATGACTGTACGTACCTAAGACGAGATGTGTATGATAAATGATAAATTATCTGAAACATAGAAACTAAATCAGTGTCAGTATGTTGTAATTATTGGTAAACTAAATTAATATTATATTTTAATCAATACATTTTAAGTAAGAAAAAGTATTCGCATATTTTATGGTCCTTATTTTGCGATTGAAAATTAAGATTTTTAAAACTTGACAAACCCCCCTTCCAACCCAAAGGACAGGACTTGACAGAGTCTCACCCAACCAAGGGGCTGAACTTAATTAGCCCATCCATTCGTCAAAGGGATACTACTTGACAGGATCTCTCAACCCTCATAGGAATACAACTTGACTATCCTAGCCATTTACCCCAAGGATACGACTTGACAGGATCTACAACTCACCCAAGGAAAACAACTTCATAAGCCCTTCCATTCAGCCAAGGGATACGACTTTAAAGGGTCTCCTACCACCAAACGCACAAAACTTTACGAATTCTTCTACCCACCCAAGAGACACGGCTTGACAGGATCTCTCAACGCCCGGAGGGATAGAAATTAACGAGTTTAGCCATTTAGTCCAGGGATACGACTTTACACGGCCTCAATCTAAAGGGTACAATCTGACAAGACATTTTACCCACCCAAAGAACACAACTTGACTGGGTTTCCCACCCACCCTAATTATACAGCAACGAGCGATACCACCCACCCAAGTCACAATTTGACAGGGTCTCCCACCCATCTTAGAGACACGACGACTGTGTCACCCATCCACCCAAAGAATACAGCAACGAGCCATTCCTCCCAACCAAGAGTCACAATTTGACAGGGTCTCCCACCCATCTTAGACACACGACTTGACTGTGCCACCCATCCACCCAAAGGACACTACTTAACGAGCCCTTTGAGAAACAAGACTCAATCGTAAAACCTGTGAATGGCTGTTTCAAATAAAAACAATAAAATACATCATATTAAGAATATATTCCATTGTAATAATAAAGTGATTTCAAACCACTGAACCAAACAAAAGAATCATCAATATTCCATTCATTATTTATGTAAATTACGTTAGCTTTATTGGGTTGTAACGAGGTTTTGTACAAAACTCCACGACTGTTTTATTCATCCGACTAGTATTTATTCAAGATTTAAATTTGACTTTAAAGATTTTAGAGATCAAACAAACAACCAAAGTGTATGAATGCTCTTGGTTCTAGGTTTTTGCTCTTGGTTCTAGGTTTTTACGGATATATATAGAACAGTTAGGCCTACAATAGAAATACATTGTTTAAAATGTATTAAATAAAAACTGTACATTTCCTAAAAAAAGTGCGTAAATAAATTTGCAATGTTACAAATAAAGTGTAATGATGTACCGTCTCAATGATTACAAACGTTACAAATTAATAACTGTAATATTAAAGATATCTCATTTAACTTTTTATAAATATTTATCTAACTTTTATTGTTGGACACTTAAGCGATTAGCAATCAGCGAAATTGAACTGCTGACACATATGGAATGAATACACGTATTGGCAATTTTGTAATTGTATACACTCCAATATCCAATCTCAATAAACAAAGAATGTTTGTGTAATGCTGTTATTGATTTTTCTACTGGGTTCCCATCTCTTAACTGTAGATTTTAGCAAAACAACTTGTTCAATATACAATGTATTGGACGTAGACTGTATAAATTAAAGTAGACTTAAAACTATTTTTGTTGTTTGCTACTTTCAGAACGTAACATAATTAGTTTTTGATCTTATACAACAAATATAAAATAAACTGCCAACCCCGTCACTCGCAGCACTCGTGATGCCTCAACCTTAGGCCTCGACATGTAATTGAACTGTATTCATTTACAGTAGCTCACTCACTACACGTGATTTTCACTCTATTTATAGTATAATAATTATAAACAACCAATGTTATTACTAAGCCTATTTCAAATGTTTTTATTTTATTTAACGGCTGACATGTATTCGCTTTTTTATAATTAACTTGATAATTAACTGTGCTGCTCTCTATGCTTAACCTAACAAATTATTTTGACCATTTGTTTATGCCGCCAGCTGGTCAATTGAAATCAATCTCCATAAGAATAACAACGCCATGTAGAACAAAACTCTATGGGTATTTCAAAACTCTAGCTCAGTTACGTCAAAATCTGTTCAGTAATAAGTTCAGGAAGTCAGTGAACTAAATGACCCGATTATTTTAATATATAGGATAGTTAATAAAAATTCCCAAGGGATTTGTATTTTGTTGTATAATTGGCTTAAAATTTGTAGCATATATAATAAAATATGTTCACGTCTTTCAAATGTGATGAATATATTTATATTTAAATATATTTATATTTTGATACATAAATTTGTATACAATGGCATATTCTTACCTGATTAGCAATATGTGGAATGTACCTATTAATACATTTTAATTAACTGAATGTATGTACAGGATATGCAGGCATGTCCCTTATATCTACATCCTGTATAGTTCATATAAACAATTCAATGTGAGTATTTCATTATTCCAGCCTTACGAGTTTCTGATGATGGCAAGAATCTTACGTCTTTATGTATCTAATGTCACTACATTTACCAATCCAAAATCAGCTACTGCAGCTGTACAAATGAATGATAGCTTGCCTCTGATTAAATCAAAATTTTTATTATTATATAGTGATAGAATAATGACTATCATGACTAGAATAATGAACATCCCGAGTAACAAAATTTCAGCAAGAT
Organism: Stictocephala bisonia; assembly: GCA_035578905.1. Classification (NCBI taxonomy): domain Eukaryota; kingdom Metazoa; phylum Arthropoda; class Insecta; order Hemiptera; family Membracidae; genus Stictocephala; species Stictocephala bisonia. The sequence continues at coordinate 266,052 of JAQJVL010000687.1, read as the reverse complement.
TTTCATCCTCTTGGAAAAATGCCCCGACCCCCCACTAGCACCCCCCCGTAGAGCCACCCCCGTGATAAAATTCGAGGACAGAAATGAGTTTAGCACCCTCGAAAACCTCCGAGAAACTTTTATCAAGCAATTTTTACTTTTTTTAATGACTTTCAAAATTTTGCAATTAATTATGCATTTCTAGGTGCATTTTATGCACCACAGATGCATTTTTCAAAACAACGGACAAACCATTATATGTAGCTTTGTTCCTGAGGCTATCCCGAGTACGTTGCTAAAAATCACATTTCGATACGACCTGGCCGAAAAAATATAGAGGTTCTTATCTATCTTCCCTGCTCTAATATTTACATACATATGTCTGTTACAAGTGTAGATTAACGAGTGTAGTCATTGTTACTAGCTAAAGCCGACTGTCTCATTTATTAATAGTCCAAAGACCAGTGCAAATAGGGACATGCAGCTATACGTGGGATCCAAACCACGCAGTATTGGTCCGATTATCACAATTGGATCATTCACTATCTTCATACTGAGTTCTCTCCCTACACAACATCTGGTCCCTGACTACCATCCAGCAAGGACACCCCAGATGTCTCTAGTAGTGTCCACTCTAGTAATACCACCGTATGTGTATGGGGGGTAATACAATCGTATGTGTATGGTTGGGCGGGTGGGTCAATACCACTGTATGTGTAATTCTAATACCACCGTATGTGTATGAGTGGGTGGGTAACCACTGAGCGGACGCCTTTTCAGTACTACTTAATTCTCACATAAATATATCAGAATCTGTGTTCCGAAATTACATCACACTTGTAAAGGTACACCTTGTATAAGAGTCACAATTCCCGTATTCCTGAAGAGCATATAACATAAATTAAAGTATTTATAATTTATTAAAAACTATGTAATGTACATTTTATTACTTATAAATTTAATGTAATGCTAATTTATAAATTATCTTAAAAATAAAAACTCTTTATCTTAATTAACCAGATAATCTCCTTGAACGTTAATTAATTGCTCGAAGTTTCATCTGTTTACCGATTATGTTTACAAATGAAATCTGGACAGACTTTTTAAAAATAACTACTCAAGTTTGTAAGCTTGTACGTAAACGACTAAGTGAAGTATAATAAAACCATAAGTTTTCATAAAGCACGCTCCAGTTTATACTTCAGTTTAGTTAAACGTGCTTGTGAACTCATATCGCAACATCACCTACGGTGTACAATAGGGAACAACCATTCAAACTGTACAAAGAGCCGGATCAGTGTTCCTTGTGTCTTTTGCGAGGACTGCGACACATCTTTGTGTGACTGTTAGGAAGTTTACAAGTTTAATAAATAACTTTTTATTGTAAAAGCTTAAGGGGGGCCGGCCAGGCCTATTAAGCCCATGTTAAATTCTCTTACTTAAGGTACATTTTTCTTAAAAAGTATAAAGGATAGAAACCTGATTTTTATGTTATTAGAAAGTCTGTATATTGTTGAATAGTTTCCATGTAACACATTATAAAATTATAATTTTAGGTATTATATAAAAAAATTTTTTAAAACTCTTTTTTTTAAAGATTTTTTTAACAAAATATTAAGAATGAAATTGATAGGACCCAAAGAAAAGGAAATTGCTACATGCAAAATGTGCAGGAAGAACTAATCTACAAAATAAAAAAAAAATTGTACTGATATCTTTATTAGTTTTTGAGATAAATGTACCTTTATGTGAAAAAACTAGATTTTCGGAAAAACTCATTCGAAACAAAAAAACATGTTATAATACAAGTTAAGCCTACCTCTAATGCATTCCTGCCCCATAATTAGGCTATCTTGTATTTTGGGGTAAAAACGATCAAATTTTATGAATGAATTCAAACAAATTGTTGAGGTTCAATAGTTACGTAACGCTGCGTAGAAACCCCCCACCCGCCCACCCATACATGTACAGTGATATTGACCCACCCACCCACCCATACATGTACAGTGGTATTGATCCACCCACCCACCCATACACGTAAAGTCGTATTGACCCACCCACCCACCCATACACGTACAGTGGTATTGACCCACCCACCCACCCATACATGTACAGTGGTATTGACCCACCCACCCACCCATACACGTACAGTGGTATTGACCCACCCGCCCACCCATACACGTACAGTGGTATTGACCCACCCGCCCACCCATACACGTACAGTGGTATTGACCCACCCGCCCACCCATACACGTAGTATAACAAATAAATGAACGCCTAGCGCCCTCTTAGGTTGAAGAATTCTTATGATATACGTTTGGAAATTTATCCATAACTTTTTTAATAATTTACAGAAATCAAAAAACTAAACGATCTTTTAAAGCTAATTAAATTTGGAATAAAAATCAATGATAAAAAAAATCAATATTTTTTACCATAATTGGGGCCGACCCCCCTTAACTACCTCACCTTTTCCAATTCGTATTATATTTAATGCTTTTGAACCCAAATGTAATTTTAACTCTTACAATCAATTGTGGTCAATCATTTTTATTATATATCAGAATACGATAAATGGTTTTAGAATAGGCACCATAGGAAAAGTCTAGGACTCTGTTTATTTCTGGTTCACACTATGTCCTCGGAAGAGAACTTTGCATAAAGAACTTAACTAAACGTTTTTAAATATTTTTTTCTTCATTCCATTTCCTAACTTAAACAGAGGGGTTTGAGCTATGGCGTTAAAAATATTGAAAGAAAATTATTACTAATAAAAAGGTTAACTAATATCAGGCAGTTCATATAGCCTAGTCTAAACCTTTACTGAATGGTTTTGATTTTAATCTGCATTCATGTATTGTTGTGTTTGAAATTTGATCGATTATAAGAATAAAAATACTCTTTACTATATTTCTAGTTATTGTATATTTTTATCTAATTTCTTTATTTTTAACTGTAACAGGTTAAAGTGGAGTTTTATGAATCTTCCATTACCTTTAAATAGTTTTTTAATTAGCATAATACGTGTTGGTACATATACAGTACAAGTAAACTTCACACAACACAAATTTATTACAATATAAGTACAAAATGCACATATATATTACAATACAAGTACAAAATGCACAAATATTATGGTGATCGATTTTTTTTTGTGAATCCCTCTGGTCTGAGGAAGGTGAGCGTGGTTCTATGAAATCGATCACCATAATATTTGTGAATTTTGTACCTGTATGTAATATATTTGTGAATTTTGTGCTTATATTGTAATAAAGTTGTGTTAAGTGACGTTTACTTATTACCTTTAATACGACTTCCAATTTAATTTATTTGGAGCGGCCGTAGATACGGGGCTAAGGCGTTGGCTTGCCGCGCTGCCGGTCCGGGTTGGATTCCCGATGTGACCACTAATAGATTTTGCCTTGCCGCTTCCGTGGTTCGGAAGTCACGTAAAGCCGTTAGTCCCCAGGTTAAGTGTTAGAGAGGGCTCCTTAGCCCTAACTTTGCCTGGTAAAATAAGACAATATTTAACTTTAACTTTATTTCCTTTAATTTCTTGCACTCTATACGGTCCCTTTATTTTAATTTGTTCAGAGGGCTGAAGTTGTATTACACTCCATTCTAAGTAGGCAACTGGTTTTTACCAGTGGTTCTTTTCACCAGACTCAATAACAATCACATTATTATCATTTTTACGTTGACTTTTAATTTTACCTGCTCATTAAAAATCTTAGCTAAAAACCCATTTTCATCAGATTCCAGACTTTTCTCTGTATATATGTCCTTTTTAAATCACACATAAAAATGATAAGTTTATGGATAAATAAATACTTACATATTCAGTTATACACAAATGTACTAAGTGTATGATTTAAGTGATATTGAAAATGAAGATGAAGATTGTAATTGTTATGTAGCAGTTTTTGTATTTATAGAGAATAGACTAAGTATAAATTACGTATGTGTTATTTTATTGGAAGGACATTTACTTGAACTTTAAGAGAAAACTGGAACCTTGTTACTTATTCAGCACTTACTATCAAACATTGTATCGAGAAAACTAAAGTTTAGTCGAAATTGGTACAACTGATTAGAAATTAATTTATCAAAACTTGTGTTACAAATTATTTCTTAATTTAGCAAAATTTAATCTCTAAACATGTTGATTTATAAATGAAACTTCATCCCACGTATGTCATGTATCTGATACAGTGTTCCCAACGATGGGGGATTGACAGCTGTCACAGAAGTATCATGAAATGGAAAAATATCAAAGGAAAACAAGGGAAGTATCTCTATGAGAGTCGTCATTCACAGCATTGGGAACGAAGAACAATGTTTTAGTTTAATTTATAACAACATGGATTCACACAAATTAATTTATAGTTTAATTTTAATCAGTTAATCTGTCACTGATATTTAATTAGATTTTTTTTTTTATTTTAAATTGGATGGGGACTTAAAACATACCTGGATAAATTTATTCAGCGTAAAAAATGTATATTTCTGCATGCATATGTTTTATGACGAATTTCATCTAGCCTATAAGAAATATATATATATATATAAAATGAATGTTAAAAAAATCAAAATATTTTATTACCTAAATATATACGAGTATAATTAAATATACTTTAAATGCAGCCAGAAGGTTATGTTATTGTGTCAGTAAAGTGGTAATACATTAAATTTGATATATTTTAATTATAACTATGTGCAAGAATAACAAATATACTAAACAGTGTCATAAAGGGATTTCATCCATCAAATTACAGATTTATCAGCAATAAATAATGAGCTAAATTTACTCTTTATTTAATTACAAGGTTAGTCACGTAATTGTAATATTATAGCGAATAATTAAATAGCTTTTATATTATTGAGTGACAACACACCAATGGTGACAATACACCAAAAGTACACGCATTGTTGGTAATTAAGGATATACAGAATTTCTTATTGGGGACACTCGATTTTACGATGGACATTTTCCATAATCAACATGAGTGAAAAAATGGGATAAACAACCTTTATACCTACTTTATCCACTGAAAATGTCTGCACATTAAATTTAAATGCTTATAACTTCCCTCAAGGGTGGATAAACTCCACCCCTTACTAAAAAAAAACATTGAAACACGTTTTTGTAACTAATAAAAAGATATTTATAACTCAATAAGATTCCCGTGCAAAAACTAATGAACAAATGTACAAATAAATATTAATTACAACATAGTAAGTTGGCATTTTAGAAGTTTAATTGTAACTTTATACACATATAACTCACCGTTAATCTCTCTGTTTTAAATATATAAAACATTACTTTATATTCTAATAGATGCCTCAATATATATTTATTTAAGATATCCAATAATATATGTATACATTCAAGTATATATAAATCCCGTGTTATATAACGCTGAAGTTCAATTCCCAGAAGGAAGTGTTTGGTGGTAGCTATTGCAACTGTTGTTTTGTACAATGTAATACTATTTTACAAACTTTACAATAAAATTAATAAATACACGGTATCGTGATTTGCTCTTCATCGTAGCCAGGGGTTCGATCTCTGGTATGATCCTTCGAGTGTCAATGCGAATTATCAAAGCAAACATCTACGATTCTCTCTTATTGCTCTCACTGGTCCATTTTACCTGCCACCTATCTCACCAGCCTCCCACTGGTCACCACTTCATCGTCTATACAACCATCCCATCATAAAATCATCATCATCGTCCATACAACCATCCCATCATAAAATCATCATCAATGAGTGGCATCGTTTGTAGTAGTCTATAGCCACAGGGGTGAATCACCAAATACTTGTGACATACCAGGTTTGTACTCAAGATTGTTAAATCTGTAATTTAATAAGAATTTTAATTGCACAAAGACAACGACTAAACTTCTGGGGTATATGCTACTACAGTAGTATGTTCTAGTATATATATAAGAGTAAAAAGCTCCGACTGTTATTACCACATTTATATCTCACATATTTTGTACAGGAAAACTTACAGTTTACGTAGCATGTTCTGGTGTAACATATATCTTATACACGGGAGATACATAAATCCCAGACTGGAGCTGGAGTTAGGTATAAATCCTCTGGAAATATTGGAAGTAACAGTGTTTTCCTTTTGCACCAAACAAATTTAAAAAAGTGATACTTTTATTGTATATGAGCCTAAGAACTAATCACGGAATATTAAATTTGTTCATAATAACAGAATCATGTCTCAGTATCAATTGAGCAGAATAATTAGGTCTTATCTCAAGTTATTAAAAATTCTCTTTTAACGGTATTTTCTATTTCAAATTTTTTTATCTTAGCAGCTGAATTACTTTTATACTAAAATTACTCTAAACTTTTATTTAATTATTTATTTTTATTCTTAAAACACTGAACGTCAAGATATGGGCGAATATAGGTTTCGAATGACTGTAAATGATCCAATGTATTCATTGTTACTAACTAAGGCCAACTATTCCTTAGAAATTGTCATTAATTAATAGCCCAATGACAAATGAACAGCCGGTGGTTATCAGCTGATCCCTTGCAAAATGTACTACGACTCTTATTGGGATCGAACTGAGAACCTTTAGCTATTTATGAAGCTGGGATTTAACCAACTAAGCTACCGACCAATTTTTAAAATGACAGTAGTAAAAAATGTAAATTAGGTACCAAAATAAAATTGAATGCTTTAGTAAAACGTTAGGTCAGCACTGCCAACAAAATGCACACATATCATAAGGGTAAAATAAATAATACTGGTTGTTAAATATTACATTTTTTCATTAATTTCTTTAAACAATTTTAAAAGTTTCACTCACCAGTTCCCAAGTACCTGCATGTCAGTTTGTGAACATTATTCAACTAGTGAAGCTGGTATTGACAGTGGTATTGACCCACCCGCCCACCCATACACGTACAGTGGTATTGACCCACCCACCCACCCATACACGTACAGTGGTATTGACCCACCCGCCCACCCATACACGTACAGTGGTATTAACCCACCCGCCCACCCATACACGTACAGTGGTATTGACCCACCCGCCCACCCATACACGTACAGTGGTATTGACCCACCCACCAACCCATACACGCAGACTGATATTGAGATATTACGGGCTGTACAACTATGTACAGCCCGTAACCTTAGCCACTGAGCCACCACACCGACAAATTGTAATTTACCACAGAAAGTTTAAAAATCCCAAATAGTACTATATTCTACTTAATGATACAGTAAAAATGATACGTTTCTTTCGTAAAAACGTTAGAAGTCATAATCATTGCATTTATTGTTCGAATAAATCTCCTGGTTACATTAGTTATTGTTTTTAAACACATAAGCTGCTTATCTACATAAAATTATTTAATATCAACGCCAGTTTTAGTAAAACTACAATATATTCATTGTTTCAAAATAATACCATAGAATTTATCAATCTTTGATAAACAACATTATAATTACGTTTTTACATTTTCTATATATACTAATTGAAACGGCCTGCGAGTGTAGAAATTAAGTAACCGTTATATGCACAGATAGGTTTTCTACCACACTATAAATGAATTCGTCTACGCCAAAAAAATTGACATCTAATCTATATACTATAGTTTCATATTATAGTTAAATTTATTGTATTACTTGATATTACTGGTACAGCAATAAAACCAAACATTTTTCCCCTTCAAAAATAAATTACTATACTTGACAACAACTATGCATTAGATGAACAAAAAATGTAACAGTTTGTATTGCAGATTATTGTGACAAAATCTGTGTTTGTGTTTCGTCCACACAAAGAGCATTTAATGTTTCTAGTTGAGTAATGTGTGATTATTATATCAAGGTTTATATTTTAAACCTAATAAGGATGAACGTGATTATTGCTTATAAACTTACTTTTTCGAATAATGAAAACAAGTTTTTCACATAATTAAGATGAAAATAAGCACCCATAGTAACAATATATCATTAACATAAGCTATACCTACATGATTTTGGTTGACAAAAAAGTACATATTAATGTTTTACCACTCAAAGATTGTTGGAGTGTTCCAGGAATCATCAAGGAACTGTATAACATTGTTTACTTGTAAAGTTTATGTACACCATTAGTTCCATTGTTAGGTTGGGCCGACCAATGACATTGCTTGCTCGCCCTTTCATTCTACATTATTAAAGGTATTAATAGGACGTAGGGACCAGTCCCTCTCTAAACTGCGCAGTGGTAAACACAGAGTAATAGGAGTGGAGGGTAAAATGAGTAGGCTAGTGTCCTTGTTGATACTTTATGTTCTCCCATGGCCAGCACACACTTGTTTGTTGTTAGAGTCAAATAGAAAATTGATTTGTATTATTCATTAGTAATTTGTCCATCGTTCAGATATAGGTGAATATGAGGAGTAAATCACGACAGATATACAGGGTGTCCATTTTAACTAGGCCACCATTGGGATCTAAGAAACTAAAAAAATTTACAGCAAACTTTAAATGGTGAACTTCACCTACTTTTTTAAAACTATAAAAAATTAAACCAAAACTTAATATTCGACCACCATTTTCCAATATGATGACCAACTTTAAAATGTCTAATATGAACCTTATTTTTTATGGTGATTTAAGGTAAAATGCATAATTTTTTGACGTTTTATACTGTTCACTTTTATTGATAAACCTTATTGTCTCCTAGATATAAGCTGTCAAATGTTCAATAAAAACAACAACAAATATTGATTAATTTGCTGGGTAAAGACAAATTTCGCGTAGTTTTATTTTTATTTTGCAAATATCATAGAAAATAACCTACAACTTTATTTGCCAACTTTAATTGCTAGTTTGCTAAATAAAAATAAAATTTTGGGACATTTGTCTTTACCCAGAAAATTTCTCGCTATTTGTTGTTGTTGTTTTATTGAACATTTGACAGCTTATATCTAGGAAAAAATAAGGTTTATCAAAAAAAGCAAAGAATTAAAAAGTCATAAAATTGTGTATTTTACCTGAAATTACCATAAAGAAATTGTGGTTCCTATTAGAAATTTTAAAGTGGGTCGTCATATTTGAAAATGGTGGTCGAATAATAAAGTTTTGATTATATATATATATATATATATATATATATATATATATATATATATATATAATGTTTTGATTGTTTTATATGTTGATTGATGTTTTGATTGTATATATATATATGTTTTTATTTATTTTATTAAGTCTTCAAAAATTAAGTGAAGTTCACCATTTAAATTTTCTGTACATTTTGTAGCTTCTGAGATCCCAATGGTGGGCCAGTTAAAATGGACACCCTGCATATAAGACGCAGTTGAATTTGAACAAAATATTGTTTTTATCTTTTGCTGTACTAATTATTAGGTGTAGAATCAGTCAAGACATCTTTATTTTACTCTGAATTCACTCCAGATTCATTACGTTCAATATTCAACGTAGCTTATGGCTAATGTTATAATTATTTCTTCAAATTATAGTTATCAAAATATCAATTTATTATATTAATACAATTTTAGGTTAGGTTAAAGGCCACTAGGCCAGGAATTAGTATATTGGAGAGAGGTCTCTCTCTCTCCCTCTCCCTCCCTCCCTCTCCCTCCCTCCCTCTCCTTCCCTCTCACCCTCTCTCTATCCCCTCCCCCTTCTCCCCCTCTCCTCCCCCTCTCTCTATCTATCTCTCTCTCCTCGCCTGAAGAAAATGCCGGTGGCATTGAAAATTTGTGACATTATGTCTTTATTTTGTGTTTGTTAGTGCTCTGGTGTTAGTGAACTTGTCTTCTAAGGTAAGTTTGATAATGTCAATATAATATCAAACTCTCTCCAATATAATAACATATTAATACAATAATATTATACCATACAAGAAGTTAAATATATGTCTAGACTAAGTTTTTCCTCGTAAAAATGCTTTTTCTAGCATATTCAAGTTGAAAACTCACTTACTCATTAGAAGAAAGACATATATAATGTAATGAAACCCAACTAACTGTACAGAATGCAACAGTTGGTATAACTGTCTCTAATAATAAGAGACTACAGTTATTTCTGCTGCCTTAACGTATTTTCGTGATTCAGTTTTCATACCTAACTAAAATTTACTTTAGTAGGCAGTATACGTATGTTTTATACACTCGACAAATTAAATAAACGTTGAATAATCTAGAGGTATAACGATTATAAAATTGGAGAGTCATGGTATATAAAAAAACCTAACTTAAATTCAAAATAATGAACAATTCCAGGATATTTCTTCAACTTTCCATACAATAAATGTTTCCTATTTTTCAAATAGCATTGTATAATATGTGCAATTTAATTATAGATTAGTAGCTTACAACAAAAGGCTAGGTGCGTATTGTTTATTTAATTGCTCACGTTTTATTTGGATATATCTAATTAGTATTAAAAGGTGTTCACAGTTCAAACTAATGTTTTTAAATGCAAACAATGCAAATATTTAGGTACTGAGAAACGAATGGGATTACCCTACTTATCATGCAAATACTAATTTATCACTTGGGAAACCTAATAAACCCTGTGCATTTGAATGAGTTAAATTTTAAATAGATGATTGCTGTTGAAATTTAATGAATTCTATAATGAAATAATGTTAACACTACATTTAAAACAGTTAACACACTAGAAAATTTAGTAGATTTTCAACTATATTTATGTTTGAAGAATACTTACTCTTTCTTTCATTAACCGTGTCTATACCAGTGTTTTTTAGTTCAAAGGCAAATGTCTGAAAATTGCATAAAAAATATGCCAAAAAGTCTAATATTTGGGTTTCATATGTAAATAAACTTGTATTATTAGAGTTGAATTTACTATGTATTAGATTGTCCAAATATAATTCGGCTTTTTAGACTACTTATTTTATAGGTACTCCTTTATGAATTAATGGTTTGATTACATTTAAAGAAACAACTAGTTAATTTATTTTCTTACTAATAACAACATTTGACTGCCTTATCTCAGATTCATAAAATAAAAAAATATTTTAATGTAAACCAGGAAATTTAAAATACAAACTAATTTAAAATTATATACTGGCCTGTCTTAAAGATCTAGATCATTTTAATCGTTAGCCTTCTGAATAGTATAAAAGGTTCTTGAGAAAACAAATACCATTACAGTTGAGATTGGTATTCGATAAAATCTTGAAAGAATTTCATGAACAACTTAGTTACAGTTATCTATTCCAAAAACAATATTGGTATCATTCTTATGAAAGGTTAAACCTTAGGTGAATATTATCTATATTAATTTTTATAAGTGTGTTCAGCAATTAAATTTTAAAATTCAGTTATTAGAAAAGTAAAAAAAACTATGTAGTTAATTTATTTATAATTAGTAATATGTCAGTTAACCAAAAAATGTTGCCTTAATAATTAGCTAAAAACTAAAACAAAGACCAGTCTAGTTTAATTAAGAATATCTACATCCAATGTTGAACAAGTCTTTTTGCCGGAAACTAACGGTTAGGTAAATGGTAATCCAGTGGAAAATCAATAACCAAACCATCGTCATTTATTCGATATAGATATTGGAGTGTATACAATTACAAAATTGCCAATACGTGTATTCATTCCATATGTGTGAGTGGTTTATTAAATTGATTGCTGCTGAAAACTGTCATTTGTATGATACTTAACAATTTATTTCATTTATCTGAATTAGTTTCGGTTTGTCAATAAAAAATTCATTATTGGCAACAAAGCGTTAACATTGTTCGATTAAATAAATAATTATGTCATATTTTCTAATTATGTTAGTTTTGTAGTATTACTTAGTCAACCTCAAATGTTTTCACACGTTGATAATTCATTTTTGGGATGCTAAATACCTATATTTAGTAAAAATCAGGTGTCGGAAACGTAGAGTTAGTATCATTAGTCAAACGTAAGTATACAACGAGGCCGCCCATATACATCGCATTGCGGCAGTTATGGTTGGGTTAGGTAAGGTTAGCATGTATTTTTACAAATTCTACTGAATTAAAATTGGTTTATTGCAGTGAAAATACGTTAAATCAGGTTCATTCTACAAAACAATAACCTAACCTTACCAAAACTGCCGCGGTGCGATGTCTCCGAAATTTCAGTGATAGCACATGGACATTAACGGATGGCTTTCCGACACTTGATTTTTTTTTTAAGTGAGAACTACCTTATCATCATGAAGGTATTGAAAAGAATTGAATTTGATTAAGTAATTATGCATTTTTAGCCTAATTAAATCTCTATAAAGTTAGTTTTTTTTTCATTTGTATTAAAACTTATGTAAGTAATACTAAGCCGTAGAAAGTCACTTGTTATCTTTTTTTATAGAAATGCAAAGTTATTGTTTTAATATTTAAACGTTCATATTTGTCTTATAGAAGGTGGTCATACCATTTCCAGTGTTGTCCCTACCACTATTGCTTTGGATGTAATATGAGGTAAATTTGTACAGAATATTATGAGAAAATAGGAATAAATCCTGGAGACATCAACGCTCATTTAAAGGTAGAAAAGGTTCCGTAAGTAAATCAAATAATCATCCTCAGGTATGTTTAAATGTAGACCTAACCTCAACACTACTAATAAAATGGGGTTTCAGTAATAAAATGAAAATAGACGTAGTGAAATGTCAACACGTATGTTAGAAGAAACGTAGCCTAATAGCGGGCCTCAAGTTAAAACTAAAAAACTTGATTAGTAAGGGAGAGCAATCAATTCAGAGCTTATCAATTAGAGAGTATAAAATACAGCAACTGAGGGAAGCATTGAACAATTTAAGAGAAAACTCTTTTCTACTATAAAAGCAAAATATAACGTGGACCGTATACTGGATACATTCAATCAAGCAACCTAACAAAACATTTACCACAATCATAGTTTATTAACTTACATCCAAATGTGTGAGTGTTGAATAGATAACCCAGGACTGTAAGATGTTTTAAGGTTGTACTGAAGGAATGGTGGAAGGTTACTTTAGTAAGAACTTGACGTCTACTAATAGAAGGTTGCTCTAGAGGGTAAAAAGTAAGGGGCATCACTGAAGGGTACAGATTTGTGTGTGAAAACGGCAAAATACAGTGTGATAAAGTAAACATTCATGTATTAAATATCAAATAATTGTATAAATAGGCTAAGTTCTTATTCATAAGTTAAGATACACAATGCTCTTATTTATAAATTTAACTTTCACTTTCTTTTTTATCATATCTTATAATAATTATACCCAATATAAGTGTTTTCAATTGAACGCACATCAATTTTTTATACTAAGGACACCCCCGCTTCACGTGCCAGCCCCGAAACTCGCTGCGCTTGTTACACCTCGGCCTCCGGCCTCGGGCAGTGAATGTTCCCTACAAATAATAGTAGGTTAACTGTATAATGTAAAATCACAATATTACATTTATTTACAGTATGTAACTGACATTTCTTACAATGTTACATAATAATTAGTATAAACACACAATGATCTTACTTAACTTATTTTAAACGCGTTAATGTCATTTGTTTTCGTGTAACAGCTTAAGATTAATTTATATAACTGCGTTAGATTACAATTGAAACCTTCAAGTCTAGTATAGCGGGGTCCTACAGTCAAATGTGAATAAAACCATGCTTAAGTACTTCCCTGGTTTATTAATTATAACATATCTAACCTCCTCGCCATTACAAACACTATTATTTACATTCCAACAGCTGCTAAAACTTTTTTTAAATCATTATTTATATTTGAACAGCTGTTCGATTTGGTTGATTTAAATCTCTCCCCATGTTATTCTTATGGCCAAAAAAAGTACTTTGAGGGCTTCTTACACCCTCCAGCGTAAAAATATTGAAAAACTGAAAACCTTATCGCACAAATACGACCAGAAGCAATTTGTTTGACACCTCAACCTTTTGAATTGGTCAAGAAATAAGTGAGGAGTTGCTCTGACAAAAATGGCTTTACGTATTATTTATAAGGATAGCAACAAAAATATTTATCACTTAAAATGTTTTACAATTTACCATGTTCATCATTTTAGAAAACTATTTACTTTTATTTAATATTAACATAGTGGCAATAAATGTTCTGATTTTAAACTGTAGTAAGTTTTTCTACTGTGTGTCCCTTTTATTTTATTTAGATATTTAAATAATTCTATAAAAGATATACTAAACTCTTCTTAACCTAATTTTGATAACCTAGTGGATCTAATAATTAATGGATAAATAAAATTAATTACAGTACCTTAATATATACTTTCCCTTTAATTATTGTAGACGAGTCGTTAACTCACATTTACTAGTCTAAAACCAAACACAAACAACTCACAACAACCAAGCACAACCATTATCAGTGAAAATGAAACAAGACACTGCGTAGTGCGTGTAAATGTCTGTCTGGCCCGCGCAGCTGATACACGGGAGCAATCAGCTGTTTTAGTCACGGTCAAGGTCACGTGACTGGCCGACCATTGTTGACTAATTATAATGCACACACAAGTGACAGCTACAAAATTCCAAACTTACAAACTACAATATAGGTTCTTGTTGCTATTTTCTAACAAAACATTCCTTCATTTTATTATGAAATATGATATCTTTCAATGTTCCAATATTTATGCAACTAAATTTAATCTGAAATAGAATATACATTGGCGATTTAATCGCTTACTTTAAAAACATGATATCTAACCTCTGAGATCTATATAGGTGATTCTCAGTTTGGCCTCTTTACCTTGCCAAACTGTCTTTGTCAATGTACATGTAGACAATTAAAGAAGCGCGGGGGTTTAGCTGTATATATCAATAATAAGTATTAATTGTTTAAATTTATTTGAAATTATTGAATTTGATGTACAATCATTGACATCCAAATACTGGGTATTTAATTACTAAGTATACTGTGCATTGATGGTCGACTAAATACCGGCAATTAAGGGGGTAGGTGCACCCTATCTTCCGTAATGTTAACATATGTACCTTTTTCTCAGAAAGTAGAAAAGATATTTCATTTCTGTTTTTTTACCTTATACATTGGCCTTTTTTACATAAACTACGGGTGTAAAATCTAACTTTAGAATAATTATAAATTTTTCACCAAATTTTAAAAAAAGTTTATAAAATTTTTTCAAATTCTTTTAATTTATAATTTTTTTTAATTTTATTCTTTGTTAATTTTGACTATTTTTTATTCTGCTTATGTAACTAAGTTACATATATAACCAAAAAAAGTTTCATCTTGTTACCATTAGTAGTTTTTGAGAAAAAGAAACATATGTGTCAAAAAACACAACTTTCGGAAAATCGCAATAAACCAAAATAAATACAGTTTTACTAATAAAAACAACACGAAATTTACATTAATAAAACCCTGGTGCATATGATGGTTCCTTCCCTTCATCTTCTTCAAATTTATTACTACAATTACTATATGCACTATTATTACTATATAAAGATGATATTAGTGTAATAAATGAATACACAATGTGTGGCACTCAGAGAGATGATTTCAATAGAAAATCGAGTAGGACACTTTTAGAAAACTTATTATTTTTTTAAGCACATTTATAAAATAATAAATAATTAGTGTTATATACCGTTGGAAAGAGGACATTTTAAACTATAAAATGGTGAAAAAACAACATTTTTCGATAAAAATAAAAATTCTCCGTGCACCTACACCCTTCACTATTTTTGCAAGATCTGGGCATCTTCAAGACTTTTTTTCGTAAAAATAAATGGCTTGGACTTATGAGATTCATAAATATAAAATTGGAATTAGAAACACGAGTATTGATCAGATTTTGAGCTACATGTCATGTCAGATACTCTATAATCTCCTAAACAACATCCGGACACTGACTACCACCCAACATGGACACCCAGACTCTTCTATAGGTCGACCGCTTGGAAAAAAATCTCCCCACGGCTGAGTGTCGTGAGAGTGGTGTATGGTATAATTCGTACGCTTGCTAAGTCGTAAATCATGGTTAATTGGGACAGTATGGGTATAACCTATAATTAAGTGGTTACTCGTCATAATTAAGTAACTACTCTCTGCACAAAAACATGAAGTTTTTTTGTATTGTATTTGTATTGCGATATGATTTCATTTCTGTTAATACTTTTTGGTAAAATTAGATGACACATTATAAAATTAATATATACCTCTCTTAAAAATGAAATTCATTTAATTTTTTAAATACATACTCACAATTCATAACAAGCTAACCTCACTAAATTATTACATTTATTTCATGAATACACCATATTGTTGAACCATACAGGCATATTTACGGATACAATGTCATCCATATCGGCAATGTTTCCACTTTACGGCCTATAAATCCATAAATAGGAAAGTGTTTGGGTATATGTTTATTGGGTCATAAATACTGCAACATTACATTACAATGGACAAGAGAGATGGTTCAAATACGAAATGTTATGGAAATTTATGATTTGTGATTATATAATGAACATCGGTCCAGAAAGGACGTTGTCTTAAGGGGAGAAGAATGAGCATAAGGCTAGAAAGAGACATGGTTAAAAATGAAATCAAATAATGAAAATTATTTCCTGTACATTACAATTTACATTTCACAATAATAAAAGTAAATATCAATGGCCACGGTTCTAGTAATGTGGCCAGAGTTTGAAACAAAATAAATTTACTTTAAAACTAAAAGTCCAGTCATTTGTGATTGACACTTCAAACTGCCGTTCAATGTAGTCTATTTACAAACAATTATATATTTACAGATATTATGCATATATAAAAAGTAATAATAAAATCGTTATAAACGTAACTAATAACGATCAAAACATTTTAAATTTTTTACCTTCTTTCGGAATTCTTCAAACCTTATATTAGAACATTATTTACAAATTAAACATCGGAGTAGGAAAAGAGCCAAGACAGATTTTTACTAAACATGTTGAAATTGGTGCATTCCTTTATATTTTTTGGAAGTCCTTTAAAATATTTAGGTCCACAGTATGGAAAGCATTTTCTATAAATTGATTTATTAACTTTTGAAGTTTGAAAAATTCTTAGATTATTTTTTCTTATATTGTGAAATAAATTTGTGGTTCCTTTGTTACCACTTCTTAGGTAAAACATTTGTAACACTGTGTAGACATAAATATAACACAGTACATGACAGGAATATAATAATGACAAGATCATATCAGTGATTTCAATTTTAATCTGTGTTAAAATATATATATTGTGTATAACATATATTTGCTTCGCTACGGAGTTGTTATCTACACTTACCCTTCCCTCAGTGGTTCTCTCTAGATCATCACATCAATATAAAATCTTAGCCTTCTGCTGTTCTCATATGTAACAAAGTTGTTAGTATAGAATACTCTATTTTAGTGGAATTCAAGGTTGTGCAATAGTGTCAGAGTTAATTTCCTTAAATATTTCATAGTGAGAACAAACTAACCAAGCTTTTGTGTCATGTTTATGTATTTTGTATTAACTGTTTGAAATAATTGTATCAATGACAATGTTACTTACTACCTTATGGAAATAAGGTAAATTTGAGGGATTTTTTCTACCCCTTAGGAATAGAATGTCAATAAATACTTTTTAGTGGGCTTCCGTTATAAAAACGCTATTTTTCTCAACATTTCATAAAAATCTAAATCTCTTCAGTGATTCTGGAGATTTCGTATTGAGTTATTAGACCGTTTTTTATTACATATATTAATATTTCTGGGAGGCGTACAACTCTAATCTTGGCCTTCACCTGGGAATTCCTCTCTTAGATCGCTCGACCACTGACTTTACCAAGATTATCAACCATGGTTGTTTATGTTCTCAGAATACACATATTTTACTATGTATAGCTTATTGACACATATTTTACTATGCAATTGATAGTAAAATGCTGAGCTGCTAATAATTCCAGCAGAAATTAAATCTAGGCACGCTTAAATTCCGTATTTTTTGTAAATGTGCAAGTTGTACTATATTGATCTCAACATAATCCACCACAGACAGAATTATGGAGCTAAAGTTTTTTATAGAATTATTCTTGTCTATTTAGTATCATTGTATCTTTACTGGTAATGACATTAAATTTATATTATTATTACGATACGTGAATTAAATAAAATTATGATTGTAACGGAAAGAATTTAATCTGCAATGTATTTCAGTTTACAGATATTCAATATGGTGTTATTGTTGCAGAATAGCTTATGTAATAAAACTGTCATCAATTTAAAATGTTCGTAGAGTAATAATATAGAACTTGAAGTGTGATTTATTTCTTAATTTGGAATTAAAATGCTGTACAATTTTTGATTTTTGTCCTTGTATTAAAAATATGTACTGCGTATTTTATTAAATATACAATTTTAGGAATAAAAATAAGCAATTTTTGGGAAAGGAGAACAACTTGCAATGATCTTTATATGAACAGTTTATACGGTGCGTGTGTGCGCGTGAGTGCGTGCACGTGCCTGTGCGCGCGCGCGCGTGTGTGTGTGTGTGTGTGTGTGTGTGTGTGTGTGTGTGTGTGTGTGTGTGTGTGTGTGTGTGTGTGTGCGCGCGCGCGTGTGTGTGTGTGCGTGCGTGTGTGCGCGAGCGTGTGTGTGCGAGCGTGTGTGTGCGAGCGTGTATGTGCGAGTGTGTGTGTGCGAGTGTGTGTGTGCGAGCGTGCGTGCGTGCGTGCGTGCGTGCGTGCGTGCGTGCGTGCGTGCGTGCGTGTGTGTGTGTGTGTGTGTGTGTGTGTGTGTGTGTGTGTGTGTGTGTGTGTGTGTGTGTGTGTGTGTGTGTGTGTGTGTGTGTGTGTGTGTGTGTGTGTGTGTGTGTGTGTGTGTGTGTGTAATTTGTATAATTGCAAATTACAAATTACAATAGATCACAATTATGACATTTATGTGTTATCGAACAAATAAGAAGATCTACGGATATTATAATTGTCAAAAGTAATGTCGTTCCTTTTGAAAAACGAACTCACAACAAAAATAAAAATTACAATTAATGTATCCGGTTTGTATTTCATTCTGACATATATTTACAAATGTATGCAAGAAGCCAGGTTGAATTAAAGATTTTCTGTTGATCCAATTCCACCAACACCCAGGGCAGTATATACAACTACCATCTGTATGGTAATACCAGCCCAGTTTGTGCAGACCAACTACTTCCTAGTTGGTTCTTGTTTTGGTTTGACGTTAACTTCCTAAGGTTATTAACGATTTTATAGTTTTTTTTTTTTATTTATTTACTTTTCAACTAGAGTATCTACGACATTGTCCCTTAAATAATGAGTAATCATTGTTTACGATGCAAATAAGTTATACATTAAACACAGTATATTGTTTAAAACACTTAGTTTGCAGTCAATTTTTTGGCCCTGCCACCTTCAGGTTTAACTTACTAACTTAATCCCACCCACTATATGCTTACAGTGATGATATATATAGTGTTGTGACTTAAATAAACTTATTGGAATATGGCTAATTTATGAAAAATGCAATTTTTCATTACGAGATAAGTGTAAGTGACGTATTTTAACGGTATATTTAACCAGTTGTCATCGTAATTAAGTTTTTCTGTATCTATTAATTATGAGGAAAACTTTAAACTAACCAAAACACTGTGCAAATCCATCATTTAGTGAATATATATAAAATTTTGAAAGTTATTAATATACGTCAATAATTGTTAAATATTAAATAATTTTAGTTTCGCACTTATAATAAAATAAGTATTTTTATGTTGAAACATTTTATATGTTCGTTATTAAATGTGACATATTAATGCAATGTTCAAATATTTAATTCCAAATATTTTCTTCTATTTTAAAGTTGATACTAGACTTTATTAACATGTCAAAGGTTATACAATATTTATTCAACTGAACAAAGGCCATCCTATTATTTAACTTTAGCGTCCATTTTAGTAACAAAAAAATTCGAACATTACGTTTTAAAATAGATCATACATACATATTTTTTAATTTTACTTCTTATTTATTTTGTGGGTCAGTGTGGGTTTAGCCTAAGATTTTCAAAACAACCTCGTTGTGTATTATTTTTTTAAACCGATCTCTTTGAATTTAAAATTTTGTTTTTATTTTTTACTACACATATAAACTGAAGTTAGGTTAAAAAGTAAACTGGATTTTCAGTTAATCAAACTTTTCAATGGATAAAAGTATTATAATATAAAGTAATAACAAGAAAAACTTTTTAATTAACTTGGATGATCATTGCAAATTTACAAGAAGAACTTAAGATAGTCGGTGAAATTCCCGGAGATGAAAAAACTTGTCCAATAACTTAATTTCCTGTACAGCAAGATTTCTTAGAAACAATTTACTGACTAATTATTAGTAATAAGGGTCGGACTTCCTGCTTCGTTGGAAATATTTATAACAATATCAACTCAGTAGAGTGCAGCCATTACTCCCCTTCATAACCAGGATTAAGCTGTACTCATATATTCTTTCATACAATTAAATAATGAAGAGACGTGAATTGAACAGAAATACGAATAATATGCTGCTCTCTTTGCATATATTTAATTTATCCAAAGTGGCTTTTAATCGAAAGCCAAATAATGTAACTTGTTATATCTGAATTATTAATAAGTAACATACTAATAATAAACTTAAAATGTTTATATTTTTAGTCAGAAAGAATGTCACTAAAAAGTTAAACACACCTAAACTAAATATATTGTTAATATTGTAACTAACCTAAATAAATTAAAAACATTTCATCCAAACAAAATAATATTGGATTAAATTACACCTGAAAGTACATATAAATTAATCCTAGGAAGTAATTATTTTATTTTATTAAATTATAAATGTCTAATTTTATTTTATGTATTATTATGTAATTTATGTTGCAATAATTCTTTATTACATTTATTACAATAAGAATTATTGCAATAATTGCATTTATGTGTTATATTAAATTACACGCTACGAATAATTACACACTAGAATTAACAATACATTTTTTATAAATAATTATACTTAATGTATCAGTCTATTTTAATTTATAATAATTTATTTGTTATTGAGAAATAATTAACATGAAATAGTTATGTTTGTTCTTGTAACAATCGATTCACTGTGTAGCCTACTGAGTCACAGGGTGAGAAACATAATTTAATTTATCGCTCATTCTGAGCTTAATAAATGTTTTATATTTTATCTATTATATTAAAATTTTTACTCTATAAACAGGATGGAAAGAAAATATGAGAAATCTTTCACAACTTTTGTATGACTTCACTTGTAAAAGTGAAATCTTGTACATGATCATGGTTACAAAGAACATTCTTACGCCATTAGCGACATTTAATCTTTTCAGGGGGATAGCCCACGAGGAGTTGAATTAAATTCTTCAATATAAGCCTAGGTTAAGTTTGGTATCAAATGAAAGGTCTATGCAAGAGAAACTAGCTGCCGCAAACTGGACTTCGAAATGTTTATTCTTTCCATAGTAACGGTCATTTGAATTTCTAAGTATCAAATTTAACAATAATATTTATCTGATATTTAACGGTTTTCAGTAAATTATTCTTATCAAAAATTATACTTTGTAGATCACAATCATCAAATAAATTAAAATATTAAATTATCTATGAAAGAAAATAACGTTGTTGAGAGAGCGTTTCCATATTTTCTTTCCACCCTGTACATATTTAATTAAAATTAACTCAAAATAAATAAGAGAACAAGGTTATTTTAACAATATATTTGCATTACCAAAACTAGCTTTTCGTATCATCATGAACTAGAACTTAAAATCTTTTCAAATTCATGAATAAATTTACAAATATAATACAATAATTGCAGTTAAAGTTTAGGATAAAACTAGTTATTGTTTCTATTACTTTCCAAGTGCTAACCATAGAAAATAATAAATAAATACTCTAACGAATATTTAACCAAAAGATAATTCTATCCTTAAACCAATTTTCTTTTGATAAAATAACTATAGATCTTTATTTGATTGCTTTGTGAATCTATATGGTTTAAGGATGTCGTAAGTCATGTCCTTAGATTGAAATAAATTTATGTTGTGTGACAACGCTTGTATTTTAGGTCGTTAAGTATATATTTCAATTAAATAAGTTATTGTACAGCGTAGATAAGAGGAATATCAAAAGGGTTCAGTCTCGTTTATATATTTTTGCACCATTTCATAATTATTTCATTCATTTTAAATTTCAAACCCGAATTAACTTGTAAGTATGTATGATTTTAGAATAAAATGGATCAAACTTAAGGCTTGAAACTAAAGATTAAACGCAATCAATTGTATTATTTAACAAAAAATGGTTAAATCTCTTACGTAACCATTATTTTTTATTATTGTAACCTAAAATAGAACTGCATCTTTTGTATGTTTTCAATTTATTAACAAAGTATAGTAAAATCATATATTAAAATATTACTTTCTATGAAACTCTATAACATATATTACATCCAAAAATAGTAACCAAAGGTAGAAAAACTCTTCACAGAGGTAAGCATGTATTGAGGAAAAGTGGAAAACATCAGTAACGGACAAAATCAAGAGTGCCAACTGTGCAGCGTTGAATGTCCCTCATCAGTCAGACAAGATCTCAAGCCAGATGTGCGAATCAGCAGTGACAACAGCACACTAGGAAAAATACCCCATTTTTTTAAGTACTGTTTACTCTCGTGCTGTAGACAGATCTATGTTAATTTCCACAAACTTTCTAATGAAAGTGTACAACTATTTTGTCACAACAGCCCTCCAATAGTATAATTTATGTAAGTGATAATTGTGGTAATTAATGTACATGTATAACATCAATTAACTCAAACCATTTACCAATAAATTGGCTGGCCTATTATGTTTATAAAATATAATTAGACATTTATAATCTAACTTAATAGAATAATTACTTCCTAACTTTTAGTAAATTAAAGCCAATCGTAGCTAACGCATTTACTGAGTCTGTTTATTACTTCACTAACTTTGATTGCTTTGCAAAAATGACATAAATTAAAAGAAGCTTTTAAAAGCTTAAAAATACCATTCCTGGTTTATTATTTATTTTTAACTTAATTTATTTTTACTCAGTAACGGGTTAGCTAATGCATTGTTCGTTTTCTACCTCCAAGGGAATACATACACTAAGGACTGTCAGTTTAGGATTTTTGAGCCTTGGACATCCTACTCCGCAGACCAAAGATGGAACTTTCACTCCATTATCGCCAACTTGTTAACTGTCTCTATTTTACTAAACAAGCTCCAGTCTTCTCCTGCTTTAGATAAGTCTTAACTTCGTCATTCAACATTAAAGATTTCCTTTAATGTTGCATTTATTATATTGTTTTTATTAATACCATCACCAAATATATATATATATATATATATATATATATATATATAGAGGATGTAATAAAATTAAAAACTGAGTACCCTTTAATATTTTTTATTAAAATTGATTAAACACAACATGTTTCAACTTTATGGTCATTTTCAAGTGTAAATAAAGAATTATTTTATTTACACTTGAAAATGACCATAAATTTCAAACATGTTGTGTTTAATCAATTTTAATAAAAAATATTAAAGGGTACTCAGTTTTTAATTTTATTACATCCTAAAAATACGTAAGTAGCTCTAATTTTTAACTTTATATTACTTTATAATATATATATTGTATATATTACTTCATTAGCTATTTCACATGGGCAGCAAGCCGGTTTGTAATCTTTATTCAACGAGTAAAGTACCGACCGTTGGCTCAGTGGGGATTCGAACCTTTGAAAATGCCCTCCTCAATCAGAAGCCTATGCCACTGAGCCACCACGCCGGCAATAATGAGATCAGAGAAGGTAAGGTTTTGTTTAGTAAATTAGACAATACTTCTGTAAAGTGTTCACTTCAGAATATAAATAATTTAATTAAACGACATTGTATTGCATCCTTTATAAATTAAGGATTTCTTTGTTTTTTCCTAATATAGTACGGTAATGAAATTTAAATTTAAATGTGTAATTCACAGTTTATTCACACATTTTATAACACACGTGATTGAAATTAGAAAATAACAATATTCAAAACATAGCAATAAATTTATATTTTCTAAATTTGTAAACGTGTAGTAAATAAATCATATAATGGTAGGTTTACGGTACCACATAAGTTGTGCAGGCTCTACGAAGGTAATATATACATTCACCAACAGAATGGCATTCATGTAGTGTTGAAAACTACAACTGACAATTTATTATTGTTCTTAATTGAAATAAATACATTACATGTTCGATATGAAGGCTTTAATACAGCAATATCTACAAAATAAGATAAGGGATACTCCAAAACGGTCCTTCTTGATCATTCATAGATTTATTTAAACCTAAATGAGTTAATTTAAAGTAAAATATTTCATTTTAATTTATTAAACTTCGAGTTAGTACGTCAAATCCTGCATAATTTCATACATGCCATATACGTATGCAAAATAAAAACATATTTAGAAAGTGGAAATCAGGGAATGTGGTCTCTTAAATTTCTAGAAGCCGTGAGGGATTTCCGATTTCCGCGTGGGTGAAAGGGTCACTCCAACATTTCGTCATACCACACCAGGCCTCCATTCCCAACTATATTGTTTAAAGCAAATACTTTTGTGAAAGCATGTTTAGATGTATACTTTTTTTGTAATTCATTTCAATTATTAAAGTTTGTATTTTTATATTTTACCCGATTTTTTACTTTCATTGCCAGCTACTTGGTCTGCTGACACTTGTCAGCTAGCTGGGGATTCGTATCGTAGACTGCACTATGCAACTTAAGACGGCCACTGATTTTGGTACATAACAGAATGGCTTTGCGATGTATTCAGAATCTTATTTTATTCGTTTTGAACATATATTACTTTTATACAAAATATATTTTTTGCGGAGTCTTAATTAAAGTACTTTATAGGTATTGTTTTATACAATTACCAGTTATTTTATAAGCAAAATAATTAAAATGTATCTAGTATGCTCTTGATAGTTGAACGTTTTTATAAAATCCAATACAAGAAGTATTAATATACAATTTCAATGTACGCAACGATTACATAGCTTTAAAACTGTTAAGTTTCATTTTCTCATTAAAGTGGCATTGTACTCACACAACAATATGTATACATCTTTACTTTATTTATTTTGTAAGAATCCATTTCCTTCTGATAAAATATTATATTTTGGTTTCCATAGTTTTAAAATTGTGAAATATACATTGTAAAACGTACAAGATAATTGCAGCACCAAATATACGATGGGACTACAAATATCTTCAAAAATTACTTGATAAGAGTCAAAGATTAATTGGCTGATGTAGTTCCTAGTTTATGTAAATATTTTTTCTACCAACGAAGCTCGGTCCTTGGCTGGCATTACAATTAAATACCTAAACTTGAAACTCCATCTTTTCTTTAACATTGGTCATTAGAATGTTTCGCAATTTTCTACCATATTTCTTCCAAAGTTGACTAAGCCTTTTGTGCCATACACAACTTCACCCAGTACTATTCTGCCAACGTGAATGCCTTCCATTATGTACAGAGGTAATGGACCCTCCTTCCCAAGCATACACGCGCAATGGTAATAGTCCTACCACTCAACCATACACGTTCAGAGGTAATGGACCCTCCCTTCCACCAATACACGACGAGTGATAATGTACCTACCACCCAGACCATACACCTACACAGGTAATGAACCATCTCTCCCAACCTTACTGGACGAGTGGTAATGGACCTACCACCCAACCATACACGTTCAGAGGTCATGGACCCTCCCTTCCACCAGTACACGATGAGTAGTAATGGACCTACCACCCAGACCATACACTTACACAGGTAATGAACCATCTCTCCCAACCTTACTGGACGAGTGGTAATGGACCTACCACCCAACCATACACGTTCAGAGGTAATGGACCCTCCCTCCCACGTATTGCATACACGTTCAATGGTAATGGGCCTACCACCCAACCATACACATTCAGAGGTCATGGACCCTCCATTCAACCAGTACACGACGAATGGTAATGGACCTACAACCTAGACCATACACTTACACAGGTAATGAACCATCTCTCCCAACCTTACTGGACGAGTGGTAATGGACCTACCACCCAACCATACACGTTCAGAGGTAATGGACCCTCCCTCCCACGTATTGCATACACGTTCAATGGTAATGGGCCTACCACCCAACCATACACATTCAGAGGTCATGGACCCTCCATTCAACCAGTACACGACGAATGGTAATGGACCTACAACCTAGACCATACACTTACACAGGTAATGAACCATCTCTCCCAACCTTACTGGACGAGTGGTAATGGACCTACCACCCAACCATACACATTCAGAGGTAATGGACCCTCCCTTCTACCAATAGACGACGAATGGTAATGGACCTACCACCTAGACCATACACATACACAGGTAATGAACCTTCTCTCCCAATGAGTGGTAATGGCCCTTCCACCCATCCACACACGTACAGAGGTAATGATTCTCTACCCAACCATACACTTGCAATGGTAAAGGCCCTACCACCCAACCATACACGTACAGAGGTAATGATCCTCCACCCAACCATACACGAACAGAAGTGGTCTTTTATTATTAAATAATCGCTCATTATTTATTTCATCCCTATATTCAATGTTAATATGACATTGAACAGACAAAGTGAATTTTGATTTTTTTTCTCAGAAAATATGTTAAAATTTTAAATGTATTCGTGAGGAATTCCATAAATAAACTGTGGTTACTTAGCTCAACCTACCCTATCATTGATAGTGGTCAAGCTGACATCGAACCTGGGTTAAATATGGCATTAGGTATGATATAAAGGGCAGAATGGTGGATAAAGAATTTACAGAGTGGTGGTCCTCAATAACTTGCAACTCCAGTTCTTATATTGGGGTGTAGGACTAGTCAATTATCTTTTAAGTATATGAGGGACTGAATCTAATAATAAAACTGAAGTTGTACAAAACCATTAGACGAAAAATGAGTATTTCTGTATTGGGTAAACTGATCGTGATATTTCTGGATGCAGTTTTCAAAAAAAAAGTGTTCTTTAGTTGTAGTATATTTCTTTACTCAAATAAGTACATTAGTAATTTAAATTAACTATTTTAATTAACACCTATAAATGACATGATATCATCAGCATGTAAATTTAAGTTCTCACTATTATAATCGGTTCTTACTGTTATTTTTAGTGGGCTTAAAGCATTCTTCTTTAGGGGATGACACTCTACTTATATGGGTGGCTGAGAGAATCAATGCCATTGTACGTGAATGGAAGGGGTGGGTCAATGCCATTGTACGGTATGTAAGGGGTGCGTCAATACCATTATAAGTGTATGCAAGGGTGGGTCAATACCATTGTACTTGTATGGAGAGGGTAGGTCAATACCATTGTACGTGTATGGAAGGGGTGGGTCAATGCCATTGTACGTGTATGGAAGGGGAGAGTCAATGCCATTGTACGTGTATGGAAGGGCGAAACTAATACCACTGCACGATTATGGAAAGAGTGGGTCAATGCCATTGTACGGTATGTAAGAGGTGCGTCAATACCATTATACGTGTATGCAAGGGTGGGTCAATACCATTGTACGTGTATGGAAGGGGTGGGTCAATGCCATTGTACGTGTATGGAAGGGAAGGGTCAATAACTACCATTGTACGTGAATGGAAGGGATGGGTCAATACCATTGTACGTGTATTGGAGGGAGGGTCAATGCTATTGTACGTGTATTGGAGGGAGAGTCAATGGCATTGTACGTGTATGGGAGGGAGAGTCAATACCATTGTACGTGTATTGGAGGGAGGGCAAATACCATTGTACGTGTATTGGAGGGAGGGTCAATGCCATTGTACGTGTATGGAAGGGGTGGGTCAATACCATTATACGTGTATGGAAGGGGTGGGTCAATACCATTATACGTGTATGGAAGGGGAGCATTGGACGTGTATGGGAGGGATAGTCAATGCCATTGTACGCGTATAGTTATTATCAGAAACAAATTAAATGCTTGCAGTAAAGCACAGTTCTCAAAGATAATATTGAAGGAGTAGGTGGAATATACACTCAATAATTTCAATATCCTATTCATTGACTGTTTTGTTCTATTTATAAAATTTTACAGTGTTAAAAACGTTTGGAATAAAAAATATAATATTTATTATTCTAAAAATATAAACTCAAGTATTACTAAATAATTTTAACATTATCCTTATATTATAATAGGAAGGGTAGTTAATTTTAATTTCCTGCAATACATAGCACTAT
This sequence comes from Stictocephala bisonia, assembly GCA_035578905.1. Lineage (NCBI taxonomy): Eukaryota > Metazoa > Arthropoda > Insecta > Hemiptera > Membracidae > Stictocephala > Stictocephala bisonia. The sequence goes on along the minus strand of JAQJVL010000687.1, from coordinate 237,720 downwards.
TGAAATATAATAAAGCCAAAGATAATACAACATGTAGTATGTGTATAACGTTGTATAGTCACATATCTTTATTTATGACCCATACGTTTTACGTGTGTTAAGATAAGGCTCCAGCCGCCAGTCTCCACAACTTATAGTTGAAAGGGAGTTGTTTACGGTTACATGGGGCGCAGGCTACGTGCTCTGACTGGGAATACGTCATTGAAACTGTTACCGATGAAATACGACTTGTAAAATATAAAATACTAAACGTAGATCGTAAAAATATACCTCGGAAGCTGAATTTTAAATTTTGTTTAGATATTTTATTCTTCAATTTGAAATTACAAACAAAACTATAATATTAAAAAATGGTATACTAGTATGTTTTTTTTTATTATTATTAAACATTTAAAACAAGATAGTAAACTAGTTTTTTCAAATAAAGCACAAAATTTGTAATTTGGTAAGCATGTTTATTTACCATAATAGATTTATTTGTGTTTTTTAAACTAAATAATGAACTATCTTATCATTTTTAACGTAGTAATCATTTTTGTGTAAATTAATTATTGTGTACTTAAGTTTTACGGTTGTTATTAAAAACTTCATAACTTATAGCATAAAATAAATCAAAAATATGTGATAACTAAAAAAAATTTAATATATGAGACTAATAACGTCTTATGAGAACAAATTTAGGTTTACGTGAATGCAGTACTTACAATATTAATCTTGCATTAGTCAATTATTTAGAATAGCAAATATCAAACTAAACAAAATAAAGCTTACTGTTTAATTGAACAATGGCAGTAAACAATAACTATAAATAGTATTAAGAATTAAGTATATCAATCAACTAAGTTTGTTACCCTAAAGGTTGTAATAATAACTATTACGTCTTTGGTTTAGTTTTCACTTAAGCACAACAAAACTTCGCAAAATTACAAAATCTTTCCATGAATTAAACACATGTTTGCATGCTGTAATAACTTTCAATAGATTATCCAATACAGAAACACTTAAAATACAGTACATAATAAAACATTGGACTAAACTGACTAAAAGAAAAAAACATAAAATGATATAAAAATTAAGCCAAGACATTTAGTTTAAAACTAACTTAGTTTAAAACTAACTTAGTTTAAAAAGTAAGTTTTAGTATTAAACTAACTTTACAAATAAACATAGTATTTCTCCGTGGGCATTTTTAGTAATTACGAAATAATAAAAGGTGTTGACTTGTGATGTTATAGTTTTGGAATTAATACTCGATTAATTATGATAAATAAATGTGTATATTATGTAATTAAAATGATACTTTTGAGGGTGATATGATCATCTCTGTATGGTTTTTGATGTGCTTTGTGTTTATACCCAAAGCATAAATTACACCAATCCTACAAATTGGTCGGTAGCGTAGTTGGTTCATTTCCAGCTTTATGTGCTAAAGTTTGTCAGTTCGATCCCAATCAGAGTCAATACATTTTGAGAAGGATCAGCTGATAATCACTGGCTGTTCATTTGTCATTGGGCTATTAATTAATGACACTTTCTAAGGAATAATCAGCCTTAGTTAGTAACAATGACTACATTCGCTCATCTACACTCATCATGCTCATTCGAAATCCATATTTGCCCATACCTTGACGATCGGCGTCTTATGAATAAATAAATTATATGTGTAATTTATCACTTAATAAGAACTAAAAATACCTAACAACTTCAAATAATAATGGACTGTTGGTTAAATAAGTTTAGTTAAAAACTTTACAAGCAATGACATAAAAAATTATTTAATTTAAGATCTTAATCAAATTTATCTTGTGTAATTTACACCAAATTATATTTGGAATTTAAATAATTTCCTTGATTTCCTAATTGCACAATAACAACTTCAGTCATATTAATTTTGTTTCAACTGTCATACTTTTTTGTCGTCTATGTTTTTATCACTTTTTTTATTTTATTCAATATCTATTTGACAAACAAAGAAAAATATGGTTCATATTATTTTCATGGTTATACCTTTGTTTAGTAAAAAAGATTAAAAATAGTTTTTTAATTAGCATTATACGTGTTGGTATACATACAGTACAAGTAAACGTCACACAACACAAATGTATTACAATGTAAGCACAAAATGCACAAATATATTACAATGCAAGTACAAAATGCACAAATATTATGGTGATCGATTTCGGTGAACCACGCTCACATTCCTCAGACCAGAGGGATTCACAAAAGAATCAATATTCTTTTGTAATATTCGTACATTTTGTAATTGTATTGTTATATATTTGTGCATTTTGTGCTTATAGCGTATTGTAATAAATTTGTGTTGTGTGACGTTTACTTGTACTGTAAAAAAGATTAGAAATGGTAAACATTTTCAAAAGAATAAAAATAATGATGAACGAAATTATGAAGCGCAGTAAATTTACTTGGTTTCTTGTAACAGATTTGATTTAAGCCAGGACTTCCCATTTATCCTGTCCTAATGGAATAAACCAATTATTCTCTCAGTATAATTCCCTTGTTATATTATTAACTTTTGCATCGATCGAAGGATCACGCTTGATATAGTCCATCTGTTTGCAATTGTACCTGTTCAACATTGAATGCTGCAAAAATAATTACATTTGCCACAGCTCTTACTCAAATAGACTTGCTTTTACATTTATAAGAAATGTTATACGATAGCTAAGTTCTCGCTACTAAATAGTAGCATCTTATCATAAATGAATCTCAAATATAGATAGAACAATTTGCTCTTAAATTATTATTCTGTTACGTAGTTTTTTACCATGGCTATATTTAATTTGAACTTTCAAATATAAAATTAACTGAACCAAAATGAATCACTAATTCACCTTAGTACTGCAATACATAAATAGTTCCTATTTTAGAATTGACCTTAATTTAGACTAGTTCAATATATTTTTTTTAAATACATAGTTTACCTTAAATTTTAAATAATTTTTAAAATTCTCATTAATTCCAATAATACGATTTATTCTGTGAGGCCTTTCACCTACAATGTAGGCATCTTCAATCATCAACAAAATTCTAATTTTAAAACATTTGTTTACATAACTTTATTGGAATATATGAGAATTTTTTTAATGTTTTAAATTATTTACAGTTTAAAATCTTCCAATACAGAACTCAAAGAAGAAATAGTTTATCTTTGTTAAGATCTTAATATAGCGCAAGCAAACTGCATTATACCTTATCCAATGGGACATAAAACGACAGCCTGTAATCGTTTAGCCTTCTATCAACAATACTGAAAGTTACAGACTTGAATAAACGCGTCACCTTGCCGCTGTTTCGTAGGCGTTCTACAGGCCGTATTGTAGCGGGCACACCGAGCTATTAAGTCGCATGATAATGATGCCGTTATTGCATATTTTCCATATAAGGCCTTCTTTTTAAAAATAGCATAACCTTTTTAAATTGATACATTGTTTAACAAATCACTGAATATTATTTAATTAATTTGAAAAAATTAACCTTGTACAACTTTACTACTCAATTTTCCCATAAACATATATATTTATTATTATACCGTGTCATAAAAAAACACCATAGTCTATTATGTTAAAAAACACGTCATGTCAGCATAACAATTTAATATTACAATATTATTTAAAAATAACTTGCTGTGTTTATCAAGGAATATTTCAGTTCCACATAAACATACACCAAGGGTTTACAGTTGAAATACACAAAAACGCCTTCATTTTTTTAGATACTATATGTGACGCATGGCTGTACGCTGGACGAATCTGCGTTTATTCAAGTCTGTAACTATCAGTACAATACTGTAACACTGAACTATAAGTAGTCAAACATATACGAAATGCCAACGGCTATATTAATAACTTGTTTGGCAAAATAAGTACTCAAATCTTAAGGCAATACCAAATACTTGAATAGACTATGTTTATTTGACCTATTTTAGGTGAGGTTAAAAACTATTAATTTTGTAAGAGCCAAAATAATAATTTTACCATAAAACGATGTTATGTTCGTGTTCTTAACAAAGAAGATTTTCTAGAAAATTATCACCAAACGTGTTTTTAAAAAAATTAGAATTCAAATTTTCTTATAAAACACTGTATACAATTTTCTTCTAAGAGCCAAGTTGACCGTTATATAATTTAGTTTTCTCTTGCCTTAAATCATTTCTATCCAACGTGAAAGAAAAAAAATCAGTTTTTGAGTTAAATAGAAAATGCTTAATCACTACTATGTTAACTAGAATAGAATGTGATTGGCTTTAAGATCAGTAATTCAACTTCTCTATAGTTTAGAAATTATTAACTCTCTAAAACAACTTGAAACAAACAATAGGACATCTCCGGTGAGGTCTTTGTCACAGTCAGGTTGGTATCCCTGTTTCAATCAGATTGTCAAGATTGCCAATCCAAGCTCAAATTGTTTCTTCACGTCCTAACAGATTTCAGTGTGTTGGAGACTCTCTGCACGTTTCAGTTACTCCGCATCTTTTTTGAGGAGAAGTTGTTTATAAAAGTAACTACTACAATATTAAATAAGATAATTACTTCACAAGGCTGGCATTTAATGTAGTTTTTAATTGGGAAAATAATTAAGGATTATTGAACTTTTTATTACTCTTTAGATACTTTCCTGTGTTCATAAATCATAAAACTGTTTGAAAAATTGCATTAGCAAAATATTTTTTGTTGCAAAGCATTCACAATTGTTAATGAAACATAAACCAATAATAAGTATCCTAATGATTATTTCTTACTCCGTCACTTTTAATCTTTATTGAAAATGTTTCCATCCAATTTGTTATTTTAAGATAATTTAACTGTCATATTTTATTCTTGTTATTTTCTTTAATTTAAATTAATCAATTTAATTTTAAAATATAATATATATTTAAGCTTAAGAAGTGTTTTAAAGTTTTAAGTAAGTTATGTATCATAATATATTGATTGAGCATTAAAAAAATTATTATTGTTTGATTAGTCAATACACATTTACCATTTCACTCTTGTTATCAAACAAAGTGCCTCTTTACCTGGTGAAATAAAAAAAATAATGTTGTAGGTGTTCAATAGGATTTAGAATTGTAATTTACACCAGAATAACCGGTCTGTATGTAACACAGACTTTGACAAGCAATAAGCATCCCTAATCCAAAAGGATATGTCAAGGATATTCAACAGTTACGTAACTTCTGGAGTCTTAACACGGAAAGTTAATCATGTTAAGTTTGGTAATATTGGATGACGTCATGAACCAATAAGTGACATAGTAGCCCCTTGAGGAATGCTGAACTTACGGGAGGAATTTCGAATAGTTAATGGATTAAGTTTGATAACTATAATCAAGCACTAAAGTACTCCTGCTCCCATGGATAGGTAAGTTATTCGGAGATAATTAGTTGACCAATCATAGAACTTCCTTAGGAGAATAAACAAGAAAGTTTGGGATATTAGGTAGCAACTAGTGGTAGCAACCAGGAGCTGAAACCCAAGCTACTTGGGGACAAAGTGTTATGAGCATTGTAGGCAATGGGTACTATTCTCAATTCTCCCACATGACGTCATCTCAATGGTTGCTATTGGCGTGGACAGTAGTATTGGTTTTTGGTGGTAGTCAGTGTCCGATCGTTCACGATCGGCTGGCGTTTTACAAATGAATAACGAATTAATTATTAGATATTCTGGCTATTGGAGTATTATGTATATCCTCAATGTATTTCTGACTGACTAACTGCAGGGTAGATGTGGCTATTTCTTCCTCCTCTTGCTTGTAATACCAGGCTTTGGCCTATGATTACATGCTGCTGGAATGTGTCGTCCCTTCGCCGATGTCTCGGGTCGTTCGTTCACTGGTTACTCTTGGCGCAAGGCGGGGAATAGCTCCATGATGGCACTAGTCAGTGCTGTCAGCAGCCTGAGGATGTCAGTCAGGATGGCTGCCATCTGCGCGGCTTGGAGAGGCTGGCTGGCTTCCAGCGTTGGCTGATAGGGTGCAAGCACCTCGGTCAAGGCGGCCTCTTCGCTGGCTGCCTTGGCTGCTACTGGCTTGGGTGGCCAGTCGATCCTCCACTTCGGGGTCTTCCGTTGTCGGGGTCGCTGTGGTTCTTGCTCTGTCTCTGCGGGACGGGGTGGCTGGGCGACCGATGGCCGAGTTGAGGAGCGGCCTTTTTCTTCCGTCCTGCCTCAAGAGGCCTCTGGGCATTCACAGTCGGACGGCGTCATCCACCCTAGCCTCGCAGAGGGTGTCGAGAAGCTCTGTCTGTTCGACGTCTACTGGTAGGCCTGAAAGTACTACCTTCAGTACACGGGCTCACCCCCAGATTGTGAGTGAAGAACCCCAACTTCTCCCGGTGGTAGTAGCGCTGTAGAATCCTAAAGTTATCCGGTGTTGTGACTTTCACTCGAAAGCCGGGCTCCTGGAGTCTGCAGTGAAATCACCATTAACCAGCTCTTTCATCTTGGTGGCGTGAGTCCGCCAGTCGATGTTGCTGTCCATGAAGATGAGGGGGATCCTCGGCTCCTTGGACGGTGTTTTTTTTTTCCTTGAAAAAGGCCGTTTGCTAATGGGTCGGGGCGGGTTTCTTTGGGGCCGTCGCAGCAGGCGGAAAAGCGCTCCTCTTCACTGAAGTTCCGACTGTCCCGTTGGCCCGCTGTTGCTCATCTTGGTGCTTCTCCGAAGGTGTCATTTCGAATGAATGGTGATGTCGGATGATTAAAAAATGTAATGATTATGTATTTTTTGTGTATAGGAAATATATTACGTCGATAAATTATAAACAATATGTTGTAAAAGTTGGTTTATAGTTTATTTAGATATTATATTTAGAAGAGTGTTGTATTATGTTAGCCAAAACAGTAAATATATACAACTTACTAAATACGAGTTGAATGAAGATTGTTTTGTTTTTTTCACTAAAGATTGTTTTAAAACACTAAGGCTTGATAGAATGCTTAAATGATGTTTGTTGAGGAAAGGTGATAAGAATATATTCAAGGTATTGATACTCCTTTATTTTCAAACTTGTAACATACCGTATATCTCAACAGCACATGCTATACTTCCAAAACTGATGTATGTAAATATATTAAACATTAACGAAATCACTTCTACCTTTTTTGGATGTACTCACAACAACCTGGAGGAGTTTAAGGTTGTGAAATAAATAAACTAAGCCATTCTATTAAACGATGTTTTTGGGTATTAAAAATACATTTTCAAGGATATCAATTAGAGTAGCTTAAGTCGACACCTTGAAAACTAATTTACATTTCTTTAACAAAGCTGTTCGTAGAGATAACGTATTATTATTGGAGAACAGTTTACATTGATAATAGACGTATCAATGTGTAACTATATACGTGTATAATATACCTAAAATACGTAGTCACTCTGGAAAGTATTGTTATTTGTTATTTTTATTTTAAATTATTTATAAACATAAATATATTTTAAATTAAAATACATGAATACAATGTTAAAAGTACGTGACAAGGACAAACTCCTGTAAAACGAAATACAAAAGATTGATAATTACCGTTAGGTACTTTAAATCATAGAGAACTTTACCAGTTGAGGACAGAATGAATATATATTACTGTTAACCATACATTAACGTTCTTGTCACTGACAGTTTGGCATTCAAAGGGGTTTTATATTCAAGCAGCAATATTTTCCGTTTTATTTCTTTGATGTGGTTTTATAATAAGCTCGTTTGTATTTGGTTTTGAATAAAAAATAACATTATCTCGACAGGACTTAGAGAACATATTCGAAAAATGATACTGTTAGTTTACTTTGTTTCAAAATTACAAAATTTAAAATACCCAAGAAATATGTCATTTTTGTAACGCGTGTGATTTATTTTACATCATTGGTAAATGGATTTATGAAGGCCAATATTTGGGTTTAAAAAACGATTTTAAACTTTGGGTTTTAGTAATATTTTAATTAATTTTCCTACCAATGAAAAGTGTATATAACTTATTTATGTAAATTCAGTATATATATTTCGAAAGACTCATTAAATATTGAACTGAAGGTCACAAAACTATGTAGTATGAAATTATTTAATCATAAATGTTATTCCTAGATTATCACAGTTGGTTAAACAATTAACTATGTTATAATCTGAAGAAACGTATATTATATTTTAGTTTATAACGCAGTAATATAAATTTCATTGTCCTCTTATCTCCTCTTTTCAAAGGATTAACACTACGTCACCATTTCAAAATACCTCTTAGTTTTTTGGACCTTAAAGCAACTTAAGTTGAAGTATCCAAGTGAGTTATAAGTTTAATAATTCTTATTATTGTTCTTAATGTTTAAATTTTTCTTTAAGAGCCAAATGTACGACTTTCAATTATGTCTCTTAAAGCTTTAGTGTAAAATATCATGCTGAACTATTTCGACAGTAACAGTATATTTATTCTGATGCTGCGTATTATCTTATGATGGGTTCACATTGGAATCTCCAAATATAACAAATTACATAGTTGACTTTTTCAACAATACAAAACTGTTCACGATCCCTTTACGTAATAATGTCCTTATGTAAAGGCTTCGTGCGTATGAAAACCAACATATAAAAGTCCTTAATATATATCTTGAACCTAACAGATAAAAAAACATTTGTGGAAATGTGTCATCAACCCATCGTACGGAGAGTCCTGGAGTAGAACATAAGAATCACGAGAACTTTTTTACGTTTGGCTACTCTGAAGAGATCCTAGAGTTGTGGTTCTGATTCAATGCCAGCTTCTATTTCTAGTCATTGTAGCTACCTTCTTGAACGTCCATTAAGCTCTTTAATAAGCTCCTTTATGCTGGAATGTTTCTCAAGAGATGTTATGTTGTTCCCATTCATAGATACTAGTGTGGACCAGATAGAAATATTTACTGAAGTGCTTTCAGAGACATCTGAGTAGCACGTGGACCCTCGAACTGCCCATTGCCTGTGTTGCCAGGGATAATACTGACACTTAGATACTCGGTGATGGTTAGCTGAGCATCAACCATTCCTGACACGGAAGAGTGTTTGTCAATTAGCACAGATATCTGTGCTATATATGATATTTCTTCTGCATATATGAACTGATATCTAACAATAAGTACATCGTATGTATGAAGACCATGAGTTCTGAGAGAAAACAGTTTAGAGACTTGAAGTTGAAGTGACAAAACAAGGTGGTAGGTAACTCTAGCTCCAGTTTCATGTGCTGTTCCATTCAAAATACATTGTTTTTAAGGAGATGCCGCCCTCCTTCTTAGCCTTACTTTGTCCATTCCTCATAGACTATTGATCTGTGCGAGAAACTTATTCAGACAGAGTAAGGGGGTGAACCAGTACAGTAGAAGGTGAATATTACTGATAAATCTTCCAGTCTAGGCCGGATTCGAACCAGCGCTATCTCTAACCCAAGTTCAAAGTCCTGACGCCTTAGACCGCTCGGCCACCGGCTCACCCAAAGTATTCATTTTTTCTCTCTCTACTTAACAAGTATAAATACTTTTAGAACATTTTTTATTTATTTATAGAACATTTGTAATAACTATATATTATAAATGCTCACTTGGTAATTTTTATATCACAATGGTACTCCTAATGTCTGAAATAAATTGTGACATTTGTCATTATAAATTAAATACCCGATACTTTAAATAACTAAGTCATAATTTAAAAACTAGTTTTATTTTAGACTAGGTTTATACAATTAGTTGAATAAAATATTGAGACTTGCCTAAGCGGTGGGTGAATACAGTTGTACATAATTGGTAGTTAAAGGAAAGTCCCCAACTACCCCACCATTACGTCTTGAGATTGCCACTAATTGGCTATTAAGTCGTACCTCTTCTCAATGAAGGCATTCATCCAAACTTGTATAAACTTTTTTTTTATTTCAATATAATTTGAAGTTTTTTATTGGTCATACTCACTTTATATAAATGCAGTAAATTAACCGTTCTCTCCAGTCTATTATATCCAGAATTTAACTAATTTTCATATTGTTGTTTCAGCACGAATAAAAGCGTATATTAATTTGTTTGAATACAATAATTAGTAACAATCATCAATGTTTGTGTGTTTAGGTATTTCTTACGAAAGTTTTGTAATGAAGAATTTGAAACAATTGTTAATTGTTTCATTATAATTAAATTAGAAAATTGTATTTAGAAAATGTTAAATATTGTAAGAACTGAGAGGTTTAGGAGTTTGGTTTGTTTACCAAAAGCTTTCGATATAAATTCTCCAAGTTTTGAGAAAAATTCAGAATCTTCCCCTTTTAAATAAAAAAGTAGCTTTTCCCCATATAAATTAGCTAAATAACCAGTATTTTCACGTCCGTTAATTTCCTGTCAATTTCATGCGACATGTTTTCTGAAGGCAACATATTTGGTGAGCCTTACCTGTTCAGATGTCCTGGTTTAGAGGGTTCTAATTGGTTGGTTTAGCTTCTTGAGTAAAGAGGGGGTAAGTCCGTGGGTCGAAGCTTGCTGCACTTCCGGCAGTTCTGCGATTTCTTCCTGAGTGTGACCACGTACGATCCTCTTTCGAGAACACGGCGACTTTACCGTTTCGGTGTTATTTTTACCGTTACGGCAATTACTTCTTAGTTCGCGTGTGAGTGAGTGATTGAATGCCGGTCGAGCTTTGTTGTGGTCACTTTTGGATTTGAAACCTCCAAGACAGCTATGTAAGTAATTTTTACAAGTTTTCTTTAGTTAGGTTTTTCAGTAGGGTTTTAGTAGATAGGGTAAGATCCACCAAGCATGTGCGGTTAAACTTGTTTCTGGTTTGAAGTCACTCTTCTAGTAACAAAATTTTTAGAGTGCTTTGATTTCTGTTTGAAACTTTGTAAGTAAAAGGAAAAATGTTTCAAGTCACTAAAAGCTGGTTATTTCTTTTGGTTCCAGATCTCCCGGAGGCAATTTAAAGAATTTAAAGAAATGTAAAGAATTTTGAATTTAAAGAAATTTTAAATTTTAAAGAATTTTAAAGCAATATACACAATTTTAATGAATTTAGAAAATTTATTACAATCTTACATTTTGAATTTTTATTTAAAAGTTTAAAGAAATTTATTTAAAAAGTCAAATAAATAAAAAAGGTTCTGGTCTGAAGATATTTAATTTATTATTTTGGAAGAGTTGTTTTAATTTATTTATGTTCCATTGAGTCAATAAAAGAAGAGATTTTTTTTTTCGTTTTTATTATTATTTTAAGAAGAAACCAATTTTATGTTTTGAAGTAATTTATAAGAAGATAAATAAAGAAAAATTTTTATGATAGAAGAGGTTTTATTTTAATCTCTCCTTTAAGTTTGTTCAACATATCAAAAATAAATAGTAGCTTTAATAAGGCTACAAATTTTACTGTTTTAAAATTACTATTACACACCTAAAAATACATTATTAACTACCCTACAAATACACTTACATCACAATAAGACTTTAACCTTACTTACACTCACAGAAAATGTATGTCATCACATAACCAGATTCAATATATTTTATAACATCGTTAATAACGTTTTGTTGATAAAATGTTGTTTTATCTAATAACATTAGTATTATAGTGACGTAACTTATGAACAAATACATTATATTTTGATGGTTTAAATCTACAATTTTAATATTGTAGAGCATTTTATTTGAAACAACCAAACGTTTATAATTACGTCATCTTTTTAGTAGCAAAATACTAAAATATTTAATCAATGTAGTAACATCTCAAAAATAATAAGCGTTTGGGGATGTTTTTCATGTAAATAATTAATGAACATATAATTTGGTAGGAAACAATTTAATGGCTTTAAATTTGACGTCGTTGTTCCTGTAAAAATAGGGATTATATGTTGAACGAAATTACTGGAGATAGTTTGACCAAATCCTTTGTACGTAGCTGGGACAATCGAACCATAATTCTCGGTTAACTATCCCAGTCAATACAACTGTTACTTGACCTTTATCTAATCTTGATGCAGCAAGAAATATAGTTGAAGTAAACCTGTTGTTATATTACTTTTGACTATTTGAAATCAGCTTATTACTTTCCTATTTAAACAATGACTAATAGTCACAACTGTCAGTAACACGAAGGTAATATACAGTATAACAGGTAGTTATTTATAAAACAGTGTGTTAGTAGTGTACTGGTTTTCAACTTGTGTACAAAGTGTTGTGTACATTATTGGTTGCTGACCGATGGATGGTTGCCATTAGTGTGAACACTACTAGATTTCCGGTGGTGGCCAGGGTTTGAATATTTTCTAAGAAATAGGAACATGTATCACGCTTGTCAGTTAGCTTACTATCAGACAAATACTGCGTGGTTCAGATTCCACATTAAGGCGTATGCCCCTTAGTTGGCCTGCGTTCAATACGTAGTGTTTTAATATTAATTATAATATATAATATCTTTTTATAGTAATTAATTTTGTAATGGTTAGTTCAATTCAGTCCACTTATAAACAGTTTTCAATAAACAACAGTGTTCAAGATACTTAGCCACATATGTTTATATTTATGTTACTTATTGTATTTATTTCTAAAATATTGTTCAATCAGCTGTACGTATTAAAAAGAATCAAAATAAGTACATTTACATTTTGGCTTTGAACACACACAGTGTTTCATTTATAGTTCACAAGAATTAGTTTCATTTTGTATTCCAAAACTTTGACGCGAATCACTCGCCGCAACAACCTGGCTATTAAGCTCTTTCTGAGCATTCGATCTCTGTTAATAACCAGAACACAAGTGTCATTCACACTCATATATAGTTTAAAAATTGTATGATTTATTTATTTTTTTTTTTTATTATTTCACGTACTTAATCATTTTTTTAGTATAATTGTGTTTAGAATTTTAGGGTTTAAAACTGGTTTCTTGTTGTTTTTGTTTTTTGTTGATTCTAAAGATTTTATTGAGTTGTTTTGTTGTATATATAATAGTCCAATGTTACATTTATCCAATGTTTGTTATGTTAATTATTTCAAATTTGTATAGTTATTGTCGTCTGATTTATTGTTATATTGTTTTTTATTACATGTTAAAAGTAGTTCTATTTAAGGAAAGTAAACTACAAAGTTTAAAAAAGTGTACTATAGTATATATGTATAAAAATATTTTTCACATACAATTGTAACACTAATAATTGTTAAGAAAATATTATAGTTTTTCTCTCAATTAGCCTTGAGCTAGAGAGATAAATATAAACTGCTTGTACAAATTGTATTTTTTCGCAAGTAATAAATATATTTCAATTGAATATATACTCGTGTAATCCTTCATATTTTCCTTAAAATTGCACAAAGCTGTGTTGGTGTCCCATATCTGAGTAACGAAGTGGGAATTACACCATACATACGGTGATATCGACCCACCCGCCCACCTATACACTTACAGTGATATGGACCCATCCGCCCACCCATACACGTATGGTGATATCGACCCACCCATCCACCCATACACGTATGGTAATATCGACCCACCCGCCCACCCATACACGTACAGTGATATGGACCCACCCACCCACCCATACACGTACAGTGATATTGATGGGCGGGTTTTAACGTACAGTGATATGAAATTGGTTAATTTTCCTAGATTAACAATCTAGGAAAATTAACAAATAAAGAAAAAATTTTATATTTTGTAAAAAAATTAAATTTGACGCAATGCCAAGTGGAGTTAAGGTCCAATACAGTCAACATATGTTCTTACGAGCAGGTTCTTCAACCCGTATGAGTTTAAGCCTCATGAAAATCAAAAATTATTCGTTATAATGTACTGTCGAAGCAAAATGTCATGTTACGGTTTTCTACAGACCATTGGGGACTGTGCCTGTGTGGAGAAATAAGTAAAAGAGTAATACCCACAATATTTAGAATTAAAATCATTTTAAACCAAATCCAGCCAAATATTTTTACTAATAAAGTTTTCTTTTACGCAAACATAATTTCATGAATATAATGAAATCGTTTTAGAATAACTAGCAATTGCTGTTCTGATCTTATTTGGTGTTTTAATAGTTCTTGATCTAATAAAAATGAAATGTGTTAAGCGTGCAACAATCATTTCATCGGAAAACTATCAGAATCTTTTCCACTACGCCGATTTTTAATGAATTACTTTTTTCATGAACGAACTATAGGTTAGTGAACAAGTTCGGTTGTTATTATAAATGTCTTCTTAAGATATTTATAATCATTAATATTACATTGGTGTTTAAGTAAACTATAAATACATTTTGTTTAAAGAAAAAAAATTAAATGAGTGATACATAAATCATTGTTTTTGTAGACAGTAAACGAAATGGATTCTACCATTAAGATTTAACTAGCTTCATTTACATAAGCTAGCATTGATATACAGTACTGTCACTGGTGGTAAATTACAAACAGAATGATCGTTTCTTTTAGTTTTTAATCGTATAATTTGGTAAAAGTAAACCAGCTTAGTTTAAAACTAAATTATGTGTTTAAATAATATTTTTAATGGTAGGGGATACTTAGATGTTGATTGCAATTTACTGCAAACTCAAAAACTTAAATTACTATGAATTACTAAAAACAACAATTTTACATTTATTTTTACAATGTATAAAATAAATGCACGTTCTAGCTTTGTTCTAATTATTGTTTGATTAAAATACTGTAACTTATTACTACGTTATCATAAAAATCTACGTTAATTTTATCTATGAATAAGTAGTTTAACTTTATTTTATTCCATTGACACTATTGTATAGATTTTCTGTGTATCAATAAAGAATTGTCGACTTTGATTTTGAATTGTATATAAGGGATCAATATTGGAGCAAGAAGAAAATACATGAATTTTCATCCTTAATTTATTTAAACTCAGTACAATGTATTAAATTACACGGCCTAAAGTATTACTGTAAACAAATAGAAGTATGTATTTTATATGGAATATGGTATTTTAAAATGTATTTCTTTTGTAAATAATAAACCATTAATGTTTACAACTTTGCCGAGTTGTTATAATTAATTAAGTATAACAATTCATAATGTGTAGTACGTTATTGTGTAATTCCGTTTTATATCTCATTAAAGACTGATTTGTAAACAGAGATAAATAACACAATCATCGTTAATGTGAAGAGAAAGTTAATTGAGTTTTTCTCATTCCTGATTGCGTAGTCGTTAGCGATAATCTGCATTTTTATTTTCTTTGCTGACAATAATTCTTTAACTTGGTTTTAATTTATAAGATATAAACTGTTTTTCATTCTCAAAAAAGATGTTTATATTCTACAGACTTTTATCCTCAGATCATACTGAACTATAAAAGTTGCTTTAATTTATGTAACTGTTTTTAAACAACTGTTTCTTGTGGGGATATATGAACTAAAAGCTCCCTCTGTCATCACATAAAATAAAAGTTCGATATTTTACAGTATGTGAAAAAGTATATTACTGCCAACATATATATTCATTTATTGTTATTAAACTCTTACTATAATAAAAGCAGGACTAAACGTCTTAGCCAATTATTAAATTGTTATTTTGTTTTGATCGGCTCAGGAATAAAAAAGTTAATAATGCAAAAATACACTTGAATAAAATTGTGATATTTATAATTATTTGTGATTTTTTTTCTTAATGTAGCGTTCGTGCCGATCCCTATCACTTTTTACTAGTCCTTAGGCAATGTATTATACAAAAAAATAAAAGTATAAGAACATGAAGGCTCAGTTTGTTAGTCTTATGGGCTTTATACATAAAAAACTTATATGTTCTTAGTATGTAAAAAATATACGTATTAGAAACACTTAAGGAATTGAACACCTCGTTTAGTAGGTGCTGGTGTACTGTGTATTGGAAATAAAAATGTACTATTGAGATTGAAAACGATACGAGATGAAAAACTTGCACTTTAATTAGTGCAATACCACCGTACGTGTATGGGTGGGTGGGTGAGTCAATACCACCATACGTGTATGAGTGGGTCCACCATGTCTGTATCTCGTATACATTAGTTTAACCTTAATTCATTTAGTTTGTATGAACCTTAAATTTAAGTGTTGAAGAACCTTACGTATATTAAACTTCTTGTACACTTACAGCAAAAAAAGAAGTTGCCAAATTAGAAGTCCTAATTCAACCTGTCTATTTGAACATTAACCAGCTTTGTTGCAATTTTAAAGGGAACTGTGGCCTTAAACTAGCCAGATGGCACCGTTCAAATGTACGTATTAAAATATAGTAAGACAAAAATAAAATTCGACGAAATAAAATAATTTAGCCTCTTGTATAAATATTGTGAACTTTGATTCAAAATTAGTGGACTGTATAAAATGGTGATATTGAACTATTAATAAAAAAGAATGCAATGACCATAGTATTTTTTAACATCTCTAACAACACAATTGCCTAGCAAACAAAAATATAAAACATAATAAATAGCATTTAATATAAACATTGAACAAATACACAAAAATATTGAATAAAAACATCCGTGAACTGGAGAAACATTCTCCCAACCCAACAAATATCTTGCAGGGGTATTATTTTACCGTAAACAATAATATTTAATCATACCTAATCTATTAATCTCACATCCATAAATGAGTTAGGGGCAAGGGTTGTATGTTTATACTCTTGAGATGGCTTTAAGAAGAGTTATCAATCGAGGGTTGTTTTGAGAAGTACAGTTTATTAAATTACCCTCTTGGGATGTTCTTAAAGTTACTTTCACAGGCGTAACTCCCCAACTTTCTTTATCACACCTGTTTTCGACCTCCACTCTATGTCCTTATACAAGTCATATTCCCCCCCCCCCCCCAGGTAAAAATAACTACTCTTATGGTTTATTTTCCGTTTACATAACTTGATAATTGATAGGTTATTTAAAAAAAAACATATATACTTAATAACTTCATACACTAATAAACATAATTTTTGTTACTTAATTGTTGTTAATTTCCATGTGATTTGTGCAATCTAGTTCATTTTGTGTCGAAATGAGAACTTAAGCTGCGTTTTATTTATAATACACACTCGTCGTTAAGATCGTTAATTCCTAAGTGAACGTCGGCTTCAAATCATTGCACATAAACGAGTGTAGTATTCGTTACAAAATGAGATGATCGTATGAGCCTTAGAATAGCACATTTGTGACCCGTATGGATTATCATGGAGTTTGAACCACTTTTTAATGGTCTGACTTTATGCTTACTAATAAGCTTATCAGTTATCTCTTAAATGCTATCAAACGAAGGATATCATCCAGCCTGGTATCTAAACTTCATCCGTATTGTTAACACCACTGACGACCATTGAGTGGTCACCATTTTTACATAACGAAGAATCCGGAATCTGGGATACAACTTGACATTGTTTACTACAAATTAATTATGCATATAACTTTTCACAAATGAATAAAATTCACTCACCAATCCACATGGGCCTGCAAGCCTATGCGTGAACTTCATTCAACGAGTGAAGCACCAACCGTTAGCTCAATCGGAGATTCAACCCTCGGACCTTGGACATCGTAGTCCAAAGATCTATCGTAGGGACTTGTTCGAATTAGCACTAAATAAAGTCCACGCCAAAGATAAATAGTCAACAAATTAAATGTGTTATAGACAGTGTAGGGTAATGTTTGTAACACACGTTACAATAACTTCTCTTTTAAAACTGTATAGCCAGTATCAAAGATACATAAAAACAGACATTGTGAGGAAAGAACATAAAGCCAATTCATATAAGTAAATTAATTGTTATATTTAGCACACAATAGTGTCATATTTAAAAATTTAAACGTTTGTTCGTCATTTAACTTGGAACTATCTTTAGTTCAATTTAGAAGCTTCTATTGTTCACTTTACTTACAGTTCTTTTAACTTTGTATCAATTCTAGACAGTTTTGAGAATGTTTTATCTTATTAAAATTTCAGGAATTCACCTTAGCTCTCCCAACACCCTCTCCTTAGTTTTATGGGAGAGCATTTAGGGAAATGCGACCAGACACGAACTTCGACAGTCTTGCGTCATCTGTACTTTGTTTTTATACTTTTTTGTAAACTATTTCGTCACTTTTGCAACTAAATACTTTCCACAATTATTATTACCGTTTGGCATTATTTACCTTTTTAAAATTATATCCTTTCTGTTTCTTTTGCACTAAGTGGAAAGAAAGTAACTGAATGGATTTTTAACTAATTTTTACAACGCTGTGTAATTTTTGGATCTAATAGGTCCCATATTGCTCGATATCGTTTTATGATACCGAAAATTACAAAACATTTCAAATAATAGACCTACTTATTGGAAAATTAACTGACTATGTCATACTAGGTTTAAGGGTATAAATTATAGTTTATATAGTAATAAACTTTATTTATTCCTCAAAAAATATATTTAAAAAATTTTACATAAATTATAAAGGAATTACTAGCTACTGTTTCCAGTAATCGTGGCTAGCTCATCTTAAACATTCTTGTTAACAAAACAAAGACAGTCAAAACTTATCAAAAGATTATCAAGCGGTCCACCGCAGTGTGCACAGTCCAAGGTTGACGTTTCCTGTCAACTACTTGATAGACTAGAATGTGTACAGTATTTGGGCTTACGTATTAGCTATTTAATATTAATTTTCTAAACTTGTTACTTAGGCTAATACTGTAAATAAATGATCAATTTCATCTAAATTAAATAACCACTTCTTCACTTTAATACAATACTTTTCAAAATTATTACAGTTTTTTTATTTCTGATGGCAAATAGTTTATAAATTTTGGTCCCAGAAAAGAAAAGCTTTTTTTTTGAAGATTGATTTATTCACCTTAGGTCTTACTATCAGTCCCATTGCACTGCCTCTTATTCTTGGGTAAATTTTATTATTTCTGATGTTTCCGCTTTTCTTAAAGAACATTTTTAAAACTTTAAATACAAATAAATATTCAGTGGTAGTATTTTTAAATCCTTATAAATTGGTGCTGCTGACTCAAATATATTTTTTCTGGCAATAAGTCTAATAAAATGATTTTGGGTTACTTTTAACGGTTGAATGGTGTCACGTCCCCCTCGGTGAAGGGGTGATCGCTAGGGGGTTGGTAGTCCAGAGGATAAAATAGACCCAAACACAAATATTTCTCTTACCTTTATTTCTATCTTTGGGTGGTACTGCTACTCCATGGTCCCTACCAGTATAACTTCTACAACTTCCCTACGCGGACATAAATCACACCACGTCTACCCTATCAGTAAGCCACGTCTTCAGGTGTCTAAAGGTGTCGGGATGTCCATCGCCTCCTCCTAGGTCCGTCGGTGCGCCTGGGTCGCTCGGCTGCCGCTCTCCGTCTGTCCACCTCTACATCAGCTACCGGTCTTCCCCCTCTTCTTGCCTCAGCAGTACTCAGCATAACTCACATATAATACGAAGGGAATTGGGCCCCTTCTTAACAATGGTTACATTGTCAGTACTTCCCCAGTTCTCTATTCCATAATTTAGCTTAGAGTGAATCAGTGCCAAATAAATAGTTTTAAATAATTTATTATCAATAAAATTTCTTAGGTAATAGAAATTTCTGATACTTTTTCTTAAACCAGATTGTAGGTTGATTATGTGTGATTTCCAACTTAATTTTTCGTCTATAATTAATACCAGGTATTTTATTTCTCTCACTTGTTCAATGGTTTCACAGTCACGTAGAGGTGGTATATATTGACAATTCAGTTTATGACATTTTAGTGTATTATTAAATTGAATACTCATAAGATCAAGTGCAATTCTAGATAGCTTTAGAGTAATATATGAAGGCTGTGATAAATATAATCTATAAAGTGAGGTGTCTAGTATTTAGAAGTATATTCTAAACTTTACGTGATGTAATTAGTGCAACTGGATTTTAACGTAAGCTTGGAGTTAACTTATTCAAACAAATTCAGTAATTGGTCAGTGCCGGTAAACCAATGAGTTAAGGTTTGTATAGACTTTAATTGATTGATGTAAACCTTAACCCAGTTTAGAATTCATTTTACTTAGACCATTATAAAACAGGTTTTAAGATACCAATATCATTGTACGTGTAGGTATGGTTGGGTGACTCAATACAAATGTACGTGTAGCTGTGGGTTGGTGGGTCAATACCCCCATTTACATGTAGGGGTGGGTGGGTGCGTCAATACCATTGTACGTGTAGGTGTTTTACACACTACTTTTTTTAGTGGTTTTGCCTGATGTAAAAAAAACTAATACATGTATTTTGTTTAAGGTTTGTATAGCCTTTAATTGATTGATGTAAACCTTAACCCAGTTTAGAATTCATTTTACTTAGACCATTATAAAACAGGTTTTAAGATACCAATACCATTGTACGTGTAGGTATGGTTGGGTGACTCAATACAAATGTACGGGTAGCTGTGGGTTGGTGGGTCAATACCCCCATTTACATGTAGGGGTGGGTGGGTGGGTCAATACCATTGTACGTGTAGGTGTTTTACACACTTCTTCTTTTAGTGGTTTTGCCTGATGTAAAAAAAAACTAATACATGTATTTTGTTTAAGGTTTGTATAGCCTTTAATTGATTGATGTAAACCTTAACCCAGTTTAGAATTCATTTTACTTAGACCATTATAAAACAGGTTTTAAGATACCAATACCATTGTACGTGTAGGTATGGTTGGGTGACTCAATACAAATGTACGTGTAGCTGTGGGTTGGTGGGTCAATACCCTCATTTACATGTAGGGGTGGGTGGGTGGGTCCATTGTACGTGTAGGTGTTTTACACACTTCTTCTTTTAGTGGTTTTGCCTGATGTAAACAAAACTAATACATGTATTTTGTTTAAGGTTTGTATAGCCTTTAATTGATTGATGTAAACCTTAACCCAGTTTAGAATTCATTTTACTTAGACCATTATAAAACAGGTTTTAAGATACCAATATCATTGTACTTGTAGGAATAGTTGGGTGGGTCAATACAAATGTACGTGTAGCTGTGGGTTGGTGGGTCAATACCACTGTACATGTAGGGGTGGGTGGGTGGGTCAATACCATTGTACGTGTAGGCGTTTTACACAATACTTTTTTTTAGTGGTTTTGCCTGATGTAAAAAAAAAAATACATGTATTTTGTGGTTATCCAAGAGAGCTGTAATAAATCTAAACTCTTTCCAACTTTATGATACCAACCATCTACGTACAGGGAATCCAAACATACCAAAATCAATAGACCAGCGTAATTTAAAGGACGACTGAACAGTACTGTGTAGAAGGCCTGGATACAAAATCGTATAAGCCTGGTGGCAACAATATATTGTGGTATTTTAAACTAGAAAAAAAATATAAAATGTTTCAACAGAATACCTGTACACTCCAAATTATTTATTACCATAAATTCAGACTCCCGAACGTATTGAAACAAAAGCTCATTAATATTCCGGTCATTATTTATGCAAATGCAGACAGCGTTTATTGGGTTGTAACCAGATTTAGTGTTAAGCTCATCTATTCCGTGTAACTAGGACTTTACCACGATTTAAAATTAAAATTAGGATTGGTAACTTTTGTTCATTTACATAGAAACACAGCGTTACAACACACAACATTAGTTGATTGTTCAGAAAACCATTTATTATTTATGAAATTACTATATTTTTACTATCTATCACATCAGGCCTATTTTACTACAAATTCTAAAGATCAATCTTTTGTAATTCTTATAAATTAAATCTCTCTTGATCAATCAAGTATAATAAACACTTTGCAATAAATTATAATTATAAATGTAACAACATACATTTTTTAGTACTCATTATTTTGAAATATTAATCTAAAAATGTATAATTAACATAACATATAATTAAATGTTCTTTAGGAATATAAAAGCGAGAAGATAATTTGTTTTTACTTATCACATAAAATTGTGGTAGTCGAAGAAGTAAATATAGAAATGTAGTCAAAAGACAATATAGCTTATATGTTACATTACTGAAAATTGAAAATAAATAAGAAACACACATGTCAAACCTCAAAAATTAACCGGGGAAGCAATAACATTAAAAGTATGAAACATAATACATAATTGTAAGATATGATCGATGAAAGGAACTTCATAAACCTATAGTGTAAGTTAAGATGTCGGAATCCACCATTATATGCCCAACAATATGGTTTACTTATATTTTACATTATTTATGAACTACTTAGTGATAGAAACTTGTTTTAATGTACCTCATTAGTCACGGCTACATGCTGGTATTGTGACCCAAAGGTACTTACATATGAGACACATTCGTCCAGTAGTAATGGCTACAGTGGTATGCCAAAGGGTAACAATAGGAACTATCGATCAGTGCGACAATAGGAGTGCCAGAAGTGCAGTATAAGTGCAGTAGCCATTACTCCTTGACGAATGTGACTCATGTATTAGTATCACTATGTTACAATACTGACATATTGCAGTGACTAATGAAGCACATTTATCTAACACTACACTGCTGGCACTCCTATTGTCGCACTGATCGATAGTTCCTATTGTTACCCTTTGGCATACCACTGTATACTACTGGATGAATGTGACTCATGTATTAGTACCACTATGTTACAATACTGACATATTGCAGTGACTAATGAAGCACATTTATCTAACACTACACTGCTGGCACTCCTATTGTCGCACTGATCGATAGTTCCTATTGTTACCCTTTGGCATACCACTCCAGCCATTACTACTGGACGAATGTGTCTCATATGTAAGTACCTTTGAGTCACAATACCAGCATGTAGCCGTGACTAATGAGGTACATTAAAACAAGTTTCTATCACTAAGTAATACATAAATAATGTAAAATATAAGTAAACCATATTGTTGGGCATATAATGGTGGATTCTGACATCTTAACTTACACTATAGGTTTATGAAGTTCCTTTCATCGATCGTATCTTACAATTATGTATTATGTTTCATACTTTTAATGTTATCGCTTCCCCGGTTAATTTTTGAGGTTTGACATGTGTGTTTCTTATTTATTATCAATTTTCAGTAATGTAACATATAAGCTATATTGTCTTTTGACTACATTTCTATATTTACTTCTTCGACTACCACAATTTTATGTGATAAGTAAAAACAAGTTATCTTCTCGTCTTTATAATCCTAAAGAACATTTAATTATATGTTATGTTAATTATACGTGTTTAGATTAATATTTCAAAATAATGAGTACTAAAAAATGTATGTTGTTACATTTATAATTATAATTTATTGCAAAGTGTTTATTATACTTGATTGATCAAGAGAGATTTAATTTATAAGAATTACAAAAGATTGATCTTTAGAATTTGTAGTAAAACAGGCCTGATGTGATAGATAGTAAAACTATAGTAATTTCATAAATAACAAATGGTTTTCTGAACAATCAACCAATGTTGTGTGTTGTAACGCTGTGTTTCTATGTAAATGAACAAAAGTTACCAATCCTAATTTTAATTTTAAATCATGGTAAAGTCCTAGTTACACGGAATAGATGAGCTTAACACTAAATCTGGTTCAACCCAATATACGCTGTCCGTATATGCATAAATAATGACCGGAATATTAATGAACTTTTGTTTCAATACGATCGGGAGTCTGAATTTATGGTAATAAATAATTTGGAGTGTACAGGTATTCTGTTCAAACATTTTAAATTTTTGTCTAGTTTAAAATACCACAATATATTGTTGCCATCAGACTGGATAACCACAAAAAACATGTATTAGTTTTTTTTACATCAGGCAAAACCACTAAAAAATGTCTAAAAACCATCTTTAAATCTGTTTTATAATGGTCTAAGTAAAAAGAATTCTAAACTGGGTTAAGTTTTACATCAATTAATTAAAGGTTAAACAAACCCTTAACTCATTAGTTTATCGGCCCTGACCAATAACTTTGTTTGAATAAGTTATCTCCAATCTTACGTTCAAATCCAGTTGCACTAACTGCATACAGTGGTATGCCAAAGAGCAACAATAGGAAGTATCGATCAGTGCGACAATAGAAGTGCCAGAAGTGTGGTGTTAGATAAATGTACCTAAATATTCACTGCTACAGGCCAGTATATTGACATTGTGGTACTAATACATGAATCACATTCGTCCAGGAGTAATGGCTACAGTGGTATGCCAAAGAGCAACAATAGGAAGTATTGATCAGTGCGACAATAGAAGTGCCAGCAGGGTAGTTTTAGATAAATGTACCTAAATATTCACTGCTACAGGCCAGTATTGTGACATTGTGGTACTAATAAATGAGTCAAATTCATCTAGGAGTAATGGCTACAGTGGTATACCAAAGAGCAACAATAGGAACTATCGATCAGAGCGACAATAGAAGTGCCAGCAGTGTAGTGTTAGATAAATGTACCTAAATATTCACTGCTACAGGCCAGTATTGTGACATTGTGGTACTTATACATGAGTCACATTCATCCAGGAGTAATGGCTACAGTGGTATGCCAAAGAGCAACAATAGAAACTATCGATCAAAGTGACGATAGAAGTGCCAGCAGTGTAGTGTTAGATAAATGTACCTAAATATTCACTGCTACAGGCCGGTATTGTGACATTGTGGTACTAATACATGAGTCACATTCATCCAGTAGTAATGGCTACAGTGGTATGCCAAAGGGTAACAATAGGAACTATCGATCAGTGCGACAATAGGAGTGCCAGAAGTGCAGTACTAGATAAATGTGCTTCATTAGTCACTGTAGTATGTCGGTATTGTGACATAGTGGTACTAATACATGAGACACATTCATCCAGGAGTAATGGCTACAGTGGTATGCCAAAGAGCAACAATAGAAACTATCGATCAAAGCGACGATAGAAGTGCCAGCAGTGTAGTGTTAGATAAATGTACCTAAATATTCACTGCTACAGGCCGGTATTGTGACATTGTGGTACTAATACATGAGTCACATTCATCCAGGAGTAATGGCTACAGTGGTATGCCAAAGGGTAACAATAGGAACTATCGATCAGTGCGACAATAGAAGTGCCAGCAGTGTAGTGTTAGATAAATGTACCTAAATATTCACTGCTACAGGCCAGTATTGTGACATTGTGGTACTAATACATGAGTCACATTCGTCCAGTAGTAATGGCTACAGTGGTATGCCAAAGGGTAACAATAGGAACTATCGATCAGTGCGACAATAGAAGTGCCAGCAGTGTAGTGTTAGATAAATGTACCTAAATATTCACTGCTACAGGCCGGTAATGTGACATTGTGGTACTAATACATGAGTCACATTCATCCAGGAGTAATGGCTACAGTGGTATGCCAAAGAGCAACAATAGAAACTATCGATCAAAGCGACAATAGAAGTGCCAGCAGTGTAGTGTTAGATAAATGTACCTAAATATTCACTGCTACAGGCCGGTAATGTGACATTGTGGTACTAATACATGAGTCACATTCATCCAGGAGTAATGGCTACAGTGTTATGCCAAAGAGCAACAATAGAAACTATCGATCAAAGCGACAATAGAAGTGCCAGCAGTGTAGTGTTAGATAAATGTACTTAAATATTCACTGCTACAGGCCGGTATTGTGACATTGTGGTACTAATACATGAGTCACATTCATCCAGTAGTAATGGCTGGAGTGGTATGCCAAAGGGTAACAATAGGAACTATCGATCAGTGCGACAATAGAAGTACCAGCAGTGTAGTGTTAGATAAATGTACCTAAATATTCACTGCTACAGGCCGGTATTGTGACATTGTGGTACTAATACATGAGTCACATTCATCCAGTAGTAATGGCTACAGTAGTATGCCAAAGAGCAACAATAGGAAGTATCGATCAGTGCGACAATAGAAGTGCCAGCAGTGTAGTTTTAGATAAATGTACCTAAATATTCACTGCTACAGGCCAGTATTGTGACATTGTGGTACTAATACATGAGTCACATTCATCCAGTAGTAATGGCTACAGTGGTATGCCAAAGAGCAACAATAGGAACTATCGATCAGTGCGACAATAGAAGTGCCAGCAGTGTAGTGTTAGATAAATGTACCTAAATATTCACTGCTACAGGCCGGTATTGTGACATTGTGGTACTAATACATGAGTCACATTCATCCAGTAGTAATGGCTACAGTGGTATGCCAAAGAGCAACAATAGGAAGTATCGATCAGTGCGACAATAGAAGTGCCAGCAGTGTAGTTTTAGATAAATGTACCTAAATATTCACTGCTACAGGCCGGTATTGTGACATTGTGGTACTAATACATGAGTCACATTCATCTAGTAGTAATGGCTTCAGTAGTAGGCCAAAGAGCAACAATAGGAACTATCGATCCGTGCGACAATGGGAATGCCAGTGCAGTGATAAATAAAGTACCTCTTAATTAATAAAAATTAAGTTTTCTTTTTAATAAATCATGTTTTATATATTTTTAGATGCTGGCAAATTGTAGTAAATATTTTAGATAGAGTAAATATTTTTAATTTTTGAAAAATAATTTTATTTTAATAATTAATTTTTGATAATTATCTGATAGTTATCAAAATAGCAATCAGTGGGCTCTAAAGTCATCAATTAAGGTTGACTTTAGAGTCATCAATAACTGATGACTTTAGAGCCCAATTATCTTAATGCAATCTTGTTGTTAAATCAAGGCTGTTGTTTTCCCACAAATAGGCATTCCTCATAACCAATGCAAAACAGACAGTCACGTGACAGAGTTTAATCTATGACGATAGCTATATTAAAAAACTAATAATCACAACAGCAAAAATAATTGTAAGTATTCATTAACCCTAAAATGTTGGCAAAATTAGCAACAGATTTCTGAATTTGAACACACTTGTTATTAACATTTGAAGTGTAATCCTGTTTTAAAGTGATGTTTCAATAATATTATTTATTAGTCCAGCAATTACTTAAAATGCTATAATCACAAAAACAAAATTGCGCTCTTAGTGATTTCATAATGTAATGGAACGACGTTTTTTTAATTAGAATATTTACTTCCAGTTTCCTTTGTTCTGATAAACTGTAAAAAATACAGTTTTAATAAATTACATGAGTACGCAGTATATTTATTTAACTGGTTTATATAATTTGTCAGAAAAGTGCTGTCTAATATATTAACTGTAAATTTGTGTATATTACAGTTTTTAACCTATATGGTATTTTCTTTTATAATTTTTTTTTAAACACGTAGTTTAAAGTGAAAATTTAATTAGGGTATTTAATTTAAGTTTAAATAGTTGTATGATTTTCACATATATATAAATATATATCATTGTTTCATTTACACATGAAAACAACTTCTGCTAAGGAAAGCGTTATTTTCACTGAAAACCCCTCCAGAAGGCTTTCCTTGTAAAAGTGTCACCAACCTCGGCAATGAGACTTCATTAGAGAAACAATCAGACCGCCCTTGGTGGCAACTTTATACCTGGGATGAAAGCAAATGAGCCCTCTTTTTATTCCAAAGGCTGTCTACGATAATGACGTATTTTAGGACACTGTAAATCATCTCTGAGTAAAAGGTTCAGCGAATCGTGTCACTACGACGCCGATCTTAGAGATTTTGGGGAATACGAGAGGTGAATGGCTGTGATGAGTGTAGATGAACAAGTGTAGTTATTGTTACCTAAGGTCGAGCTGTTCTAAGGCAAGAGCTATTTATTAATAGGCCAATAGGCAAGGCAACTAAGGGACCTACCTATTTTTGTGGAATCCGAACCACGAAATGTTGGTCTGTCTAATTTTCAGCTATTTGAAAAAACTGATACTCAGTGTTCTTCCCTACACAACACCCAGACACAGACTACCAGCCAACATGACATCCTATACTCCTCAAGTTCCACTGTCGCAAATAGCAAATAGATTATATTTAATACTTTATATTTACCTCACATCGTGTAAAACATTAGTTCCAAGTAGTTCTTCTATATTAACAACTCCATTAGTGGGGCATATGTTGTCAGGTCATTCATGTTGCATGTTCCATGTTTTATAAACTCACTAATGCATTAGCTTCCTTTTTACATTATCCTCATTCTATCTGCGCCGGAACCTTTAGACTTCCTTCTCCATCTATTATTAACTATATTTATTGTAATATTACAATTATATAATTGTTTATATTTGAATAGATGACAACCCTGTACGCTTCGTGTGCCATACTTTTAGCTGGCTTGTGTAATTTATTAAATTTTTACGAACATTGCATGCTTACATTGTTCTAAAATAACCTCTAACGTCAAGTTGAACCATCCTGAGATATCTCATTTGTATGTATAATGCCATGGATAAGTCTTTATTTCAGCTCTTTGAGATCATGTAGAAAATATTTTGTGCCAAGCTTCATGGGCCAAAGCCTTGTATATTTTGACAAACTTTGACCAGTCAGTAAATGGTATATAGCTTTTGTACATACGAGTATGATTGTTTTAATATTTTTTCTATATTAAAATATGTTAAAAAGGGCTTTTTATTGAAAAGTCTATATAAAGTTAGTTGGATATTAGCTTTTGTTTGTTATACTGAGATTTTACCAAACCTAGTATTATACTAAATGTACTTCTTACTGCGGTTTAATATACGATAATTAAATACTACATTATCAATCTATATATCGTTAAATATTTTTCACTAAACCACCTATGTCAGTCAGGTCTCATTATAATCTTTGTTATTTACAGTAGTACTGAGTGTGTCTTATAAAGAACTGTTTTAATGTTTTGCACATTTATTTATTTATTTATTTATTTATTTCAGATTTACATGACAGCTACAGGACATGATACTTATAAAACTCTTGTACATAATAATTAAAATATTCCCAAAACAGCCAACATAATTTAATCCTAAACTTCTTAAATTAAACAATCATACTAAACTAAACTGCTGGCAGCCAAAAAAAAAAACAATATCAAACTCACTTTATTACAATTCACAATACAAACTATTGAACTCTTTATATTTAAGGTGTTCAATCTATGTTGTAGATTTGTTAAGGCTCTTGTTGCTAAGTTACATTCTAGATAAGAGTGTCGCCTGTATTTTATTCAACTCTACATTTATATAAAACCATGAATAATATTGCGCTAAAACATTTTAAAATTTGTTTTACCATGTTTTGTTCTCATTATAATTTGTTATGTACGTGTATAATGAGGGATAAGGCTGATAAATATAATTTCTACCATCGTTAAGGCACAAAAGACTGCCTGCAGTGACATTGTAGTCTATAATGATTCTATAGATGGCCGTGTTGTTATTGAGCCTCAGAACGGAGCGGTCGACCCACGTGCTTATTTTATGACTTCATATAAAACAGTGAACTTTCTCGACGGTAGAGTTACAACGACAAAAGTGCATCACTGAATTAAAATAAATTATAAAATGGAAAAACCTATAATAAAAATATTAAATTAATTTATTAATATCTTATTTTAGTTCTTTGCCATATCAACCAGAGCTTCTAAATATTAAATTTTTAATTTTCTTCCATACAATATACAAAAACTTCACGCTTTAAACAAAACACCATCACATATCCTTTTTTGTACGTTTTATTTCAAACCAGCCAACCCAAACTCCCTCAACGATAAATTTGACTTAGATAAAATATATCAGATAGAGTTAGTCAAATGAGAAAAATACTGAATAGATCAAACAATTTTGTAAAATTAAGAAACCGAATAACAAGTTTTGAAAATAATATAGCCAATGTGTTTAAAAAGTTAACCGTGTTAATGTGTTATTTTATTTTACTACATTTTGTGTAACAAGGGACTATGAATCAAGGTGTTAGGATTTAAGTAAAGACTACGGCATCAGTAACGTACAACAACATTAAAACATCTTGTTATTGCCATTAAACTTTTTTTTGAAATTATCGTAAATATTAGGGAATGTATTACGATTACATTTAGAGAATTAATTTACAATAATTTATATAAAAGCTTAAAAATTACTTTCTTTTCATTGTACTACAACATTATATAAATTGTTTATTTATTAAAAATTAAACTGATTTATACTCATAAAATTAAATTTATTTATGAAACTTAAACCACCCTAAGTGTATTTTATTGCTCTACAATAAGGTTATCGTTTTAAAGCAGTTCATATAATAGTATAAACTAAATCCTTAAGTCTTCATTTTCTTTAAAAACAGCGATGTTACTTTAAAAAAATATATAAATATATATATATATAATAATATATATATATATATAATAATATATATATATATATATATATATATATATATATATATATATATATATACCATCAATATCTATTTCCGTTAATAAAGCTATAAGCTCTTTAGGAGATGGTTACTTCTTCTAACCATCCTGGATATATACTATTTACTATTCTCATAAAATGTACATAATTATTTACCTACATCATTGTAGAGATGTTTCGTGGTTGATTAACCAAGGCTGTTCATGAATATAATTTGAATGCGCCTACTTATCACCATATATGAACAACCCCCTATCGTCACTATCACTCGCTTATGACTCTATGATATTTCTACTTGTTTATTAATGACTAAGTATATAAAACATGTATAGCTCGTTAAAAAGCTTATAACGAGCTGCTCTACCCATCCTACGTACACGCAACTTAGTAGTTTAAACCATTTATCGTTGAATTGACAGAAAGACAGTTGTTTGATCAGTTAAGACTTAGTTTAAATTACACAGTCATTATGTCCAACATTGTGTCATTATATCCAACTTAATAGTCATGTGAGCTATTAGTGGCACTCTCGTGGCAACTCCACTACCTTAGCTCCCAGTCCTGTGTAATATAGCTCCTCCATAAATAAGACGTCAGGAGGCAATAAGATCTTGAATGTTCCGCACCTCCCCATTACCCAGGATCTCCCACGTCAGAAGGTCACATAAAATCTCAAAACCCACCTCTAGGTACTGCTTTTCAGTTGAGTATATTAAATTTCTCACCCAATACTAGCTGGGCCGTAGCCTGGAACAATTTTGATGGACGTAATAAGTTTCTTATTAACGATCTGTCAATACCTGTAGGTGAGATGAACTTCCCTCTTAGGGAGTGGACATTATTGAATCGGTTCCGAACTGGGCAGATGTAACTACTGGAAATACAAATGGGGATTGACAGTAGATCAGTCATG
This sequence comes from Stictocephala bisonia, assembly GCA_035578905.1. Classification (NCBI taxonomy): domain Eukaryota; kingdom Metazoa; phylum Arthropoda; class Insecta; order Hemiptera; family Membracidae; genus Stictocephala; species Stictocephala bisonia. Next base: position 206,563 of record JAQJVL010000687.1, on the reverse strand, counting down.
TGATTGTGGAGAGTCTATCCAAACAATGGATCACATAGTTTCAGAGTGCCCCTTGGCTTGTTTTACGGAGGGATTAGCTAGCATAAATAGAATCTGTGAGGCATGTCTTAAATGGCTTGATGGATTGGATTTAGCTCTGTGACAAGAGATCGCTTTACATTTTTATTTCTATTAATATCTAATGACTTTTGGAGTTTTTCCAAATTAAACACAGCTTTGATCTAATTTTAAAATAAAAAAATGGTAGCTGACAAAAAGCCATACGCTATATATATATCGTAATTGATACAGTTTTATATATATATATATATATATATATATATATATATATATATATGTGTGTGTGTGTGTGTGTGTATGTATGTATGTATTTATCAAATAAAGAAAAAATACAATACAGATACTTATGTATACATTTAAAACACTATGTAAATAAAAAGAAGATAAGTAAGTTTTATAAACTCCATTAGTAATATGACGTCCATAGAGTGATGAAAATGTATAGTAGCTTTATCATTTCATAACTAAACTTATGACTCGTATGTTCCAGGGGAGTTTCAAACATGATGTAAATATTTACGGATGAAACAAAATCCATCCCTGCCATAAGTTTATTTTATGGCCTGTAAATCCCAGGATGAGAACGTGATATGGGATTTACTGGTCTGTAAAAACCCCACCCCTAGAGCAAAATGGGGAAAGCACCGTATTCAAATGTCTGTGTGGCGAGGTACTAAATGGTCTGGAAAAAGATATATATATCACAGTATGAAGTTAGATTTTGAAACGTATATTCTTACAACTAATAAATGTTTACAGAACCTGACGTTACAAAAGGAAAATTACATATCTACTAAGTATTCTGTTTTACGTTAGTTATGAGGATATCGAGATGAAATGAATGAAATGAAATGAAAAAAGTTTTATTTTCTGAGGCAAAGTTAGGACCATTAGGTCCTCTCTTACACTTAACCTCATAAAGAAAACTTAATACTTAACTAAAATGAGTATATCTAAAGAGTTCTTACGTGTTCACTGCTGCTGAGCACATCATTTATAAGTTAAACAACAATTTTAAAAAATCAGAGTTTTAAGATAATTAAAACTAAACAGATTAAGCATAAAGCATGAAAGAACATAAAACAAAGAAGAAAACAAAAACTATTACTTACATGAAAAAATAAATAAATAAAATAAAATAAATAAACAAATAAAAATAAATAATAAATAAAAAATATATATAATGAATAAAATAATAATAAATAAAAAGTATTCCATGTTCACAACAAACATACATCACACATACACTCAGTCCAGCATTGACAGCACGGCCAAGGCCTACAACCCCCACGAATCCGCCGACAACTACTCCCTTAGTGCCATACTGTTTGGTATGGTATGAGATGTCATACTGTTTGGTGACAGTGCGGACCAACGCACAGGCATTTATGTCCATGTGAGTTAATTTCCCTAGCTAATAATCATTGTCTATTTAAATATAATACTAGTAGTTAGATTATATATAAATCATAGTATTCTTATATTATTATTGTTATTATTATTATTATTATTATTATCACTGTCCATATTAAGTACGAATTGTTTTACATGTATTTTTTGGGAAATAAACTACGTTCTGATTCTGATCGTCGTGAAACGATTTTTGAACGTAAACCACAGTTAGTCCCATATTTTGAATTTTAAGTGATTTAATAAGTCTTGTTTTGTAAATTATACCTTTGCTCATGATATGTAGATAATATTTGGAGATTTCCAATGCTTTGAGTGTTTAAGAAACAAACAATGTTTCGACAGGTATAACAAACTCTTGCCGTCTACAGGTGTACTTACTACATCTAAAACATTTTTTTTTCACTAACCCATACTAAATGAGAAAAAGACTTATACTACCTGCTAGATACTAAAAATTACTGTTGAAAGTCAAAAGATCTTACAAAACTATCACATATAACATAATTATACAAAATATAATACACAATATGAAATACAAAAGAAATGCAAAATCAGTTAACAAAACGCAGACTAAGTTATTAAGTAGACCATATAATCAATGACATACAAAAATAAATGCAAATTAAAAAAGATCAACAGAGCATAGATCAGGTTATTAAACAGACAAAATATTCAACGAGATACGAAATAAATGCAAAAATATGAAAATATTCAACTTATCCAACCAGCTTCTAATTCCACTGAGGACTCCAAGGAGTGTAAGGAGTCCTTGCACCACTACACTCACGAGATCAACTCACCACGACCGTCAAAGATGAACTTTCAAATGTTCAAACAAACCTTTGTTATATGTATTCAGCTCGAGACTTCCACTCACTTTTAAAATGGTACATTAATCGTAAAACAGAAATGTTATATGTTTATATAATTCAAATTCTTCTAATACGGAAGAATAAATTGAAAGAAAATTGTGTTAGTAAACTTGTATGCTAAAAACTAAACAAAGTATAGATAAACCAATATATAAAGTATATTACTTACCATGATAGTTATAGTGGGATATTAAATCACACATAAGGATAGTTCCGAATAAAAGTCAAATATTCCATACCACACTTTCAAATATCTACTTTCACACTTTCATAAATGAACTAAATTTATGAGATTTATAAGTATATATTTAGAAAATTGTCATTAATATCATCCCATACATTATCTATAGAAATGTTATATATAATTACATTTATTTTTCAAATAAGTAATTACATTTTTTAACAGTCCTATCAAGAGGTTACCTTATACAATTCTTGAATGTCAATAGTTGGTTATCTTCTGGTATTAAGGTACAAATTGTTAATTGAATAAGTCTTATATTTAAATAATATCCTAAATTAAATAGTGATTCTACCCAGTCTCCTTGCATTGGTTTTTTTTTTTTTTTTTTAAAGTATCATATTATTAGCAATTCAAAAGTCAATATGCTTTATGCTTTTTTTCGGAGCTTGAAAACTCTCCGATGAAAACTATGATGGTTAAAAATTTACCGATATATTTTTTTTATAATCCAGTTCAATGTTACCATTAAAAATAGTGTAACGATTTTTTTTATTAAATAATAAGTAAGTTTTTTTTTACTTCACCTTACGTGTAAATAAGTAAAAATACTCCGTGGTTAATCTAGTATAACTGTTCAGCAATAACTAAGGAATAAATATTGTAATTAATTTAGATATGGTAATATAAGATACTAATAAGCTAATTTTATTATTTAATCAATAATATAACCAATATACCAACCTCAAAACATATAGTTATCGAATAAAATGTAATTATGAATATGGTAATTCATTTAAACCTATAAAAAGCATAATTTCACTGGAAAGCTTGATATATAATTTGAAACCAATATTTATAACCTCTAAACATATTACATTATAATAAAATGTAACATGTGTGTAATAAGTAAAGATGGGTAAACTAGAGAGATATTTAATCAAGGATACTACCACTACCTAGGTGAGTTAGAAATCATAAGCTTTACATTTATTTACGTTAAGATGTGGATTGTTAAAACTGCTGTCATATTAAGACATTAGGACTCTAAACTAACCTACTGATAGTTACAGACCAGAATGAACGCATCTCCGTGCCTAACGCTGGTTCGCAGGCGTTCTACAGGCTGTATTGTAGCGGGCACACCGTGCTATTAAGTCGCATGATAATGATGTCGTTATTAAATATTTTCTATATAAGGCCTTTTTTACATATAGAAACACTTGTTTAAATTGATGCATTGTTGAACAAATCACTGACTGTTATTTAATTAGTTTGTGAAAATCAACCTTGTACAACTTTATTATTTATTTTTCCCCTAAACAATTTTATATCTATATTATTATATTGTGTCGTGAAAAACTTCCTAGTTATAGTAAAAATATCTAGCAGTAGTATTAAAGAACACGTCATGTTAGCATAACAATTTAATATTATAATATTACTTAAAAATAACTTACTGTGTTTCTCAAGGAACATTACGTGAACATTTCAGATCCTCATAAACATAGACCAAGGGTTTACAGTTGAAATACACATAAAGTGATTTATTAATGTTTTGTACATTTATAAAATATACAAAACTGTAAAATATTAGTTTGTGTTTAATTTCAAATGTGTACTACATAAATTCGTTAGGTCACATATGTTAGCTGTCGTAATAAACACAAAAAAGCCTTCATTATCTTAGATACTACATGTGACGCACACTGTTCGCTGGATAAATCCCCACGTTCATTCAAGTCTGTAACTATCAGTACAAATACAAAGTATACAAAAGTAAATTCATACACGTTCTTACTAGTTTGATTATTTTGTTAGACTTTTTAGTTTTGTAAAGTACAGTAAACAAATTTCACAAGTTTTAAGTTTATTTTATTCCTGATAAACTAAGTTGATAGTTAAATGATTTCAATAGGATAACATTTGAAAGGTGATTTATATCTCAATAGAGCAATGACAACAATGAGCACTGCAATTCAAGCAGAACTAGAGCTTTATAGGCATAATTAGCTAACCAGCAATGAAATATAGTCTACATATATTTATTTTGTAACCCACATACTAATCATTTAACTCAAACAGTTGTCACGTGTAGAAAAGTAGTCCTAAAGTTAAGTTTGAAAGATAGTTTCCACGCTTAAAATAACTATTACATTTTTACACTCAGTGCTTGAACGTTTATCTATCAAAAGGTTGGATAAAAATTATTTCCTGTGCTAATAATTGAAAATAATTTTAAACCTTAATCTATAAAGAGTTAATAAGTAGTTTAAATAATCCAAAATCCTTCAAAACACAGGAAATTGAGTACGTCACAAATGTATAAACCCGATAAAATCTTATGTAATAAGATCAGATTTTACCGGGTAAACTTCTTTACAAGCTTCCAAAACAAACTTAAGAGTTCATAAAAAGAAGTGAGAGTAAAATATTGCCCCAAACTTGTTATCACAACAGATTTATACGTAAATTTGTCCTAAAACTCTGATCGTTTCTCTTTTACCAGCAGTTTCAATTTGCTTTATTTTGGAATGTAACATTTAATATAAAGAGCTAAAACAAGAACACAATTTTTAGATGCTGAAAGTAATTTTAGTGTTTATTTTTAGGTTGTTCTTTACTTATTTAAATACAGTACAAGTAAACGTCACACAGCACAAATCTACCACAATACAAGCAGAAAATGCACAAATATATTACAATACAAGTACAAAATACACAAATATTATGGTGATTGATTTCTGTGAACCACGCTAACCTTCCTCAGACCAGAGGGGTTCACAAAAGAAGATACTGTAATACTGTAAATAAATTCAATGTACATTACAGTTTGTATTACGCTACGGCTAGCCATTACAACTTGTTCATACTCCGTGGAGCTCCGTGAGACTCATACATGCAATACCACAACACGACTATACTGGGGTTATTTCCTATATTGAGAGTAGTGTTTTGAAGATTATAGGAGATAGGTCCTATTAGTACTATTACGGCGTCCGCTCAATGGTTACCATCGACATAAAGGTCTGGGTGTCAATGCTGGGTGAAAGTCAGGGCCACAAGTTGTGTGGGGAAAGAAGTAAGTATCCACCTTGTCAATTAGCTGACCAATAGTACGTGGTTCGTATTCCACACAAAGCTGTAGGTCTCTTAGTTGCCCTGACTATTGGGCTATCAATAAATTGTTCATTCTAAGGAACTGTTGAACTTAATTAGTAACATAGACTATGAACGTTCGTCCAGACTCATCCCACTGTTTTTGGGTTACGGTATTTAAAAAAATTGTTTTTTTCTATCGACTAATTTCCTATTTATTGAACAGTTTATTACAGAAGAGTTGCCTAAAATGTTTTCTAATCCAATGATTACTTCGTTCAAAGTAATTACTCATATCAAAATTATGAATAATTTTGAGACTACTGTATAAATTTTGTTTACTAAACCATGGTAGTGTAAACACTTTTATCGGTTTAAGAAAAATCGTTTTATCCTAATCAAGAATAGGAAGATGTACTTAAACCACTTTTTTTAAGTAATAAAAATAACTTGATTATTTTGACTCTTACTAGCAATAACTTTATGTATAAGTATTCCTAACTACTTTTTTAAAGTTGTGTTAACTATATAACATATGTTAGTATTACATACGACGTGACTGTATTTGTAAAACTGACCTTATGATGTAAATATGATTATTAAATTGTTTTGTGATTGCATCGAATATGATCCTGCAATGCCAATATTTATTCAGTTACACAAATACAAAATGTCATCAGTATGAAATTGGAAACGTGGATGTATTTGGAATTAGTACAAAAGACGGATAATGGACAATTGAATTACTATCAGCTATCGAACATTAATATTTGCATTTATCTTGTCATACATAGGTTAAAATATTATTCTAATTGTAGTGGTATTTCCTCCAGCTTGACATCTATAACGAAATATAACGTGTATTATGGAAGTGTGAAATGTATACTGAAGTGCTGCTAGTGTACTGCTAACAATAAAAATGTAGTTTTTAAAAACTTAAAACGTTCATTTGTTTTGCTAAAATATTGTTCTCTATCATCTTAATTCTCGGCTGCTTTTAAAGCAGGTTAAATTTAAATTAAACACACAATGAAGCTGGTTTGATTATAGAACAGAATTAAAATGTTACAGATCTACTAACTCTAAATCCAGTGGTCTACCTTTAGCCTTAGTTTAAATAAATAAATAAGAGAACGAACAAATCATGTGCTAAAAGTTCTCAGTTCGATCCCAATCAGAGTCAATACATTTTGAGAAGGATCAGCTGATAACCACCGGCTGTTCATTTGTCATTGAGCTAATAATTAATTACACTTTCTGAGGAATAGTCGGCCTTAGTTTGTAACAATGAATACATTCATCTACACTCATCACACTTATTCGAAATCCATATTCGTCCATATCTTGACGATTTGCGTCTTATTAATAAATAAAAATATATAGATTGGAATAGAGGTTCTTATTTTTAAATGATACTAATTTTAATTTCTTTATCTAGTCGTATACTTTTATGTAGTATGTATGCATTATAAGTATATAGCTACTTCAAATTGGTGTGCAGCTTAAAATAAAGATAAACATGTTTTACACCCTATCTGCTCTAAATAATTTATATACAGGGTGACTATTAAGTCTCCAAATCTAGCATACCATACTTGTAATAGTATGCTAATTTTCTGTGTACATGGTGATCAGATGTTATTTTTGGGATATGGCCCGTTAGGAGTAAGAAGAAAATCTTTAATGGCAGCCTATGTTGATTTTTACATCATTTTAAACTAAAAACTATGCCACAAACCAGACTCTAAGGTTGATCCAGTCGGAAGTAATTGCTGTTCAAAGTTTCAAAAATGTTTAATAAACTGTACTTACGAATAACATAAAGTTATAAGTTAAAGGAAATACTTACTGGGAATACTTGAAGGGAAATTTAAATAGCGACAAGTATCAGGAAATGCTCCAAAATGAGATAGTTCCTGCTCTACAAGATAGTCTTGCTGACTTCCAAATATGTTTTTTCCAACAAGACGGAGCACCGCCACACTATTGTGTTCAAGTGAGGTAATACTTAGATACAGTATTCCGTCACCGGTGGATTGGAAGACTCGGAGCGATTGAGTGGCCGGCTCGTTCCTCTGACATAACTCCGTTAGACTACTTTATATGGGGCTACCTTACAGACGAAGTTTATGAAACTCAGCCTACAGGTCTGATTGATCTTAGACACATGATAGCTTAGGAAGCTCAAGCTATTCCACGAGAATACATACAAAAACTAGTAGCCAACTTTTATTACCGGTTAGCACATTGCCAGACGGACAACGGGGATCATTCCGAACACCTACTTTAGAAGTAGTTAGAAAGTATTCCCTTCAACTCGCAATTTTATGTTTTTCTAAGTACAATGTATCAAACATTTTTAAAACTTTGAACAGTAATTACTTCCGACTGGATCTAGCTTTGTAGAATCCGGTTTGTGGCATTGTTTTTAGTTTAACTAAACCTTTAAAATGATGTACAAATCAACATAGGCTGCCATTAAAGATTTGCCTCTGACTCCTAACGGGCCGTCCCCCAAAGATGACATCTGATCACCATGTACACAGAAACGTTGCTTACTATTTGGATGTGATATCTCTTGTCGTTTAAAAGTTATAAAGTCATCCTAAGACTTAATTGTCACCCTGTCTACTTATTTAAAATGTGTAACTATGAAGATTGATGGAGACAAGCTGAACGCTGTTGTCTCACCAGCACTGGAATCATGGGAGTACAGTTACGTAATACGCTTGCTTTCCAGTGATTTGTTAGATACGTACTCACTGGAGGATTACTTCATACAGAGAACAATATACATGCCATTGGGAACAATAAACGAAATCATATAAAATGTTCAGCAAAACTGTTTTCAGTATGTTAATTTCTTAGGTTAGTGTTTCGAATTGTATATAATGATTTATAGATCACTTCTACTTTTTATTTGTTGATATTGTACTAAAGCCTTTAATTAATCACCATGAACTAGTTTTATTTCATATGAAGTTTTTTATTTTTTTTTTTTCTGTTTCAGTTTTTAGTATATAACGGGAAACCGAGCTTCGCTCAGTTGAACTTTGCAAACTGAACAGGTAGCATCATATCTCCCAGAGGAACTGAGAATCATTTGTTGATGCTCTACCTTGTTGGTTATAAATAAAATTTCGTTTCGGAGGTCCTCCACGTTTAATTTCTAGTTTTTCAAACATATAATATATTACTAATAATTAAAGCTTCCGGTACGATGAAATACGAAATAAAATATAATATATAGTTCGATCAACAACGTTTATTTTATAAGGGTTAACGTTATTCTGCAAAATTCAAAATAAATAATATTATTTAAGATGCTCAGTAACTATAGCAACACACACGAAAATGACACTTTTGGAAACACTTCACACTAACAGTATATGAAAAGTTAAACCCATATAAAAAGAAAACTAATTAAGAAGGGATACCCGCACAAAAATAATAAAAACTGGGATCGTATGATTTTTTGCTGATGCAGGTTGTCCTCTCATCACAATAGCTGTGATGGATTTTTTTCTGCTAGAAGTCAAAAACACGTCTAGGAGCCTTTGGAGCATAAATCAGAAGTTTCCCAGGGTTGAGACCGGTGTCAATTGATAAAAAAAAAACGAAAACGTGGACGACTTCTATGTGAATAAAGTATGGAAAATCATAATACAAAAATATTACCACAGATATATAGCATAGATTACTGCCGAATCCCATGGTTTTTCACTCCATACTAACTTTTGAACACATTAGACATTAAAAAGAAGTAGTTTTATCCTTCAGCAGTTACATATATTACTTGTTCGAAATAATTAAAAATAATTACATTCCATGCAGTACAAATATTTTATTCATAACATAACAATTATTGCTGCAACACAAACATTATATATGTAACACATTATCCACGCTAGAAGTATTTTGTGTTTTTAAACAGTTGGTAAACTAGAACAGTCCTCCAGAGTAAGTACGTACAACGGAGTAAACACAGCATTCGTTTACTTGGAAAGGAGCTGAAATGACAAAATCCCTATGGAAGTCGACGCCAACTTGCCCTCCCCTGTTGTTTTCTGATTAACTTGCAAAAAGAACTTGACTCCCCTGGAACTAGTTAGATGAATTCCAACTTCCCAGTATTGCCATTTTTCTCCATCGCTGTAAAGTAGAATAATTAAAGGAGACTTGTTCACACTAGAGCTGCTCCCAATTGAATGGAGAATTAATATATTTGTAATGAAAAATGCCTTAACTAATTACCAGTCAATTACGTGATCAAAGTTATTTCGACCATTTTTTAAAAATTTTAAAGCAATAAATATAAATTCTTAGTATTAAATATTTAGTTTAAATTACAAGAAACCACTTTACCGTAAGATTAGATGAGAAACAACTGGTGCTTACATACTGGCCCTGCAGCAGAACGTACAAAACAGTATCACGACGTGACTATACTGAGTCTGCAGCACTAAGTACAAAGCCGTATTATGACGTGACTATACTGAGTCTGCAGCACTAAGTACAAAACAGTATCACGACGTGAATATACTGAGTCTGCAGCACTAAGTACAAAACAGTATCACGACGTGACTATACTGAGTCTGCAGCAATACGTACAAAACAGTATCACGACGTGAATATACTGAGTCTGCAGCACTAAGTACAAAACAGTATCACGACGTGACTATACTGAGTCTGCAGCACTAAGTTCAAAACAGTATCACGACGTGACTATACTGAGTCTGCAGCACTAAGTTCAAAACAGTATCATGACGTGACTATACTGAGTCTGCAGCAATACGTACAAAACAGTATCACGACGTGAATATACTGAGTCTGCAGCACTAAGTACAAAACAGTATCACGACGTGACTATACTGAGTCTGCAGCACTAAGTACAAAACAGTATCATGACGTGACTATACTAAGTCTGCAGCACTAAGTACAAAACAGTATCACGACGTGAATATACTGAGTCTGCAGCACTAAGTACAAAACAGTATCACGACGTGACTATACTGAGTCTGCAGCACTAAGTACAAAACAGTATCATGACGTGACTATACTAAGTCTGCAGCAATACGTACAAAACAGTATCACGACGTGACTATACTGAGCCTGCAGCACTAAGTACAAAGCCGTATCATGACGTGACTATACTGATTCTGCAGCAATACGTACAAAACAGTATCACGACGTGACTATACTGAGTCTGCAGCACTAAGTACAAAACAGTATCATGACGTGACTATACTAAGTCTGCAGCAATACGTACAAAACAGTATCACGACGTGACTATACTGAGCCTGCAGCACTAAGTACAAAGCCGTATCATGACGTGACTATACTGATTCTGCAGCAATACGTACAAAACAGTATCACGACGTGACTATACTGAGTCTGCAGCACTAAGTACAAAACAGTATCATGACGTGACTATACTAAGTCTGCAGCAATACGTACAAAACAGTATCACGACGTGACTATACTGAGCCTGCAGCACTAAGTACAAAGCCGTATCATGACGTGACTATACTGATTCTGCAGCAATACGTACAAAACAGTATCACGACGTGACTATACTGAGTCTGCAGCACTAAGTACAAAACAGTATCACGACGTGACTATACTAAGTCTGCAGCAATACGTACAAAACAGTATCATGACGTGACTATACTAAGTCTGCAGCAATACGTACAAAACAGTATCACGACGTGACTATACTGAGTCTGCAGCACTAAGTACAAAACAGTATCATGACGTGACTATACTGAGTCTGCAGCACTAAGTACAAAACAGTATCATGACATGACTATACTAAGTCTGCAGCAATACGTACAAAACAGTATCACGAAGTGACTATACTGAGTCTGCAGCACTAAGTACAAAACAGTATCATGACGTGACTATACTAAGTCTGCAGCAGTAAGTACAAAACAGTATCATGACGTGACTATACTAAGTCTGCAGCAATACGTACAAAACAGTATCACGACGTGACTATACTGAGTCTGCAGCACTAAGTACAAAACAGTATCATGACGTGACTATACTGAGTCTGCAGCACTAAGTACAAAACAGTATCATGACATGACTATACTAAGTCTGCAGCAATACGTACAAAACAGTATCACGACGTGACTATACTGAGTCTGCAGCACTAAGTACAAAATAGTATCATGACGTGACTATACTGAGTCTGCAGCACTAAGTACAAAACAGTATCATGACGTGACTATACTAAGTCTGCAGCAATACGTACAAAACAGTATCATGACGTGACTATACTGAGTCTGCAGCACTAAGTACAAAACAGTATCATGACGTGACTATACTGAGTCTGCAGCACTAAGTACAAAACAGTATCATGACGTGACTATACTAAGTCTGCAGCACTAAGTACAAAACAGTATCATGACGTGACTATACTGAGTCTGCAGCACTAAGTACAAAACAGTATCATGACGTGACTATACTGAGCCTGCAGCACTAAGTACAAAACAGTATCATGACGTGACTATACTGAGTCTGCAGCACTAAGTACAAAACAGTATCATGACGTGACTATACTGAGTCTGCAGCACTAAGTACAAAACAGTATCATGACGTGACTATACTGAGTCTGCAGCACTAAGTACAAAACAGTATCATGACGTGACTATACTGAGTCTGCAGCACTAAGTACAAAACAGTATCATGACGTGACTATACTAAGTCTGCAGCAATACGTACAAAACAGTATCACGACGTGACTATACTGAGTCTGCAGCACTAAGTACAAAACAGTATCATGACGTGACTATACTAAGTCTGCAGCAATACGTACAAAACAGTATCACGAAGTGACTATACTGAGTCTGCAGCACTAAGTACAAAACAGTATCACGACGTGATTATACTGAGCCTGCAGCACTAAGTACAAAGCCGTATAATGACGTATAATGACTACGCTTATCCGTTTACATTCATTACACGAATCCTCACAACAGACAATTTATTAATAACGAAAATGGATAAACGAAAATCAGTCAACATATAATTAACACGTCAAAAAGTATCATCAGTAATAAAAAGAAGTGTCAAATCAACAAACTTGAGCTCTGAGGGAAACATACATTTTAATATTTTTACAAAACCCTAAAATACAATATGAAAATTATCTTCACAGGAATGTTAGTATTTGTTTTTTAATTAAATTAACATGGAAATACGTAATTTGTATAGTTTCTATTTATTTTATTTCAATATTTCCATAAGGAAAAGTGATTATACACTCTTTTTCAATAAAATATAACTTTTAATAGGATTGAAATCTGATGAGAGGCGGAATGTAGTTTTGCTGTTATTGGATATATACGTTATAGTTCAGCTCTACAATGAACTGTGTTAAATGTTTGATTGGCAATCGTAATGTCAGATGAATGCCATCAAAATTGAATTCAGGATATCTGTGTACAATGTAACACCAAAGCATTTCACAGCTGATCAATTCAGCGGACGTTAAAAATATTTATCGTGTGATCAGCATTTTTACTTGTTTCTTGTTTTACAGTATTAGAAATTGATATATAATACTATTTAATCATTTTAAGTTGTAGTAAATCAAATTCGTTAAAATTGGGATCAGTTGGTTAAATCGTATCAAGTTACTTTTGCGTGGAAAATGTTGCACCGTACGTACTCGTTCATTGAGATATTTGTATTAAGGCAATTATTACTTTAAAACAGCTAGTGTTTGCTGGTCTTCATAATTGTTCAATCGATCAAAATTTATTATTTTAAATGTTGGTAGAGTGCATTTTAAAAAATAAAAACCTCTTCTGTGGCTAAACAACATTATTTTAGTACATAAACTCAGTATTTATAGATCATTTTAGTATTTATTTTTGGTTTAGCTTACACTAATTCTTTATTTTGTCCCTCGTGTATTCGTTTTACTTCCATTGTTCTAATTTTTTTTTTTTTTTACCATATATAGTGAGTATCCCTACGTAGCATATATATTTTTTCCTAGTAAAGCATATAAATCACAACAATCCCATCAAAGAATTATGAAATATTTTCACGTATTTTGGTCCCGTATGGATCTTGGTCATTTAGCTACATTACTCTTAATATTAAATTGTATTACCAACTAAATCATATTATTGCAGCAATAATTATTATGTAAATTGATAATTGTAAATCTATTATATTAACTAGAATAGGTTTGACTCTAAAAAATTTCGTTAACTCATGAGAGACAGCTATTTCATATGATATTCTTAATATAAATCAGCCATTTAATAAAAAAATTTAAATTTTATATATATAGTTGTTTAATATAGTTGAATTAAGTAAGCTTTTAATCTCGTTAATTTTTCTATAAATCAGCCAAATTATATTATTGAAAACCTAATGCGCTAGATCAAATATAATTTAAACACTTCAAACAGTAAAACTATTCGCTGTTTTATACGCAACCTACAAATTTTAATTAAATTTAGTGACATTAATAATAATTTTATTTATAGTTGTCTTTTTGATTGATTTTCTTCTAAATTATATTCCCAAAATTTAATCATAAAAGTAACTCTTCAGTTGTACAATTTATATTTTAAAAAGTACAAAACATAAAATAAATCATAGCAATGTAAATATCGAATTTAAAGAAAAAGGGGTGGTAGATATAAAGGGTGCAGTAGAATATTACTGAGTGTTAAATAGTGACAGGCAGACGAATACAGAACACAGCAATCTACTTACCCCTGTCTGGGGCTGTCATCGGTTATGATTCAAGCCAAGATCTCTTGTCTTTATATTTTATATTCCCCACTTTTTCCTTGGTAATTAATATTGTTTCCTCACTATACTAACACAGTTGAGCACTATCAATGGAAATGTTGTGTTGTTTTCACGTATAAATGCAGTTTTTTTTAATATTTTCACTAAACTACAATTATATTGAAAATCATTGAAGTTCGAAATGTTGCTTTGGAATTTTCAAACAATCTACAATAGTTATAGTTACAAGGCATTCCCCTTTATAACATCTATCAACTAGTACTGCTCTACACTCTCCTTGATCGTTCGTGCGATGTTGATAAACTTCCCACAAGTGAACAAAGAAAGGGATTTTTAAACACAAGCATTTATGCGTTTTTCATATATCTTTAAAGTTATAAAAATTTCAATATAAGGATTGAGGAACAAGAATAAGTCCTCAAATACATTACATACACTTGTATTGTAATAGAATACTGAATAATTTTGAGTTTTCCCTCATTTTGATAGATAATTTGATTCTGTTATTCATGTTTGAAAGTACATAAACGATCCAACTTTTTCAAGAAAGTTTTTAAGCACTTAACTGTGCCATGATTATTATTCATTATTCATCATTATGACACCAATGGTATAGATATGGGATTAATATGTGGAACGAATAAGTATGTTGAATTTATATGAACGAGTGTAGTCTTTGTTACTAACTGAGGGTGACTGTTCCTTAAAAAGAACCATTTGTTAACAGTCCAAGTTTTAGGGCAACTAAGGGACCTACAGCTTTACGTAGAATCCAAACAACGTAGCCTAGGTCTGATTTTAAGCTAATTGTCAAGCTTCATACTCAGTTCTCTACCTTAGACAACTTGGACACCTCAGACCACTCTAGTAGTGTCCACGCCGATGGCAAACATTAGGCTCAAATAGTGAGCACTTTTACAGGGTGTTTGGGAACTCTTTTGCCAAACTTTGGGATTTAGTTCTGGACATGAAAAACAAACAAAAAATGTCATATAACAGTATGGTATATCTCACTTCGTTAACTGTCTGTCCGTATGTTTGTCTGAACCATAAATGCCACAGATTTCAAATATTGCATAGTTAGTAAGACTGATAGCACCTAAACGTGCAATGATTTTTTATATTTTTTGTTCAACCGTCCGTAAACAGATTTTGTTTTTAAAATTAAAAATTAACAAAGAAAATCCACTGATATTCCTATCCTAAGGTATTTCCAAACGGTTGAACAAAAAATATCAAAAATAATTTTACGTTTATGTACTATTAGCTTTACTAACCATGCAACATTTTTAATCTGTTGCATTTATGGTTCCTGATTTATTATTTTTTATAAATATCATAACCATACGGACAGAAGATTAACGAAGTGAGATAGATCATACTGTTAAAAACATTTTTTTTTTTTTTTCATATCAAGAACTAAGTCCTAAAGTTTGGCTAGAGTTCCCAAACACTGTATAGTTTATGCAGTAAATTTGGATCCAGTAAAACCCTGTCATTGCTCCATATTTAATTAGCGTATGTTTTTAATATTTTTTATTTCGAAATTCTAAACAAATGATTATGTCTACTATCACCTCTTTAACTATATAAGACTGTGGACCTTCAATGGCTAGCAGATATTTCTTGTACGTTGTACATTGTGTATGAGTAAGGTAACATATTGTAGTTGGGTTACCTTGTGTTTCCAAATTACATAGCATAGACAACAGATCCTGAAGGATTGAGTATAGTTTACAATATACAATGAGGGATTATAGTTTACAATATATTTTACTGAATGTAATTAATTGCTTTATTCATTGCTAAAGCCTCCTGAGCTGATATATATAACAAATAATAAGGTTAACGTACCTTTTGTCGTCTTCAGCTACAAAATCTTCTTAATTGGATTACCGGTTTCAGAGTAAAAACTCCATATTCACATCCATTGTACGTTGTCAAAAGTCACATCAAAACATTATACAAAAATTAAAGATTTACAAAAAATAATAAAACATATGATAACATTGCCGGTTGATATGATGGTTAGATCCGGATTGAGCGTGCAGCTGGAACGATGTTATCCAATGGTTACTTGACTTTGAATAATTTTATTTCTATCTGGCCGTCTGTCTTCTTTCGTCGGTTGATGCAAATTTGTAATCCGATCAAATAAAATATTTGTAGAGAATTTTGATTTTTCATTAAGCACAGTATTTGGGTTACTTTTTATGGCTTTATATATTTCATAATTTTCAAGAGTATTCACTGTCGCTCCTTTATTACATTTATGGAGAATATCTAGGCTGGTGTGAATGTCCTTAATATTATGATTGTTGTTAACTAAATGTTCAGCAAAACGAGAAGTTTGAGGCTTGTTAACGTTCTTGGGTAGGTGTTCATTGAAACGCTTTGTGAAAGAATATATATATAAAATATATATAAAGATATATATAAAATCAAATGTTCAGATTGTCCGAATATTTATATAGGACAAACAGGCCGTTCTTTCACAAAGCGTTTCAATGAACACCTACCCAAGAACGTTAATAAGCCTCAAACTTCTCGTTTTGCTGAACATTTAGTTAACAACAATCATAACATTAAGGACATTCACACCAGCCTAGATATTCTCCATAAATGTAATAAAGGAGCGACAGTGAATACTCTTGAAAATTATGAAATATATAAAGCCATAAAAAGTAACCCAAATACTGTGCTTAATGAAAAATCAAAATTCTTTACAAATATTTTATTTGATCGGATTACAAATTTGCATCAACCGACGAAAGAAGACAGACGGCCAGATAGAAATAAAATTATTCAAAGTCAAGTAACCATTGGATAACATCGTTCCAGCTGCACGCTCAATCCGGATCTAACCATCATACCAACCGGCAATGTTATCATATGTTTTATTATTTATTGTAAATCTTTAATTTTTGTATAATGTTTTGATGTGACTTTTGACAACGTACAATGGATGTGAACATGGAGTTTTTACTCTGAAACCGGTAATCCAATTAAGAAGATTTTGTAGCTGAAGACGACAAAAGGTACGTTAACCTTATTATTTGTTAATTAATTGCTGTTCTTTAAATATTAAAGTACATTTAACTTAATAAACCCACTAACTTAATAAAAAAAAATTATATAAAACTATCGAACGAAAAATGGACTAATACATTTCTATAGCCATTACATCATTCAGAAAATACGACTGCAGGTGAAAATCCTACACCTGCTAGTTTTTGGGAGTAGGTTTGTAGTGTTCAACATTGTCCTAACATGCCTCCTAAACAGTGATACATGTAAACATAACAATGTCACACTAAATCAGCTGTACACACTGGACAAGCTGTGTTAATTGGACATCTGTGTCCTGCTGTAACAGTTACTTCTACTGAGTAATGCTTGAAACGGTTCAAGTAACAATGACTCAGTAACACCTAAAAAAATACCTATTAATAAATAAGTAAAAATGTGTTATATATTTACCTACGTTGACATATGAAATATTGTCAACTTAGTTTTTTCTTCTGAACACCCACTAAAAATTGTATTTTGAGTACTTTTTACATCCTACTTCAAGACACGTTATGAGAATTATATGAGGCTCTCAGAACACTCCCTCCACTTTCGTGAATGAGATAATGTTTGATGAAGACATATAATACTCATATAATATTCAGAAGACACATAATAACATGTGTTTAACATCATTTATCACAGATATATTTCTAAAATGCTTGTCGGACCATTCTCATAATCTACACTTTTTCCCTAGCCATGACCTTAAAACTTATATTTTAATTCACTTTTACCAGGATAATAAAATCTTTACTTTAAAACTAATATTTTTATGAAACAAAAACTGGAGTAGGACGACTACTTGAAAAAAATACTTTAATTAAATGCGAGTTATTTTCATCATAAAATACTTGAAATCGTGAGTCGGTTGCAAACACGTAGGATCAAAATATCTTAAAATAATAACTTTAACTAATAATTTCAATTTTGATACGGTTTCTGTTATAGTAATATGCAATGAAAATATTTTTAAACCCTAAAATCGTAAATGTTAAGCTGTTTGAAATCTTTTGTAATAGTAAAATAATTCTACATTAAATAAAAAAATTACAAAACCTGAAAATTTAGCTAAGATGCAGGCCGAAATTAGACGATACATGATACAAAAATGTTTACTATTAAAAAAAAAAATAAATAAATACGTGTTTATCACATTCCATTCAGAATTATAAAACCTACCATTTATAAGTTTCCTAAGCTAAAGGGGATTTTTTAAAAATATTTATAAGATTTTCAGTATTTTTACACAGTGAAATGCTTCTTCAGAACACCCTTGTCAGCTAATGGATTTTATGCCACGAGGGAACGTGTCATATTTTGTTTGTATACACACTTTAGTAGAGTATTAATGGCTAGGCAAAAACCACCAAACCAACCAAAGGTCAGTGGTGCAAAGCGGGATTATATTTCCATAGAGATGGTGATTTTATACGGCAGCCTAGCAGTTGGCCAGATAGTCTCTGATTGCCGGATTTTCTAGATACCTCAGAATTACAAAATGGCCCAATTATATATAGTACAATATGTTCACCGTTGACAGTTGTGTTATTATACGAGTTGCTGACTTCACCGATAGATCAAACAAACATTCTGATAGAAACGTATGATATTTTCTTTATCTTGCACAAACTCCTTAATTTAAAATACAATACTTCAATTAAAGACTTAAGTATAATATAGTCTCTTAACAGTTGACATAAGGATCCTTTCAATTGTATTCGTAAACAGTTTTTACCACTGTTGTGTTGCCCTTATACCGGCCTTCCTATACAAATATAATGGTATTCATTCACCCACCCGCTAGTTCAAATATAGTGATATTGACCCACCCATCCGCCAGTACAAATATAGTAGTACTGACCCACCCACCTGCCAGTACAAATACAGTGGTATTAATTCACCCACATTCCTATACATATACAGTGGTATTGATTCACCCACCTGCCAGTACGAATACAGTGGTATTAATTCACCCACATTCCTATACATATACAGTGGTATTGATTCACCCACCTGCCAGTACGAATACAGTGGTATTAATTCACCCACATTCCTATACATATACAGTGGTATTGATTCACCCACCTGCCAGTACAAATACAGTGACATTGACCCACCCACCCGCCAGTACAAATACAGTAGTACTGACCCACCCACCTGCCAGTACAAATACAATGGTATTAATTCACCCACATTCCTATACATATACAGTGGTATTGATTCACCCACCTGCTAGTACAAATATAGTGATATTGACCCACCCACCCGCCAGTACAAATATAGTAGTACTGACCCACCCACCTGCCAGTACAAATACAATGGTATTAATTCACCCACATTCCTATACATATACAGTGGTATTGATTCACCCACCTGCCAGTACAAATACAGTGGTATTAATTCACCCACATTCCTATACATATTCAGTGGTATTGATTCACCCACCTGCCAGTACAAATACAGTGGTATTAATTCACCCACATTCCTATACATATACAGTGGTATTGATTCACCCACCTGCCAGTACAAATACAGTGGTATTGATTCACCCACCTGCCAGTACAAATACAGTGACATTGACCCACCCACCCGCCAGTACAAATACAGTGACATTGACCCACCCACCCGCCAGTACAAATACAGTAGTACTGACCCACCCACCTGCCAGTACAAATACAGTGGTATTCATTCAACCACCTGCCAATACAAATACAGTGGTATTGACCAACCCATCCGCCAGTACAAATACAGTAGTACTGACCCACCCACCTGCCAATACAAATACAGTGGTATTGACCAACCCATCCGCCAGTACAAATACAGTGACATTGACCCACCCACCCGCCAGTACAAATACAGTGACATTGACCCACCCACCCGCCAGTACAAATACAGTAGTACTGACCCACCCACCTGCCAGTACAAATACAGTGGTATTCATTCAACCACCTGCCAGTACAAATACAGTGGTATTAATTCACCCACATTCCTATACATATACAGTGGTATTGATTCACCCACCTGCCAGTACAAATACAGTGGTATTGATTCACCCACCTGCCAGTACAAATACAGTGACATTGACCCACCCACCCGCCAGTACAAATACAGTGACATTGACCCACCCACCCGCCAGTACAAATACAGTAGTACTGACCCACCCACCTGCCAGTACAAATACAGTGGTATTCATTCAACCACCTGCCAATACAAATACAGTGGTATTGACCAACCCATCCGCCAGTACAAATACAGTAGTACTGACCCACCCACCTGCCAATACAAATACAGTGGTATTGACCAACCCATCCGCCAGTACAAATACAGTGACATTGACCCACCCGTCCGTCAATACAAATACAGTGACATTGACCCACCCACCCGCCAGTACAAATACAGTAGTACTGACCCACCCACCTGCTAGTACAAATACAGTGGTATTAATTCACCCACATTCCTATACATATACAGTGGTATTAAATTCACCCACCTGCCAGTACAAATACAATGGTATTAATTCACCCACATTTCTATACATATACAGTGGTATTGATTCACCCACCTGCCAGTACAAATACAGTGGTATTAATTCACCCACATTCCTATACCAGTACAAATACAGTGACATTGACCCACCCACCCGCCAGTACAAATACAGTAGTACTGACCCACCCACCTGCCAGTACAAATACAGTGGTATTCATTCAACCACCTGCCAATACAAATACAGTGGTATTGACCAACCCATCCGCCAGTACAAATACAGTGAAATTGACCCACCCGTACGCCAAGACAAATACAGTGACATTGACCCATCCATCCACCAGTACAAATACAGTGACATTGACCCACCCATCCACCAGTACAAATACAGTGACATTGACCCACCCATCCACCAGTACAAATACAGTGACATTGATCCATCCATCCGCCAGTACAAATACAGTGACATTGACTCACCTATCTGCCAGTACACATACAGTGGTATTGACCCACCCACCCACCAGTACAAATACAGTGACATTGACCAACCCACCTGCCAGTACAAATACAGTGGTATTCATTCACCTACCTGCCAATACAAATATAGTGGTATTGACCCACCCCTCCACCAGTACAAATACAGTAGTATTGATCCAAGCATCCGCCAGTACAAATACAGTGACATTGACCCACCCCTCCACCAGTACAAATACAGTGGTATTGACCCACCCATCTTTCAGTACAAATACAGTGACATTGACCCACCCATCCGCCAGTACAAATACAGTGATATTGACCCACCCATCCGCCAGTACAAATACAGTGACATTGACCCACCCATCCGCCAGTAAAAATACAGTGACATTGACCCATCCATCCGCCATTAGAAAAACAGTGACATTGACTCACCCATCCACCAGTACACATACAGTGGTATTGACCCACCCATCCGTTAGTACAAATACAGTGACATTGACCCACCCATCCGCCAGTACACATACATTTTGAGCGGTTTTGACTCAGCCACCCGAACACACACATAGGTGTATTGGCTAACCCACCCACCCACATACGTACATTGGTATTGACCCACCCACCTACCTATAAACGTTCAGTGGTATTGACTTACCACCTATCTGGGGAGTGGGGGTGGTATGTCTTTTAGTGCTAAACGTAAATGTCTCAGTGTATTTTCCAAACACCAACTATTTCTAAATTATATCTACCAATGTTTTGTATCTACCTATAAGTAGTCAACAGTGAGGGGGGTAAATGTTAAAGTGATCTTAAAAACAAACCGTGCGAATGCTGATTGAAAAGCTATAACCAAGCAGTTTAACTTGTGAAACGTAAAACATTTTATTACAGCTATTTTCAGTAATTGGATTCCACGAAGTTCATTGATTTGATTATACTTGCAGTAATAATGCTTTCTTTATATGCCTATCATCATAAACTTTGGATTTAATGAAATTGCTGCAACATTAAACGTTATTTATTGATGCATTGAACCCGTAATTGACGTAAAAAAGTAGGAATCCTTAGTATACATTAATGTTATTTTAATAATTTGTGAATAAACAGTTTTTACTGTAAAACTTTTATTACAGTTTTAATCAAAAATCCAACGAAAAAGTATCATGGACAATCTTAAACTGTCAGATTTTATACGTTTATCATTTTGGGCTCAGCTCACCGAATATATTTAACCATATATTTGCACCTAAACATGTTTCTATTATTGAAAAGACCCAATGTTGGTTTGCAATCTGCATTAATGAAAAATTTGATTAAAATACATTAGAGTAGTTGCTTCTCTCTACTTTCTACCACTCGAAAAGAAAGTATATGTATGTTGTTTAACATTTAAATAATGCACGATCTTAAACGATGTTAATATTATGCTGTGTTTTGTTTGAGTAAGTCTACACAACTTAAGGAACATTGCAGAATAAATGGCGTGCTGAAGTTGCTAAATAGAGTTGGCAAAAAACCCTGCAAACAGACCTACCATAAGTCATCCCTGTCCAAACGGGGTATTTTATTGTTTTTCAAGATGGTCAAGCTTGCCCAAGGAACTTGACCATATACAATCGTATTTTTTTGCATATTGATAATTCGAATTAAAGATCTCAGATTTGACAAATTGATAATTCGAATTAAGATCGTAGATTTGACACATTGATCATTCGAATTAAGATCGCAGATTTGACATGCTCGAGCTTGATCAAGGAGCTTGACCATATAAAATCGTATATTTTTTTTTTTTCGTATTGATAATTCTAATTAAAGATCGCATGTTTGACAAATTGATAATTCGAATTAAAATCATAGATTTGACAAATTGATCATTCGAATGAAATTCGTAGTTTTGACAAGTAGATTATTCAAAATGCTAAGTGAGAAATATAGTACTTACTGAAGGCGTATGTACTATATATCTCTTATCACAAAATATGGCGTAAGCCATAATGCTCTTATCAGTTGAAGCTATTATGGCTTATTATTTATCCCATATCTAAAAAGGCAAGTGATAAATTACGTTTAGTATCAAAAATGGAGACGTAAAAATTGTGGTTGTGACATTTTTTTATTCATAAGTTAATACCTGGTAGTGATAAAAAATCAAAAATATCAAATTTTGAGGAAATAATATCTGTTCTGTTTATAGGCAATTATATGTTATATTCTTGGTGTAATAAGCAAAGTTTGTTGTACTGATTAAAAAATAAAAATATATTCTTAGGTTTCACTCTAATCTGAAAGGTATTTGACAGTAAATTTACCATATAGCTTTTTGATAGTTAGCATTATGTAATTTACATTGTTTGGATTGGTAAATTTAGTAGCAAAGTTAGTAAATAATAGTCATATCTCAGGAATAAATAAAAATAACTGTGAATAAACCAGTTAGTAAGTTCATTACAAGAAGTATTGTAAGCTGAAACATAATATACAGTTTAATAAAGTACTTATGTAAAATTATATAATAATTATTAATTGTATTGTTTTTATATTCCACATTACTTAGAAAGAAGTATATTTTATTTAGTTTGAAAACAGTTTTCAAATAATCTGTCCTTATACTAACTAGGCAAAACATGTACGGTATGTCGTTGAAGAAGAAATAACAAAAGGGTGATTTATCGTAGTGAAACAGCGAGGAGATTTATTTCGAAAGGGTTACAAAACCATTGTCATAATCAGCACTGATCCCTATAACCTGACATTGCAATTTATTCATTATTATATATTTTATTCATAAACAATATAGATTAATATCATTATATCTAAGTAAATAAAGAATTCAAAATAAATACTCCCTTAACGAGTAAACATTAGTTATGTATTTCAATTATTATGCACCTAATAAATAATAAAAATTAACATTCATTTACTTCAAATAATGTTTATACATACGTCATATTATTTATTCGTTACTACATATTATCTTCTTTAACATGAATGACTTTAAAGTACTTGATTGTAATTGTATTTCATCTAGGAGTAATTTGCTTTTTAGACATTTACTATACTAAAAGTAATATATAAATATACAAATACTAAAAGTATTTTCTGGGTATTAATTATTACTATTTAAGTTATATAAGATGACTACTGAAGAAGGCAAACTTGTATAAAGCTGCTTCAAGATGTGATGTGTAACTAAAAATATTATTGAAGATTTTTTTCTTAAATGAGTAGAAATACAGTAACTTTTAATAGTATATATATATATAGTGTGGAAGAAAAGTCCCGAAACAATTTTTAATTTTTGAATGATTATAAATAAAGTAATAAAACTTGGTACATAATTACTGCACCTATTAATCTACTTTTTGATGTAGCTACCATTTTTCTGTCATATCAGGGGGATAGCCCGCGAGGAGTCAGAAGAAACTCTTAAATGAGAGCATTGGTCAAGTAGTACATAAAATTAAAGGTCTACAGTAGTAGAACATAAACCCTCAAATCCGACCTCAAAAGGATTGCTCTTTAAAAAATGGCGCTGGTTTAAATGTTTAAAAAGATTCAATGAAAGTCCTATTTTAGTCAGTTAATTAATCTTGCCTTAGCTCAGGTTGGGAAGTTTAAACTTTTTAAATGCCTACTGCACTTGAGAAATAGTTTTTTTTTAATATTTGGTGACTCTTCACTTCCAATGGATGGTCCACAAGGAGGTAGACAAAAATATTAAAACTAGCATAATTCAAGATGTTCGTAATTTTAAAGGGGTTATCTAGCAGATATGAATACCATAAACAGCACTTAAAAAGGTTGATCCAGTACAAAATGACAGATGTTCAAAGATTTTCTTGGTTTTAGTAAGACATTGCATTACATTCTTACATATGAGACGCCGACACAACTTTGTGCGTATTTTAAGGCGAATATGAATGATGATATTCATTCATTCGTATTTAAGGCGAGTGTGAATGAGTGTAGTCTGGTTACTAACTGAGTTCAACTGTTCCTCAGAAAGGGCAATTTATTCATAGCCCAACAGCCAGGGCAACTAAGGAATCTACTGATTTACGTGGAATCCGAACCACGTAGTGCTGGTCTGATTTTCAGCTAATTGACAAGCCTGATACTCAGTTATCTCCCCCACACAACATTCGTACAATGATTATCACCCAACATGGATACCCCAGACTTCTCTAGTAGTGTCCACGCAGATAGCAACCATTGAGCGGACGCCATGTCGGTATTAAGAGGACCGAGCATCCAACCTATCGTCTACAATCTCCCAAACACTTTTTCCCCAAGTAGCTGGGTTACAGCACTGTGCCACCAGTGTCGACCATTAGTAGCCACAGTTCAAGTGCACTACTAAATCAAAGACAAAAATGCTGCTCATACATTCTGCCTGTTGTACAAATGTACATTATGAAATTAGTCATGAAAAAGCGTCAGCAATTTGAACATTTTACTCTAAAGATAGTTATTTGGTAAGTATCACTTATTTCTATTCAAATCTTTGAACTTCTGCCATTTTGTACTGCATCAAACTTTTTAAGTGCTGTTTGTGGTATTCAGAAGTGAAGAGTCACCAACTATCCTAAAAAACTATTTTTAAATCCAGTAGGCATTTACAAAGTCAAACTTTCTCAACTTGAGCTAGGAAAATAATAATAAACTGACTAAAACATGATTTTCATTGTAACATTTTAAAACACTAAACCACTGCCATTTTTAAGGAGCAAGGTTTTTGAGGTCAGATTTGTTGGATTATGTTCTACTACTATAGACCTTTAATTTGATGTACTACTTGACCTATGCTCTCATTTAAGATTTTCTTTTGACAGAAAAACTGTAGTTATGTCAAAAAGTAGATTAATCAGTGCTGTAGTCATGTGCTAAATTGTATTGCTTTATCTGTAATCGTTCGGAAATGAAAAATCTGTTTCAGGACTTCTCTTCCATACTATTACCATCTTCCGTATTAGAACATATGAATGCAAAATGATACGATAAACATACAAGGATACGGTACGGTGTAAAATATGTTCTAATTACACAGTAGTTAAGGTAATAAATCCTTGTTACCTAATTGAAATAATTAAATGACTTGTTAAAATTAAGTGCACAACTTTTTATAGGCTAAAGATAAGCAAAACAGTCCTATCTGTGCAGGGAAATATTATAGTTCGAATGAATATAAAAAAGTAATCTAAGGTTACAGCTAGTCAAAAAATCGTTCTTTTAAACAGTAAAAATTCCCTGGTACTACATTCAATCCATATTTGATCTGTTCATACATGATCAATTGATATAAAAATGTGACTGTTTTAATACATCGACCGATGCTGTTGGACTACTCAGCAAGGGGGGTTTTCAGAGTAACCCGGTATGTCCGAAGCCTTCCTCCATAATTTGATTTTGATCTTTTCATAATTCGTAATTTCATAAAAATTTAAAGTGGAAAACAACCCCGATGTAAAATTTTCTATTTACAAAAGAATTTTCATTAAACTTATTTGGTATTAAATTCACGTTTGACGGTAATGGTAATATCCCGGTGAAGTAGGTTATCCCTTGACAACACTGTCTCACTCCAAAGACTGCAAAACTCAGCCATTAGGTTTGTGTATGGTCTCAGAAAATATGACCATGTCAGTCAAGCTCGAGAAAAAGCAAAAACACTTCAAACAAAGCATATATTTAGTTTGGAAGTGGCTTGTTTAGTCCACAAGATTCTGCTATCTGGTACACCCACTTATTTGAGGAACATATTATTGCGGGCTCGTTCAGAGGTTAGAGAACGACGTACGCGCCAGGACAGCAAGCTAGAGGTACTTGGGTAAAACCTTTGTAGTCAGACTCGAAGTGGGAAGGAATGCATTTTCTTACATTGCTCCCCAGATTTACAACAGAATTCAACAGAATTTCAAAGCACTCAGCTATGTATCTTTTAAAAATAAACTTAAGCTACAATTGGAATATGATTATATTAAAATGTAAGTTGTGTAAAATGTATTTTGTTTTATGATTTTAACCTAGTCCTTGGCAATATACATGTAATTTTTGTATGACGAGTTTTTTTTTTTAAACAACTATATGTTGAAAAACGCTCCAAATAAAGACGTTATTTATTTAAATAAAGGAGTTATTTAATAAAGTATTGTTAATACGTAATTGAAAATGTAGGAGACGACTGTGTTAGGCTTCCTGGCCAGGCCAGGGCAGGGTACAACAACCGACCACCGACATCCTCGTAGAGCTACAAAAAGGGGTTGTATTTCCATACAGATGGTTGTTTTATACAGCAGCAAAGGTGTTGGTGAGATTGCTTCGTAAGATAAACACTATTAGGCCAAGGCTTTTGCTTCAATCAATTGCTTAAAACAACCATTATAAAGTTCGAAGATTTGAATATGGCTGCGTTATTTTACCGATTATTTTAACACATGAATGATTGGTGATGTAAAATAAAGAATATGAAATCGTAATTGAGAACCTCAACCTTGATTAATTTTAAACTGGTAGTCAATTGTTCTAAAAACTATGTGTGTACAATTTAATAAAAATGCAGTAAATTTTAATAGCTTATAAGCTTCGAACATATACATCTATACATAAACGTATATGGATAGGGCAAAGAATAAAAAGTATTTTAATGACAAAATAGTTAAGTTAATTAAATCATTGTTACCTTCTTTTTTAATTAAGGAGAGGCCGATTTCCTTCTTAACCTTAATCTGCCCATTAGCTATTGATCTGTGACAGAAACTTATTCAGACAGAGACAGGGGGTGAACCAGTACAAGTTGAATATAATTCTTTTTCCTTTCCCCTCACCAACCAACCATATGCTTACGAGTACCCAGTCATGCTCATTAGCTATTCCTGGCCATTCATTTTCTCATTTTGAAAAACATGTTTACTATTCATGCGTCATATTATTTAACAAACTGCCAACAGGATTAATGGGAGAACCTAATTACCCTAATTTAAAAGTAATCTCAAAAGGCATTTCTTATTAAAAAGAATATTACAGTAGAATATTTTAATGACAATATGTATAGTTTGGTTACCAGTATAATGAATCACTAGTTTTTAATTATTAAATGGATTTATAAGCTCATTTATTTCAATTTAATGTAATTACGTTTGTTATGCAATTATATTGTCAAAAACAATAAATATATTTGATTTGATTTAAATATTACTGATACATATTTCCAGTCTATGCCAGATTCGAACCAGCGGTATCTCTAACCCAGGCTCAAAGTCCTGACGCCTCAGCCACCGGTTCGCCCAATTGAAGTGCCGTAATTGAAATATTGAGGTCCGTATACTTTTCTACGTGCTTGCTTGTGTTAGCATTAAATATAAACTTAAAGTAATGCAAATGTAGATCTTTTCTAGTAAGAAAATTATAAAAGGTAACACATATTGATAGATAGTATTTTTTTATTTAATCCTCATTTAATTATCATATTTTAATAATATTCATAAACAGAACTTGTTGTGGCTATTAAATATAAAGCAAACACACAGTCAAATAACTTGAACAAAATAGAATAAAATATTTTACTCAATTCAATTTAACAATAAACAAATAAAAATTATCTACAATTAAAAAATCATAAGTTATAGTGTTATTTGTTGTTTTTATTTAAATAAATAGGCTAACAAATTATGTTTGAGATATTACAGGATTTCAAGAATATATACATACATTTTAAATATATTTTTTAACTATTATGATATTTTATGGTACATTTATAATATTTTAAGAAAGCACAAGATTGATTCAAACATATATTTTCACACAATTGAAGCCTTAAAAGTCTGTCGCTTGAACTCAGTCAGTACCAAAGCTACTTTTTCTATCGTAAAAATATTTTCAATGCCAAGGGATTTGTTCGGGGCTGGTTGCATGGGTTTTAGTGACAAGGTTTTCTCTAAATTTCCAAGTTTCGTTACTAAACGAAACATGTTTGAATCCACAGTTTTCATGAATGAATATAACTAAAATATTTCTTGGAACAAGACGCCCATGGTCACCAACCAAGAAGTAACAACCACTTGATGTATTTTCATCTTTATCTGGGATTAGATCCCTTCTTCACATTTGGCGTTCTGTTTCCATGGGAGTTTTTATTTTATTTATTTATTTTTTTTTACAATGAAAATAACACCCGTTCTTTAGATAAACATAAATCCAACATTCTGAAGATCCCTGAAGATATATCTCAAAATATGTTGCTCCTTTGTCTTATATTTTATTTGTGGTGGCGCAGTGCTGTAACCCAGCTACTTGGAGACAAAGTGTTTGGGAGATTGTAGGCGATAAGTTGGATGCTCGGTCCTCTTAATACCAACATGGCGTCCACTTGATGGTTGCTATCGGCGTGGACACTACTAGAGAAGTCTGGGGTGTCCATGTTGGGTGGTGATCATTGTGCGGATGTTGTGTGGGGGAGATAACTGAGTATCACGCTTATCAATTAGCTGAAAATCAGACTAGCACTACTTGGTTCGGATTCCACGTCCCTTAGTTGCCCTGGCTGTTGGGCTATGAATAAATTGCCCTTTCTGAGGAACAGTTGAACTCAGTTAGTAACCAGACTACACTCATCCACACTCATCCTACACTCATATAACCATTCATATTCGCCTTAAAATACCAACAACGTTGTGTCGGCGTCTCATATGTAAGAATGTAAGAATATATAACTATACAATGGTATTTACTTACGTCATACGTAATAGTTTCTACGTTTTTAATTTTGATCACATGATCTGCTTCCATTGTTAATCCTGACACATAAAGTGTTTGTTCATTAACGAAAGTTTTTCTTCAAAACTCTGTTTTCAGTAGATTTATTCTTAGTAAGACTAGTTGGCAAAGTCTGCTTCTAAGAATGCCAACTTGTATATGGAAGTTGGCTTCCAGCTAGTATATGGAAGCCGTATCCATATACGTTTATGGCTTCAAAAAAAGCCATACATTTCATGGCTTCACATCAAACATTACTTTACAGAGTGTTCTATTGATTCCATTGAGGAAGCTGATATTCTTGGAGTGTTGGACGTACACAGACTTGAAACCCAGATACGATTGTCGTTACCCACCACTATGGCTACGAAACTGCCTTATACACCACGATTCGTTCGTTCAACTGTTTCCTGATTCTATGATTGTCGAAGTTTGCCGTTTTTTCCATTCCCATTCTTGGTAATGACCTAAAAAAAAATTAATAATTTTTAATAATAACGTTAAAGTTTTCACACTATAAGATTTGGAGTTAGTGAAATTCTTCATTACTTACACAAATTAAATACATCACCCCGTCCAAAAATAGGTTGCCCCAAATAGACAAATATATCAATAAGAACTCTGCCAATTAATTTCTTATGCAGTCTTCGTTTTCTAATGGCGTAGTAAATATTTAGAGTTCTTTGTACAGTAGTTTAATATAAATTTATACTTAAGATTTAATTCCTACTTTATTTTATAAATTACTAGCTGTACCCGCCGCTTCGCCGGTCATAATTTTTTAGGAGGCATGTCATAAAAAGTAAACTGCAAAACAAATAATTATTTATTTTTTATTTTTTACCACATGTTTTACCACATGTTTTAATTACCGAGGAAAAAGGTTAACACCAAATACAGATCACCTGATCAAGTAAATAAAGTAGTGTGTGCTACACTCTCAAGATGAAATGTAGAACTACAATAAATCAAAACATATACAGTACTGTTGTTGTGAGAACTTCAATCTGCTTATGGCATGTGAAACTACATTAAACCACACAGTCATATGTTTTTTGTAAACAATTCAGATTCTCCATTTGAATAACATGGGATCTTTAGGAGCCCGTGGGGCGGGACCCTGTGGACGGATCTGCATCAAACTTCACAGAAACCATCTCGGCATCTCGGGAGTATACAGGACAACATCCTAAAGTTTCATGGCGATCGGTTGGATGGTTTGGCAGCGCATAATTTTCAAACATATATACATACAAACATCCTCTTTTATAAATATAGATTTTATGACGATATTCAACTCACTTGCCAAAAATATTTTACATCTGTAATTGCACGCTTCTATGTTTGAATCAGCTGTTTCTTGTCTCCGAGATGGATGTAAAACTACATTCACTCCACAGGGTAGATATAATTGTCGGACAAGACCCGAATACCATGTTGTGAATTACATATGTTATACACAAATAGATTTTCCATCCAATTTTAAATTTTAGTCTCAAAATATCAGCTGTTTTTGTGGTCCATTATGGAGCGCTAGTGCAGTCCTATGTAAATGTAATGCAGTTTAAACCAGATGTGGTTACGGGCCACACAAACTAACAAAATTACTTCCACAAATATTACTAATATATGGTTTATCTATGTTTTATCTATATAATCAATCATAATATCAACTTAAATCTGTGAAACCTTAGAAATATGTTTGTTAAATCTCACAATAAATATAAATAATAAATTATTTATAGTGTGTAGCTCTTTGGGCGGAGGGGAGCTTAATCAAGACACAGTTCCCCTCGCCTGCTTAGAAGAGCCCATTGTCGTGTAGACTCGTTGAATCACCGGTTATCATCACCTTCAAACCAAGGGAGTGACGCAGGGGTAAAATCTGTTATGGTTACAGCGGAAATCAAACTAGACCGGTTAAGTGTCAAGACAACACCCTAGCCTCTTAGCTACGGCTACTTATAATGAAGTACTAAAAAACTGATATCTAATACTAATATGATTAAACCAGTACATAATTAATTAATAACTATAAATAATATAGTACAAGTAAACGTCACACAACACAAATGTATTACAATATAAGCACAAAATGCACAATTATATTACAATACAAGTACGAAATGAACGAATATTATGGTGATCGATTTCGGTGAACCACGCTCACCTTCCTCAGACCAGAGGGATTCACATAAGAACCATTCAGGTCTGAATCATTCCTTTTGTGAATACCTCTGGTCTGAGGAAGGTGAGCGTGGTTCACTGAAATTGATCACCATAATATTCGTTCATTTTGCACTATTATTGTAATATATTTGTGCATGTTGTGCTTGTATTGTAATAAATTTGTGTTGTGTGACATTTACTTGTACTGTATATTTACCAACACGTATTATGCTAATTAAAAAACTATTTATGAATATTATAAACGCCATAACAGATACGCGTGAAAAATTTGACAGAAAGTAAGTAAAAAGATTATTTTCTGCGTGATTTTAAGTTGATACAACAATACAAATATAATTTTACTAGCCTAAAGAACGAAGCAAGCAACATCACGTTATATAGTCATATAAGTGTATGGCAGTTTCAGTTCGCTGTAAACATGTTTGTGTGGTTTGTTGGTTCAACGATGGTAAACATTTAGAAATTAATTAAACCTTCTACAGAAATGTCCCAATCTCTCCAGGGCTTGCGGTGTTTACTCTAACGACCGCCGAAGGTTATACAAACTAACTATACAAATGAATACATCAGTTAAGGTGAAACATAGATGCTAAAGCCCTAAGTATATAGGGATAAAGCATAGCTCTTTACTTTATTGCTTTTAATAATTAGAATTCATCCACAAAAAAAACTGACAGCTGCTTTCATAATACATAACAGATTAAATTTTGTAAAAATAAATTCTTTATTCTCAGACTATTACCAGATGTGAGACGCCGACACAACTTTGTGATTATTTTAAGGCAAATATGGATGATTATGGGTTTAGATGATCTATGCAATCTAATTACTAGGCGAGTTCGTCTATGTTGAAAGGGTCTATTTATAGGCAAACTAATGGGCCTACAGCTTTACGTGGAATCATAACCACGTAGTGTTGTTCTAATTTTAAGCTAATTGACAAACTTGATACTAAGTTCTCTCCCCTACACAACATCCAAGTACTGGCTGCCACCCAACATGAACACCCCAAACCTCTCTAGCAATGCCCTCGCCTAAAGCAACCACTGAGCATACGCCATGTTAGGTTACGCTAGCAAATATTTATTTTTGCAAACTTCAAAATCTTTTACCTAAAGCAAGCCCCAGAAAATACATTAAAAAGCCTTGATACCTAAAACGACTGCACAGAGTAAATAAATCAGGTTACAAAAATGTATTATTATACTAAGGATATAATATAAAACTTCTTTAATTATTTCCAATTTATATAAAAATAAATATTATTCTTATTTACCCATTAGTTTATTAGTTTCGGTACACTAATAACATGTAGCAGAATATATCTACATAAGAATACAATTAGACACCTAACCTACTTGTTTAAAACAATAAGTAAAAACTAAAAACATACCACTCAAATGCTTTGTGAATGATAGCCACTTATCTTTGGCCAATTCAGAGAACAAAAGTTGTTAGAATTCAGACAGCATAAATGTTTTAACTATCTCTTCTTTCTTATACATATATATTATTATTGCTAGTTGTTATTCACTGTTTACCTTAGTTTGGCCTATACTACAATAAATGTCTCTATTCCACAAATTACAATAATATTAGTAATTGTTTCCTTCTACCATTACATATTATGTGTAAATGTTTTAAATTCACATATTCTTAATATGCTTTGAACATAAATATTGCATATATAATATGTAAGTATTATGTTAATTATATTTTTTTTATTAAGTTTATTTCTTAATCGATTAGTACTAAAATAAAAACGTTATTTTAATTAAATGCCTAAACTAAATAGAAACTCACCGGTATACGGCTATTATTTATTCTAATGTCTTATTAAAATGATTTCTAACCTTGAAACCTTGAGTGAAACAAGTTTAGTATGGCATAAAAATATTATTTTATTGAAATATTGGGAATGAGTTTTGTAAAAGTTTAACTTTTTACAGTCACAACATGGGTATGGAATCATATAATTACCAATAAGTTTAAAATCGTAAATATTTAAAAGTATAACCAAAAACTCAATGACACTTCTCAGAAAATGTTTGACGTTAATTGAATATACCACTAGCATTTTAAATTATACATATATTCAAAATTACATATAATTCATTAAAATAAAGTATTGTATAACATCAAAATAACTATACAAGTAAACAAGTATTTAAATAAACAAGTAAACAAAACCTTTCTAGTTACAGTGTACAAGTAACTAAAAAACAATATGATGGGCACAGCAGCAATTTCTTCAGTTGATTTATATACAGGGTTGAACAAGTATGGAAACGCTTTCACAACAATGTTATTTTTTCCATAGATAATTTGATTATTTAATTTTTTATAATTGTGTTCCATAAAGTATAATTTTTGATTAGAATAATTTACTTAAAACCGTTAAATAGCGGATAAATAATATTGTTCAAATTAGTTACTTTGAAATTCAAATGACCACTACTCTGGGAAGGATAAACCTTTCGAAGTCCGGTTTGCGGCAATTAATTTCTGTTGGATAGACCTGTTCTCTTGAATCAATATTTTTACAGCTGATTTTTCACATTATGTCTTCTTAGTTTATTTATTATTTGTTTTTAAAAAAATCTAACTACCACAATTTTTCCAGCAGTGTTTGATTACTTTAAGAAAAATTTAATCAAGGCTTATATACAAGTTTCATTTTCAAAGCTCTTCTTATTGGATATTATGTATCAATTTAAATTGTATTTAACGGTGCTGTTTTTGACAGCGAAAGGTCTCATTAATTGAATTTAAATTATTGGAATATTATCATAAACTTTATTGTTGTACTAATCAGCTAATTTAAGACTAGTACAAATTACTTTATTATTATCAGCTGTCACATGTGTGTTGTCCATTGTACTGGCATATTGCATTGTAGATACTGTCACACAAATTATCATTTCAATTGTTTTATTATCTATATAATTAACTTATAAAGACTGTAAAAATTATTCTAACGATTATACGTTTACCTAATACGGTGGTTATATAAATTGACATACGGCAAATATGTTTAGTATAATGTTAGTATATGCTAGAATGACTATTACGTATTTCCCTCGTGAATAAGGTTCGCTACTTTGTATTTGGTATCTGCTTGGCAGTTTTACGAGCACACAAACAAACACGTTCCAATCTGGGATTTATGGCCAATCAACTGAGCTTACGGCGGATTGGATCTGGTTTACTTTAAACTTTGTATCATATGGTTTAGTATAAATCAGAGTAGCATTTTTATATTCTATTTTATACTCTACAGTAATAAATTGGTTGTTGATTTCAACTGCGGTTATGTAGTGATTTTGATTGTTTAGAATATTAGGAGACAGTGATGGGGGAGGAAAAGAATAGAGAGGGGAAAATGGGGACGGGGATAGAAATGGAGGCAGAGGGAATTTATCTTAATACCCATAAACGTGAGCCTTTTAATTTAGATATACTCATATTAAGAATAGCTGAGTAAGACACACAAAACAATGGAAATGTTCTATTTATCATTCACATCTATTTCGGAATAATGTTACTTAGGAAAATAAAATGGAAAAGCAACCAAGTTTTCTAAGTGAGTTATAATTTCAGGTAGTAATACGAGATTGCGAGATGTTTTAACAATCGATTTGTTTCTCTTATAGCTTGTTCGATTCCTTAACTAGATGTTTCTACATCGAGATAATTTTCTCGCTTCTTGTATTCGTTTGCACCGACGTTCAAAATAGCAAACCTGAACCTACTACTCATGCGCTTGCAGGCTGTAACTTGTTTTTAATCACATACCTACGGTTTCCACCATTTTTGGAAACTTTATTTTATTACAGTTAGTTTTGAGAATACTTTTTTATACTAAGATATTCACGATACTATCATCTAATAAATTACAATTATTTCTACAAATTTTATAATTTCTTTCTTCTCCCATATGAATCTGTGTGAATAATGTAATTAATTCAAATGCAGCGTTATTTATTTTTATTAAGTAAAGCTCGTTTGGTGTACCCTATTCACTATGTTGAACGTAATTTTAACTTTCAATGTTTTGAATGTAATCATTAATCCGTAATGAGTGAAACGTAATGTAGCCATAACAGGCTACATAATCTTACATATTTAGGGCTATCTGAAATTAATAATCTACATTATATTCATTATCAATGCATAAAATAAAATTATTAGATTACTTTAATTTTCTAATTATACTTGATTAGCATAATTATAGTATTATAACTTTTAATTGTTTGGATATTTACTAATAGTAAATCCAAGTAGACACCTAAATCTATTAAAATTTTCATTAAAAACATATCGAGTGTGAAAAATACTGTATTTTATTCCTATTGCATACAGAGTTAGAAAAATATCTACTAGTCATAGTTGGCTAGAAAATGCGTTACGAGATGTGTTGAATGTAAAGCAAATCAAAATAGACACCCAAAGCCTAATAAACAAATATTTCTTTAAGAACATCTCTATTGCGAAAAATACTTCAAAACGTCTCGAGATATTTTACTTATCGAAACAAATTCTTAAAAACATCTCACAATCGTGCATCATTAATTTCACCAGTTTTAAAGTTAAACAAGTACATGTTGTTGGTTACAAGAATAAAATTATTTACTTGCAACTAACCTTCATTTCAACTAATTCACGAGACCTAATCAGCTGAAATCTGACTATGTTTACATTTCATCAGTAAATGAAGATGGCGTTTTATCAGCTGATTGTCAAACATCAAATCAACATTGACGTGAATTGCGTAGCATGTTGGGATATTACTATCGTATCCCAATACTAATGATAATTTGTACCACAAATTTCAGTTTGGTACATTGGCTATAGTTTAATATCTAAATAATGTAAAATTATTAAAATTAAATAAGTGGATAATATTTTTAACTTAAATTACTAGAAACTAAAAATAGTTTGATCTCGATAAAATTAATTATATTTTTATTTAATGTCCTCTATTGATTTATCAATATTTATTTTTTCAATATCAACAAATATTTCAATTTAAAATATTTTCCTGTTTCAGTCTAAATATATCTTGTATATAAGAGATTCTTTCATATCTCCAGTGTCAACTAACCCTAAAGAGTGGTAAATTAGGATTTAGCATTGATAACTTAAAATTATAACGACTTGAAGGTATCCAAAGTCAAGGAGATATTTTATATCTAATTTGTTGCATTTCTAAGAAACTTTTCAAATTAAAAAACATGTTAAATAAAATTCAGGAGGAAGCGTCACTGTGTTGTAATATTTTAGATTATTTTATACAGATTTTTCATTGTTATTATAGAGGGAGTTTTAGGGACTAATTTAAGAGGATTCGACTTTTTTCATTTGTTTTTTCTATACTTCCGTAGTAATTTTGATTAAATGTACTATATCTCTGCAACGGAGTAGCATACTAAACTATGATTTATGTGTATGAGTTGATTCTGTTGTTTTTATGTCATACAGTAATCTTTCGTTTAAAATTTAAGTTCACCTACCCAATTAAAGACAACTTGTAGAATAAATAACAATACCATGATTTGGATTTTAAATTAATGTTTATTCAGTCTTTAAAGTTGTATCCTACATATAATAGTAAATCCATCGTTGCCTCTAGGCTCTTTAAGTTTTTCATAAATCATATTTGAAGGAGAATTACAAATAATAAATTCTAAATAAGCTATTCAAACCTAACTCGCCACTTTTGTGTGACAAATATCTTCAAAAGTTACTAGAAACATCAACTTTTACATTTCCTTGATTGCTT
The DNA here is from genome assembly GCA_035578905.1 of Stictocephala bisonia. Classification (NCBI taxonomy): domain Eukaryota; kingdom Metazoa; phylum Arthropoda; class Insecta; order Hemiptera; family Membracidae; genus Stictocephala; species Stictocephala bisonia. Next base: position 168,405 of record JAQJVL010000687.1, on the reverse strand, counting down.
AAACCCATTTGGCAATGGAAGTTCTCTCTTCCCTCTTCGTTCCACTTACTTAAACGACTCAGTTAACTTCTTCAATTAGATGGTAGTTTAACTTTTGGAACTGTGAACTTTGGAACACTAATGTCAAGTCGTGTGCCTTAAAAAAAGTAAGCAATTCAACATTTGTATTTTATATTTAATAAAAGTAGTCTTCAACTGTTCACTTTAGATTATTTTTTAATGTGAGTGAAGGACATATATGGCGATCTATTCTTACATTTTAAACTTAAAACTTCAAGATTTTTTCATGGTATTATTTTAATCAAGAAATTGAAATAATAACAAATTTACAATCAAATGTTTACTTGTGATAGTTTAAGTTCAGATGGAAGTGAATCGGCCAGTAACTATTTTATCGGACTCTTTAACCATCATATAGTATCATATTAAAGACAAAAAATGTTTCCTCGATCATGATATGTGTTGTCTTTTTTTAGATTGAATCGTTTTATATTACATTTATTAAATTAATTTTTGTTGTTTTTGTATTTGTTCAGTTTTTATTTAGTTTTTTATTCTTAGTTTTATTTCTTATTCACAGGTTTATTTCTTGTTAAATTTATCTAGTTAGTTATACTTTGTAATTAAATTATAAATAAAATGTATTATTTGTTGATTGTGCAAAGTTCAGATCCGCTTGTTAATTTATGTTATTTTTCATTTCATTTTGTTTTAATACCTATACAGAATATTAATGATTATATTTTATAGGTATTAAAACAAAATTAATTAAATGATTAATAATATACATTAATAAGGAGATCTAAAATATGCATGGTGAACAAATAATAAATACTACAAATATATAAATAAATAATAAAATATATATTATCCTAGATCCTTTTCGTATGGATGATGTGTACTACTGGAACAAGTGAGTAAATGAGTAGTAACAATAAATTTTTTACTGTATCCTTTATTCATACATAAAATATATTTTTATATAAGACTTCAAAATCAATATACGTTGTTAGAATAGGAATTTGAGATCCTGGCGTGAGAAATAGTATTGGTTGTCAATCAATAAATTGAAAGGAGTATTTACACTGTGTAGAATTTCCAATCTTGAATTATTTTGTTGTTATCGTAATTATTAATTTGACGTGGTTGAGTGTTAGTTTGCATTACAAAGGGCAGCAGCTGCAGCTTAGGAAATATTACCCATGTCAGTTCAGTAATTTAGTGAGCATTTCTTGAAAGATACTTTTTGTTCTATGAAGCTATACTTACCAGCAGATATCTTACAGAAAATAGTGTTATTTGATGTAATGAATAAAATGGTTTATGTAAATTTGACAGTTCTGTGTCAGGGTACAAAGTATTCTCAATAAGTTGTCGAGAACAAAACTAGACGTTAAATACGTCTCATTTAAAATAGTCGAATGTTTCTAGTCTTCCTATAAACTAATCGGAACGATATTTAGGTTTTATTTCATTAAACAAATTACTTTCATACCGACGGATACGACACGTATATGATTATTTATATTATTTTATTAAATGACGAGACCTATGAATTTAAACTTTAGAATCTGATAATTAAAGCAGTATTATGTGTCGGAGCTACGTGGCAAGGACTTCGGACTACGCAGTGCAAACGTCCAAGGTTTGAATCCCAAACTGAGCTAACGGTTACTTACCATTAGTTTTTTAATTAGCATAATACCTGTTGGTACATATATAGTACAAGTAAACGTCACACAACACAAATTTGTATTACAGATTTGTATCGCACAAAAGACGAACTGACATTAAAAAGTTACGACATTCATATGCAATTTGTTAAAGAATATGGTAGTATGGCTTGGTATTTGCTGAATACAAAATGCACGAATATTATGGTGATCGATTTCGGTGAACCACGCTCACCTTCCTCAGACCAGAGTGATTCACAAAAGAAATTTGTGTTGTGTGACGTTTACTTGTACTGTAACTTACCATTCTAAATAACTTTCAGTCACAGACATGCAGGTTCGCGTGAATCATTATGTGAAGTTAATTAACAAAACAATAAAAAAAATATTTTTTCGCAATTTTCAATCAGAATGTTGTGATGAAACCAAAGTTTTATTTATAGTTTAACTAGGACAATATTTACGATCTATTAGTAGTTGGATGCAACGTACTTTACTATTAAGCCCCCTCCCCCCCCGCCAGTATAAGGCCCTCTGATGGTAACATCTGAGTGTCTACTGCTAACTCTGCTAGATATTCCTTGAGAGCTAAGTAAATACTTCACAGCCCTTTCATATAACACGTAATGGCCTACTCTCTCAAATCAGTAAGACCATCTCTACATTAAGCACACACCCCACCCCCCCCCCCCCGCCTGTATCAGGCCTTCTGATGGTAACATCTGAGTGTCTACTGTTTACTCTGCTAGATGTTCCTTGAGAGCTAAGTAAATACTTCCACAGCCCTTTCATATAACACGTAATGGCCTACTCTCTAACATCAGTAAGACCTATCTCTACATTAAGCCCCCCCCCCCCCCGCCTGTATAAGGCCTTCTGATGGTAACATCTGAGTGTCTACTGTTCACTCTGCTAGATGTTCCTTGAGAGCTAAGTAAAGTACTCCACAGCCCTTTCATATAACACGTAATGGCCTACTCTCTGACGTCAGTAAGACCATCTCTACATTAAGCCCCCCCTCCCCCCCACCAGTATAAGGCCTTCTGATGGTAACATCTGAGTGTCTACTGTTCACTCTGCTAGATGTTCCTTGAGAGCTAAGTAAATACTCCACAGCCCTTTCATATAACACATAATGGCCTACTCTCTGACGTCAGTAAGACTATCTCTACATTAAGCCCCCCCCCCCCCGCCTGTATAAGGCCTTCTGATGGTAACATCTGAGTGTCTACTGTTCACTCTGCTAGATGTTCCTTGAGAGCTAAGTAAATACTCCACAGCCCTTTCATATAACACGTAATGGCCTACTCTCTGACATCAGTAAGACCATCTCTACATTAAGCCCCCTCCCCCGCCAGTATAAGGCCTTCTGATGGTAACATCTGAGTGTCTACTGTTCACTCTGCTAGATGTTCCTTGAGAGCTAAGTAAATACTCCACAGCCCTTTCATATAACACGTAATGGCCACTCTCTAACATCAGTAAGACTATCTCTACATTAAGCCCCCCCCCCCCCGCCAGTATAAGGCCTTCTGATGGTAACATCTGAGTGTCTACTGTTCACTCTGCTAGATGTTCCTTGAGAGCTAAGTAAATACTCCACAGCCCTTTCATATAACACGTAATGGCCTACTCTCTGACATCAGTAAGACCATCTCTACATTAAGCCCCCCCCCCCCGCCAGTATAAGGCCTTCTGATGGTAACATCTGAGTGTCTACTGTTCACTCTGCTAGATGTTCCTTGAGAGCTAAGTAAATACTCCACAGCCCTTTCATATAACATGTAATGGCCTACTCTCTGACATCAGTAAGACCATCTCTACATTAAGCCCCCCCCCCCCGCCAGTATAAGGCCTTCTGATGGTAACATCTGAGTGTCTACTGTTCACTCTGCTAGATGTTCCTTGAGAGCTAAGTAAATACTCCACAGCCCTTTCATATAACATGTAATGGCCTACTCTCTAACATCAGTAAGACCATCTCTACATTAAGCCCCCCCCCCCCCGCCTGTATAAGGCCTTCTGATGGTAACATCTGAGTGTCTACTGTTCACTCTGCTAGATGTTCCTTGAGAGCTAAGTAAATACTCCACAGCCCTTTCATATAACACGTAATGGCCTACTCTCTGACATCAGTAAGACCATCTCTACATTAAGCCCCCCCCCCCCCCCCGCCAGTATAAGGCCTTCTGATGGTAACATCTGAGTGTCTACTGTTCACTCTGCTAGATGTTCCTTGAGAGCTAAGTAAATACTCCACAGCCAATGTATTCTGTCTAATTAATTAGACACTATAGGAATTGAAACATACTCGTATTAATATACGGCACTCTTAAATTATCATCATCATAATTTGTAATAATTTCTACTATTTCAAATAGGGTAAATTCTTATCAGTACTGATTATAGTTGACACTATTAATTTAAACAACACTATCTCTGAAGAATATATGCAATTTATTTTACTGTATTTTTCTAAGTTCAGTTAATTAAAAAATCCGTCAACATTCAGTTATATTTCAATTAAAATTATAGTAATAAACATGAAAAAAAATTATTGTGAAAATTAAGAGATGCTAGTCACATGCGTATGTGGGACATGGTATCTCAAACCATGAGGTCTATTTGAGAATTATTGTTTAAATATTTGACCCAAGCTGGAAAACTAATGTAATATTTTGTAATCATTAGGAATCTACATTTATAAAAGAGGATGTTTGTGTGTGTATATATGTGTGTGTGTGTGTGTGTGTGTGTGTGTGTGTGTGTGTGTGTGTGTGTGTGTGTGTGTGTGTGTGTGTGTGTGTGTGTGTGTGTGTGTGTGTGTGTGTGTGTGTGTGTGTGTGTGTGTGTGTGTGTGTGTGTGTGTGTGTGTGTGTGTGTGTGTGTGTGTGTGTGTGTGTGTGTGTGTGTGTGTGTGTGTGTGTGTGTGTGTGTGTGTGTGTGTGTGTGTGTGTGTGTGTGTGTGTGTGTGTGTGTGTGTGTGTGTGTGTGTGTGTGTGTGTGTGTGTGTGTGTGTGTGTGTGTGTGTGTGTGTGTGTGTGTGTGTGTGTGTGTGTGTGTGTGTGTGTGTGTGTGTGTGTGTGTGTGTGTGTGTGTGTGTGTGTGTGTGTGTGTGTGTGTGTGTGTGTGTGTGTGTGTGTGTGTGTGTGTGTGTGTGTGTGTGTGTGTGTGTGTGTGTGTGTGTGTGTGTGTGTGTGTGTGTGTGTGTGTGTGTGTGTGTGTGTGTGTGTGTGTGTGTGTGTGTGTGTGTGTGTGTGTGTGTGTGTGTGTGTGTGTGTGTGTGTGTGTGTGTGTGTGTGTGTGTGTGTGTGTGTGTGTGTGTGTGTGTGTGTGTGTGTGTGTGTGTGTGTGTGTGTGTGTGTGTGTGTGTGTGTGTGTGTGTGTGTGTGTGTGTGTGTGTGTGTGTGTGTGTGTTTGAAGTTTATGCGCTGCCAAACCATCCAACCGATCGCCATGAAACTTTAGGATGTTGTCCTGTATACTCCCGAGATGGTTTCTGTGAAGTTTGATGCAGATCCGTCCACAGGGTCCCGCCCCACGGGCTCCTAAAGATCCCATGTTATTCAAATGGAAAATCTGAATTGTTTACAAAAAACATATGACTGTGTGGTTTAATGTAGTTTTAAACGGCTCCAATTTCCTGTGTGATTTGCTTTCGCAATAACTATTAATAAATCTGAAGGACAGTCATTGCGCGTTGCCGTAATAAATTTAAGTAATCCCTGTTTTTCACATGGACAGCTCTACGTCACTTGCTCAAGAGTAGGCTCACCAAAAAACCTTTACATTTATACACCAAATAAGAAGACCAAAAATATTGTTTACCCTCTTGTACTCATTTAATAAATAATGTTTTTTTTTCTATAATTCTTTTTATTGCTTTATTTTGGTATGTCAATGAAAAATGAAAGGCGAGACAACGTCCGCCGGGTTCAGCTAGTTAAATATATTAACATATGTTTGTGAGCTCTCAGAGTTGCAGCTGTCATTATTTAAGATGATCAGTAATTTATTATCGGATTCGTTGTCAAAATGTATCAATGTGGAAGTTGCATTTTGTTCGTGTTTCGATGATAACAAACTATTCACATGAGTGTGTAAAGTTAAATTTGTAAATATTTGTTGGCATTTAGTATACAATTTCCATGTATTATGAACATTTATGTATATGAGAGTATAGCCATAATACTATTGTTAAAGATGAATTATATTGAGTTTAATCAGAAAAATTCATTATTAATTAATTGATATTGTTGATAAATTTTAATGATATTTTAGGTTTACGTGAAATCAAATTAATTTAAAAGTTATAAGATTGTCTTATTTTACCAGGCGAAGTTAGGGCAAAGAAGCCCTCTCTAACACTTGACCAGGGGTCCAACGGCTTAACGTGACTTCCGAACCACGGGAACGGCAGGGCAACATCTATTAGTGGTCACATTGGGAATCGAACCCGGACCAGCAGCGTGGCAAGCCAGCGCCTTAGCCCCTTATCTACGGCCGCTCCAATTTCTATGAATATTTCAGTTTTAATAACATAAAATCAAATCTTAGCGTGTTCCAGTTTTCCATTTCAATTTATGTATAAAGTATTCAACGGATCTTATTCATTTAGGTATATTTTTTCTTTACAAATTAAAACTAAACAAATTGTATGATATTTAGTAATCACCAAATCATTTTTATACTATTTCGTATATTTACTAATAGTATTATAATACTCAATAAATATCATGTTTTTAAGAATCCTATGTGATATTTTAAGTTAAACCATTCTAAGTCTTGAAATGAGAGATGGATACCTATTTTTATGTGACAAATATGCTGTGAATACAATCTAAATAAATATTACTATAAAAATAAAAGTACAAACCATTAAATGTATATACCAAACAGTAAGTTACACATTTCACTATCAATTTTCATAATATTTCATCTTAGATAATTTACCTTCACAGTATTTAGAATCATAACTTTAGCATATTATTCATTTCGATAGTTTTGAATCAAACGCACTTTGAAAATCAAGCTAAAATGTATTTACCGTAGCTTCAATAACTGTTTTGAGATATTAAACCAAACTAAAATTTTATAGTTTATAATGACATGGTCTCAATATTTGTACAAAGCCATAGAAATGTATGTTTAAGTTAGAATTTTCAGAATAACTTTTTAATGCGTTTTGAATATTTAAAATTAACAAGCTGACTATTTCGTATATACGTATATAAATATTTATTTATGTATAGCATATATTATTAAAACATACTTTTATAAGTCTGATAAATAGTCGTGATACCCAAAAGAACAGTTCATAATGTATGACACAAGAATACACAAGACTCTTACAACCTGACGTAAAGGGAGCAGGAAAACTCCAACCACCGTCTTTTGTCTTTTGCATTAATAATGTTTGCCATTTCATAATTTAAGGACAGTTCCCTTGATGTATTATATATTTTTTTAATAGCTAAGACAATATCTCTATTCACATACGTCCAATGCCAACTGAATATTCTTCAGTAACGTATATGTGATGTTTGCAATAATAGAAAAATACACGTCTAAGTACATGATTGTTTTCTTTTAGTTATATTTATAGGTTTTAACTAATAATCAAATATAAAATGTAATTTTTTTATAAAATACTAATTAATTATAGTTACTAAATGGAACAAACCGTTATAATTTTCAATTACTTCGTAATATTTCCATCATCTCTGGAAATTGACAGCAGTGATGGATAAAATAGAATTTCTTATCTACGGATTTGTCCCTCTTTTAAAAGTATTATTTATTTTTCTATACATAATATATGCCTCGTAGATATATTCAAAATTGAAAAGCGTTGTAGGAATTTCACAAAAAAACTATTTTGTTTTTTTTTTTATTTCTACAGGCTACCATTACAAATTTAAAGGGAGTCCAACGGCGCTTTATCACGCATGTTAAGTTACAACACTTAGATACATATAAAAATAAATTATTGATCATACACCATTGAAACTTGGTATAGTTGTTTATTAGGATTTAATAGATAATTGGACGAACAATTATTAATATAGTACAATATTCAAACCTACAACAAATTGTTTTTATAACATTTTATTTTTATAAGTTTTAAATTATTTTTTTACCGAAACTGTTTTCAACCAAACAGTTTAGTTTTTCGTCAATAGTTGTATTATGCCTTAATCTAATTACCGAAACAAGTTCATAAACATATCTATAACCGTTTCCTATACATGCGTACATAAGTAAAAAAAATAGAGTTTTTCAGAAATTGACCTTTATTGAAAAATAGCAAGTGTCTATACTATTATGTAAATTAACTGGGACAAATAGCTTAAATCCTCCAGGGCAGTAATCAGCGTCATCCAGCTCATCTTCTCTCATCTTTCTCTTCTTTTCTTAACTCTAGCCTCCTTGGTTGCCAACTTTGCAGCCAATTCTGCCTTTCGTACTCGCGATTCATCAGCCATTCTCAAAGCTCGAAGAGTGTTGCTACCAATTTTTCTGATGCCTAACTGCTTCAAAACCTCTATCCTCCCAATATTTTTTTTAAATTGAACATTATATACTCCTATTTTGAGTGTTTTACGCCCAACATAATAATCAAAGAAGAAATGGACAGTAACGTTTAAATTGTACTGAGTTTAGCTAAAAAATATTGTATCTAATTAGTTTGAAGGTATATTGAACGGTTTATAATTTGAAGATAAAATATCATCATTTCAATATTCCTGAATAAGAACTGTCGAAAACGTGAATTTGCAATGTTGCCGTTCCAGCTGTTTCCAAGCAGCTGTTGCCATTGTTGTTACAGTAGCAATGCCATCAGTTACATTTCCGGATTGACGTTATTACAAAAATGCAAAGACGAACATTTTTTTTAATCCACTGGCAGTCAAAATTAAAACCTAAAGAGGAACTTTGTGTTATTAAACAATAAAATATTAATATCTCCTTCTTTGGCTTTTATTTTTATACAAGTACTATAAATAGAGAATTTATATTGTTTTCAGTAAAAAAAATGAAAACTTTTTTAATAAAATCTGGTGGCATTTTAGTTACACGGGTTTCCATATTTCACTATCAATATTATCAAGGGACCACTATAACTTTTCACGAGTTCACTTTTATATGTACACAGCTCATAACCAATTAATTAACAAGGTTTCCATAAAACTATCGATTGAGAAAGAAAGAGGAGGTTTGAAAGGGGGAGAGGGAGGATAGAGAGGAAAGAGAGTGAGATATATTGTTCAACCGTGAGATTCAATTTTCAGCTGATGACTGTTTCACGAGTAAGTGAATTTCTGTGTCTGATCTGTCAATGTCCTTATTAACTTAGGTCTTCAGTTCTTCATCAACAAAAAGAACATTTTAATTTCAACTCAAGCATTGGAGAGTTTTTATCACAAGTAAATAAAACTAAATTTGTATCACGTGTAAATAAAACTATTTAAGAAAAACACATATAAATAAAACTAGGAACGTAAAAGTCGTGTTGAATTACGAAAGGTGGGTGGACAACCGTACATATAAGGGTGGGTGGGTGGTTAGGCTAATACCACTGTAGGTTTATGAGGGACAAATTACAATCTTTTACAGGATAATATTATAAGTTTTCTCTCCAAACACTTCCTTCTCTCGTTTAATTACGCCAAATAAATATAGTTAAATTTAGACCACCAAAAACTTCCAAAACACCTTTTCCGAAGAAATAACATCTCTTGCCATTTCTAGAACAGATTTTATTGGAACTATTTAATTTTTAATTTTTTTCAAACTCTACAATACCCTACTGGAGGAGATAAAGCGTTGTGATGGTATAGTTTCCTTTTTGTAAGATAGTAAAACACCTTTTTGTCATCTACAGTAAGTAAAACTTTCTTATGTCGTTAAAGCACAAGGGAGTTTCTGATATACTCGGCAGATTTAAATTTTTCTTACGAGTCTTTTGTTTTATATTTACCTATTTTAGCTAATGAGGAACTACCATAGTTCACTACCATAGTCGGCACTGGTGGCGCAGTGCTATAACTCAGCTACTTGTGAGCAAAGTTGTTGGGAAATTGTAGGCGATAGGTTCCATACTCGGTTCTCTTAATACCGGCACGGCGTCCGCTCAATGGTTGTTATCAATATAGACACTACTAGAGAAGTCTGGAGTGTCCGTGTTGAATGGTAGTCAAGGTTCGGGTGTTGTGTAGGGAAGATAACTAAGTGTCAAACTTGTCAGTCAGCTGAAAATCAGACCAACACTACGTGGTTCGGATTCCACGTAAAGTCGTAGGTCCCATAGTTGCCGAACCGAACGGTCGAGGTTCGGGTGTTGTGTAGTGCAGATAACTAAGTGTCAAACTTGTCAGTTAGCTGAAAATCAGACCAACACTACGTGGTTCGGATTCCACGTAAAGTCGTAAGTCCCATAGTTGCCCTGGATATTGGGCTATTAATAAATATTCCTTTTTGAGATGAGTCGAACTCAGATAGTAACAATGACTACACTCGTTCATCTACACTCATCACACTCATTCACGCCTCATATTCGCCCATATCTCTACGATTGGCGTCTTAGAGATGAATAAAATGAATAAAATGTTTGTTTTATGATTTAACTTGTGTTTAAAAAGGTTACTTCATAATGAAGACACTATTAAGCAATATATTTTGCTTTCAATCAATAAAAATTATAAGTACCGAGTGTTTTACTTAAACAATTAATAATTACGCGCTAAATACGATAATACCATTGTAGTTGTACAGATGGGATATTACCAAGGGATATTTTTGTATGACATGTTATATTTAGACTAATGTTGTCTATATTCTTTTATTAGCTTGATTCATTTCTATAACAAAAATCAATAAATTAAACTGAAACACACGTAATATTATTCATATTTTTTCATGTTATGTTTTAATTGTTTATTGCTATATCAATATCATGAAAATTATACTTAATAATTCTTAATCAACAATATTATTTAAATGCGTAATTAATATTAAGTGTTAAATAAGTTCTTTTGTGTTATTTGTAAACTGCCATTGAACTACTGTGTCTGTGCTGTGGTGTGTGTAGTTAATTAGGAGACTGTATGCCGGGTCAGCCAACATGTGCTTTATCTCAAACATCTCATCTAGCAGGAAACCATGGCGTAAGTACTTATACAATGTACAATTTTTCTTCATAATTAATTTATACTTTATTGGTTATTATAGACTCGACCTCGAAATTGTCTCTAACGGTGATTTAACAGACTGTATTGATCGTCTACAGCCTAAAAACACTACTGCCTTAAAATTGTTTGTAATTTTAAAATGCAGGCAAGAAAGAAGAATCACATAAACATTGTCCTTTATTAATAAATTCTTAATAAAACATTTTCTGTGCAACAAGACTTTATTTTACAATTTATATAAAGATAGCTACGTAATACAGTCGTAGAAATATGAGTAAGTTTCTTCTGTTAGTCATATCGAAAAAATGAACTTCTTGCAAAGAAAATGTGTCGAGCCTGTCTCAAACATATCTGCTCTGCACGCAACATCTTTCCTGTCAATATTTAGACAGTCAGATTGCAAAGAAAGGAAAACAAATGTAAAGCCTACAAATTATTAATTTACTTCCTTAATTACATAAATACTATCAGTATATAAGCAAAAGCACGTTAAAACTAAGGACTTTACTTCATAACATTGTTACAAAAAATATATTTTAGAATATTGCTTTATACAGTAAATAAATAACTTTGCTAATTTTAATGATAGTAACGTATTAAGCCAATACTAACAACATTATTTTTTAATAACATGAAATGTAAAAATATTGTGAAATTCATTTAAAATAATTAATAAAGTTATGTTTTTATTATTCAAGCAACCTTATAAACGTTTTTTATTTGGGATAATCTCTAATGTACGAAATGCTTACTTTTTATTTAGTTTTTTCTGCTTAATGTATCATGAACCAAAATTAAGATTTACCTCAGGTTCTAATCTACATAATAATTTATAAAATTAATATCATATAACTAGGTTCATGGAAAGTTACCAATTCATTAAATTGGCTTTAAAGTTATTAACACAGCTACCATACTACTTGTATGTATTCCATTTATATTATATCACTTAACAACAACTAAACAAACGTAGGAAAAGTTTTAAAAAAAGGTCAACAGTTTTCCCTTTGTTGGCACTTTAAAAGGTGGAAACTTAGGCGAAGTTCTTTGCAAAGACGGTAAAGTCTGCTAACAGAAGGAGTCCTTTGTTGTGAAAGAAATAAATGACCGAAAAGTTGTGTCAATTGTGAAAGACTTTCATTGTTGTACAGTATATTGTTATATTAACCACGTGGACCATTTCAGTATATTATAAAATTAATACCCTTCAGAGTCTTTATTTTTCAATCAAATATGTGCTATATTTAATTTAGTGTGTTGAAAGTATTTATAGATCTTGCATATCACGTTAAAGTGTTAAACATTTAGGTAGTTTGTTTATTTTTCCAATAAGTTTAGTTTTAAGTATGGGTTGAAGTGGTTTAATGGTATTCCCATAAAGATTTTCTGTTCTTATACATCTATCAATGAGTAGAGCCAAGGGGTTGTTGACTCGAGTTTCTACACCATTCAAGTCCCGGTGGCCATGAGTAGATGCAACGTGCTTCTTCTCCAGGAGGCCTATCAACAAGCCATTAAAACGGCTGTTGTTTAGCTCATAAAAACACCAATAAAGAGTTGTTTATATAACATTGAATTGACAATGTCTAAGAAAGACAACGAAAAACGTCAACGTAGACAACGAAAGAATGTGGTGACGAGCTGCAAGGTTGACCGAAGTGTCCAAACCACAGAAGTTGAGGGTCTCGGTGTGTTATTTATTATAGTGTGTACTCCCAGTTGGCCTAATTCTACCGATAAATAGTTCCAAGCATCGCTCTTTACGTTCATGACCTGTCCAAAACAAATGCTCTATCTCCCAGTTTATTTTTTGTTCCTTGTATGGCCTTGCATTTTTTATTCGAAGCTCAAAGCTAGCAATGGCCTATATAGTACAAGTAACATTCAGCGCATTCGACTTACGAGTGCCGCATTCTATAGAGCACCCATACACACGTAGCTCAAAATACGCTAATATTAACAATTATACTCGAAAATTATAGTAAAACTGTGGATTTAAGGTACCATTATAATATTGTGCAAAACAAGTAAACAATTTAAAATGTTATGAAACTTTCCAAGACTTTTCGAGTTCTTGCACGACTCTGTTAAATTTACAAAACAATGACTTTATCTACAAACGTCACAAGACTTTGTCCCCAAGTAGCTGGGTTATAGTATTGTGTACCTATATTGATTAAATTAACTATCCAATGGTAAAAATTGTTTATTTACATTTTAATTTAATTAAATATTAAAAATAAATGTGAGTAACTAGACTCAATCTTTAATCTTAGTTTTGTTTGAGACTGTAAACACTTATGGGAACCATCCTGGTCATTGAAGTATTATCAAACCTAAACTACAAATGGGGAAACTTTAATATTTTGCATGTGTAAAGAAGCATAAGTATTGCGGTAATCGAATTTATTAAGAAACTTGTGTTTGACTCCCTCTGAGCTGGTAAACTAAGTTTAGTTTTTTAGTCACCATAACACTTATATCTTCCTCTAAGTGTACTACAACTTATGTAGCTAAGTGTACTACAATGTATGTAACAACTTTCAATTTTTAGTAATTTAACCAACGCGTAGGGTGTTATTTTAATCAAGAAACTATTTTTAAGCTAAACATAACAAACATTCTTAAATACATTTCGTAAAACAAATTAATATATTATGCTTACACGAATTAATTTAATTGTTCTTATTTAAAATGACATCGCATGTAAGTATTAAGTAAAAAAATTAAGACGTTGGCATTAAAAATGCTAAATGACTTCTTTCATTATAATCTAGTATACAGAGTTGGGCAAAATTCTGGAATATGTTTATAAATTTCTAAACCATTGAAAGAAATGTAATGAAACTTTGTAGTTATGTACATGTTCCTATACCAAACATATGGACATATTTTACTAGTTTTTTTCATGTCCAGGGTATGGCCCATGAAGGATGTTTTAAAATTTTTAAATGTAAGCCTACCTTTAGTTATAACTCATTTAAAAGATCTTTGCTTGTAAAATAAACGAGTGCAAACTTGAGATCAAAAGGATGACCCATTCAGAAAATACAGCCTCTCAAAGAATGTAATGTCATATAACTAACACTGCTTTTAAAAAAGGTAAGATAGGTATTGAGGCGAAAAGCTAAAATTTATCTAACTAAATATGAGAAATTAAATTTCATAAAAAATAAGTAACAAATTATTATAATAATATTCTTAAACTATTTTATGTAAACCTACTGTCGAAAGTGTTTTAATAAATTGTTCTTATTTGTATCTTAGTTAAATAGCATGCTAGCTATTTTTATAACGAAGTCGTTTGTTATAATTGTTAACAATCAACAACATAATCAGCAGCAGGGCCCTGAAACTGTTAAATAAATAGCGTTATGACTGAGAAGAATTACTAATATGACCTTAAATTCTTTGAATCGCTCTATTTTGTGAATAGGTCATCCTTTTGACCTCAGATTTACACTTTTGTATTGTACAAACAAAGACCTATAAAATAGCGTAAAACGAGTTAGGCTTACATTTTAAATTTTTAAGACTTCCTTCATGTGCCACAACCTGGCAATGCGAAAAACAATATGTCTAAATGTTTGGTATGGCAGGGACGTGTACACAACTACCAAGTTTCATTACATTTCTTTCAATGATTTTTAAATTAATAAATATATTCCAGACTTTTGCCCAACCCTGTATAACAATCACCACTGGTGGCACAGTGCTGTAACCCAGCTACTTGGGGACAAAGTGATGATATTGGAGGCGATATGTTCATCGCTCAGTCCTCTTAATACCAACATGGCGTCCTCTTAATGGCTGCCATCGACATGGACATAACTTGAGGTCTAAGATGTCCTCTTTGGGTGGTTTTCATCAATGTTCAGATGTAATGTAGGAAAAATATGAGTGTCAGGCTTGTCAGTTAGCTGAAAATCAGACCAACACTACGTGGTTTAGATTTCACGTAAAGCTGTAGGTCCCTTACTTGTGCTGGCAGTTGGACTATTAATAAATAGATCTTTCTGAGGAACATTCGTTCATCTACATTTATCACACTCATTCGCCTATATATCTACGATCAGTGTCTTACAAATAAAAAATAATGAATAATATTTATTTTAATCAAAAATTGATGTGGTTTCACAGTTAATTTAATAACTTATCAAAAGTGTGTCCTCAGCATTAGGAACTTCATATAAACATTATTATAATTCTGAGTACCAGAAACTTTTTCAAGCGGAATTAACTGTCGTAAAAACATAGATCTTTACTTTTTACATCTTTAATCATTACAATATATTAAATGCCCAAAAAATGTAATTGCTTATGATACTTCTAATATGTATTGATACATAAAACTCCAGTTTCTTATGTAGGACAACTTTTTAGTGTTTATTCTAAATGTACATGTTATGACTGAATTTAACTAGATTCATGAGACTTTCTGGCACAAATTTGAGATATCATTGTAATTACTGGGCACTTAAATTACTTGATAAAAATTTAAAAAGTGCATTACAACTAAACACAAGAGTTGCTAACCAATAAAGTATTTTAACTACCAGTCATTTTTTTACCTTTACCCTTAATTAACCCTCTTGCATATATAACTTGACTATTATAGCAGAAAGTTATCTACCTTCAAGTTAAGTTGCCTTCTTAATTTGTGTTTCCAGCTAAAAAATACAAGTATTGAATTTGCCTTAAGTGTTTCAACTTATAACTGTAACATAAATTATTTTGCAAACTTGGAGCAGCAAAGTTTACAATTCCATTTCCTCCTTCCCGCGCCAACCCTCCCCCATAACTACACCACCAGCCATCAAAGACGTGCTTGGAATACAACAGTGGTATTTCACTAGTACGTCTCCTGTGGACGTGGCAAGAAAGACGTTCAATACTGTTCATCCCATTTTATCAGTTACTTGAACAAGCTAGATAATTTATGTAGTTATATAATTTCTCTATCAGCATAAAATAATCTGTATTTATTTTTTTCAATAAAATCATAGCTGACAAAGCATTGTAGGCCCTGCCTGAAATATACTCAAAGAGTTAACTACTAACTGTGCGATACTTGAGGATTAGAACCTTGGACTATATTTCCAAAACCTTACACACTGAATCACAACGATGGCAAATGCAATAACACTCGCAATACTAAGATTATAGCGAGACAAATGCTAACCGATGTACTCGTTAACTAGTTTAACTTGCTTCACAGACTCTCGTGTTTGAGACGCCGACCCAACTTTGTGCTTAATTTGAGCCAGATACGATATGAGATTATGATGAGTGTGGGTGACCTTAGTAGTATTTTTTATAACTGAATTTTGACCTATGCTCAGAAAGGGCAACTAAAGGGCTTAAATCTTTACGTGGAATTCAAACCACGTAGTATTGGTCTGATTTTCAGCTAATAGACAAGCCTAATACTTATTTATCTCCCCTAAACAACATCCAGGCACTAACTACCACCTAACATGGACGCCCTCTGTCGGTATTTAGAAGACCGAGCATAGAACCTTCAGTCTCCACAACACTTTGTCCTCAAGAAGCTGGGTTACAGCATTGCACCATAAGTAATGATTGTAAGTATTAATAGTTAAATATCACAACCAAGCACTGTTTTAAAAGTTTCAAAAAAATCCTTTAAAAAGTAAAAAAATCAGTAGGTTACTATAATATATGTAACTGTCATACGAATACAGCTATATAATTACTTTTAATCATCTTAAGACTTTAAATAAACATATATAAATTTATTTGTACGTATATGTACCAAATGTATGACTGTCATTAGTAAACATGATTTAAAAAGTGTTATTTATTCATGTAAAGTGTTCAACTTAAATCATAAAAATAAAAATCACATTATGTTCACAGAACAAGCCAATACGAAATACATGTTTTGAAATTATTATTTTTTATAGGTAATTTATGCTTCATAAGGGGTAGGAAAATTGAGGATGAGATTAAAAAAAAGGTATGAAAAGAGCGTAAAATTCAGTCTTTGTACTATAACATTTTAAATAAGGCAGTTCAGGTAACAACTTTTATTTATAAACAAATAAATTCTTAAACTAAAAATTTACAAATAAATAAATATATATATGTATATATATATATATATATATATATATATATATATATATATATATATGTATATACAGACAATCACTTTTACATTGTTTAAAGTAATTCCCTTAACGTAACAGATTAATAGCACAATTTATTTTAAATATTAAATTTTTTAATATATTATTCTACAACAAGCTATAACCTTTATCCGTACGTTTATGGTAGTTTTTTAGTGGAATGGAATTTATAAACAAAAACTGGACGAAGAGAGACAATTCTTTAACTCAGATAACATCAGAATCAAACAATAACATTTCTTCCACTGAAAAATTACTTAGCGCTTAATTAGAGCGCAGAGCAATTAAGTTTTATGCCAACGTCGATATATTTTTGTTTTCATAAAAACTGTCCTAACAGTTGTTGAGAAAATATAATTTTAAATCAAATCGTAATTTAATTGTCATTTTAGAACTCAACCGGAATGTACATAGTTCCCATCTTTGAGTCTCGTACGTACTGCCCTTTTATGAAACACCACTTTTACGTAATACCAAGATAGAAATACGATTTGTAATATTGCAATTTAATATTAGTATGATGTATTACACATCTTGAGATGTGATTTTATATTATATCCATCCTTCCAACAACCCAGATTACCCCAGGAGTGTCAGATTTGGAACAAATGTTATATCCATTCTCCCAACCACCCAGATTACCCCAAGAGTGTCAGATTTGGAACAAATGTTATATCTATCCTCCCAACCACCCAGATTACTCCAGGAGTGTCACACTTGGGACAAATGTTATATCCATCCTCCCAACCACCCAGATTACCCCAGGAGTGTCAGATTTGGAACAAATGTTATATCCATCCTCCCAACCACCCAGATTACCCCAGGAGTGTCAGATTTGGAACAAATGTTATATCCATCCTCCCAACCACCCAGATTACCCCAGGAGTGTCAGATTTGGAACAAATGTTATATCCATCCTCCCAACCACCCAGATTACCCCAAGAGTGTCAGATTTGGAATAAATGTTATATCTATCCTCCCAACCACCCAGATTACCCCAAGAGTGACAGATTTGGAACAAATGTTATATCTATCCTCCCAACCACCCAGATTACCCCAGGAGTGTCAGATTTGGAACAAATGTTATATCCATTCTCCCAACCACCCAGATTACCCCAAGAGTGTCAGATTTGGAACAAATGTTATATCCATCCTCCCAACCACCCAGATTACCCCAGGAGTGTCAGATTTGGAACAAATGTTATATCCATTCTCCCAACCACCCAGATTACCCCAGGAGTGTCAGATTTGGAACAAATGTTATATCCATTCTCCCAACCACCCAGATTACCCCAAGAGTGTCAGATTTGGAGCAAATGTTATATCTATCCTCCCAACCACCCAGATTACCCCAGGAGTGTCAGATTTGGAACAAATGTTATATCCATTCTCCCAACCACCCAGATTACCCCAGGAGTGTCAGATTTGGAACAAATGTTATATCCATTCTCCCAACCACCCAGATTACCCCAGGAGTGTCAGATTTGGAACAAATGTTATATCCATCCTCCCAACCACCCAGATTACTCCTTGAGTGTCAGATTTGGAACAAAAGTCATATCTATCCTCCCAACCACCCAGATTACCCCAGGAGTGTCAGATTTGGAACAAATGTTATATCCATTCTCCCAACCACCCAGATTACCCCAGGAGTGTCAGATTTGGAAAAATTTTATACTTCTTTTTACGTTTGAATTTGAACTATTGACTTTCCTCGTACATCCCTCTACAACTGTGAAACTAACAAATATATATCTTATGAATATAGTTGGTTCCTGCAATAGTTTTAAGGCAGTACTGAATCAATAAATTAAATTTTCTATAGCTGTACACACTACAAAAAATTACACATAACTTATGAAGGATAGTGGTGTTTATAATTTTGTGACTAAAGGATAAAATAGAGAGGTATTTACAGAACCACAGTACATGTTGGTAGTTTAAGATTGGAAATTACTTATATCCTATTAATTTTTTCAGTTCCTAAATCTTGTATGTGTGCATAAAATATTGTTTAGAAAATGAAAACAATTGTTTACGGTGCCTACTTCTACACGTATATTCTAATTATTAATGTGTACATAAATACTGTATATACAGGGTGGTACAAAAAGGTTCTACGTCAAGTCTTCAAAATATAAATGATAAATATTGTTCAAATTCCACTCCATTTTTTTTATCTATTTTTGTTTTTTTTACTAAAACATAAGTAACTCTTAAAGTTGTATACACGTCTTCACATTAACATTAAAACACTAAAGAGATATATCCATTCAGATATCTTTAGACGTTTTAAAATTGTGGTGATATAAAATTGTTATCTTTAAATATCTTGTAAACCAAAAATCATTTATAAATTTTAAATGGCCACCAGATAAATGAAATTATATTTTTACTGAATGATATTGTTAACGCACGAAATATGCAACATTTTTAAATAGTACGTCAAACCGTCCTTGAGTTATTAATGTTTGATAAAAAACACACAACGACAGTTAAACAGTAAACGGGACAGAAATTGCAAAAGATTTCATCCTTAAGCTTTTACCCTTTACCGAAGATCGGAAAATTCTAACGATTTTGCTTTATAAAGGCAACAACACACTCACAGTTACGACACTAAAATTAGAAATGATTCCCATTAACATTGCCACCACCTTAAACTTTATGATAATGCGCCCCAATATTAATCCAAAAAATAGTTAAACAATTTGCTAAACAGCTTACCAGCAATTATTAACCAAAGACCTACATATCAAAAATAAAGTTTTTTTTTACATTATAAAATGTACTATGATACTAATGATTATTTTAAAGACGAGAGAAATTAAAATTTAGTATGATTTTGGTATATATATATATAATACCATACCATATATATACCATATATACCAGTATACCATATATATATATATATATATATATGGTAAATATAATTTTGGTAACATTTATCTTTTTTGAACTATAAAAGTTTGGCCCTGTCATCTGTATTTTATAAATAATGTCTTATGACAAAAATAATCTGAATTAGAGTTTAATGTTGTTAATAATATCAAATAGCTAATTATTATTTAGATAAAATTGATGTATTAAGCTGTTAATAACTCCTCCAATACTCATTATTGAGCCTCTTCAGGGTAGGTATTATTTTACATGACCATCTTGAAAAATGGTTTGGTTATAGCACTTCAGTGTGCTCAAATCATTTTACAATAATAATACTTTTTCAGAAAGTGGAAAATATCCTAAGATGATGAGATATTTAACTGATACATTTTATTTAAAGGAACAACTAATTATGAAATGGAATAACATGGTAAATTGAAGGATATACATAAAATCAACTGTATTTCATTAATGTATAAAAGATGAAAGTATTGCATTTAACGGGATTGCACTTTATCCTAATTATATTCTTAGATAATTGTATTTTATGTAGATTTTAGCCAACTTTAGTGCAAACTTTTAATTAACTTTGAAATCACTTACGAATAGGCAGTTAAATGCATAAAATATGGAAGCCAAAGTTTGTTTATGGTGTAAATTTATCACCAGATGAGTTGGAAAGAGGCTGGAATTACGCAATCCTTGGTGGGAAAGTCGTGAGGAAGTTTCTCTTCTTGGCTTCTTCTCTGATTAACTTGTAAACAGAACTTTGCCACTTCCACCCTTGAGACCGATTTATTTTCTTATTTTGAATGCACAAAGTTACATTGCATAATTCTTTAGGGTTGATTGTTACACTGGTTAATGTTCTCGGTTAGGTTTTAAAGTTGCACTCAACAATGATATCAACATTTATGACATTTTGTCTACTACTAATGTGCAAATTTTGGACCAGAATATTAAAGTATTTTATTGTTAAAAAGTATAATATTTAGTGAAGATGCTATTAACTATTGTTTAGTGAAACTCAAATCGTAAAGATAATTACTCAAATCGTAATTTGACTCTATAGGTGACAAATTAGTAGTCATTTTTACTGACTAAAATTGGCTTTTCCTAATAAAGACATCTTTACCAATACACCAACAGCCAGGGCAAGTAATAGGCTTACATCTTAGCGTGGAATACGAACCACGTAGTAATTTTCAGATTGTTGGCAAATTTATAAGATTGATACTAAGTTCTCTCCCTTGCACAACACCCTAATCTCAGCAACCATCACACACGGATACCCTAGACTTCTATTGTACTCTTCAAATCTATGGCAACCATTTATTGATCACCATGTTGATATTAAAATTGAGAATGACACTTATTACAAACAAACTCCACAATACGTCTTAGTCCCTAAGTAGTTGCTGGGTTACAATGTTGGTTTTATATGTATGTATAATGTATGTACGTTCAAGTGCGTATATGCAAGTTGTTGTTCGACATATAATGGTTATTTTTAACGATAGTTAATTTAGATACAATCTTGTTGTTTTTGTTTACCCATATAAACTGGTTGAGCGGCCGTAGATAAGGGGCTAAGGCGCTGACTTGCCACGCTGCCGGTCCGGGTTCGATTCTCGATGTGACCACTTATAGATTTTGCCCTGCCGCTCCCGTGGTTCGGAAGTCACGTAAAGCCGTTGGTCCCCAGGTTAAGTGTTAGAGAGGGCTCCTTAGCACTAACTTCACCTGGTAAAATAAGACAAACTTTAACTTTAAATACAATCACTGTTAATTGGAGTGCTAAAGTTTTGAGCATCGACTAGTTAATGTAAGTATAGTGTATGCAATTTAAATCGAAAATGTTTCACTCATTGAACACTCGAATTTCATTAAACATTTATGAACATGTGTGTCATTTTCATTCACTTAATAATGGATAATAGAGCACTGAAACAAATGCCCTCATTGATGACTTTTTAAAAATGTTAACGAATCACAAAATCAAAAATACACTTCAATATAAAAAATTTAATCCGCAGACATAAAAAAAACTGTAACTCTCAAACTAGTTTCAGCTCTTAAATTACTGGTCATAAAAGATAAAATAAAGACAATAGACAATTTAATAGTTAAATTATAATCATTTATAATCGTATGTCGTGAAATTTAATACACAATCACATTCGTACATAATATTACATATAACATACAAAATATCAGTACTAAAAACGTCAAAACAAAAAGCTAAGGATAATGAGTAATGGTATATATTATCACATACAAACATTCTTAAAATTTTAAAAAAGCGTAAAAGTTGCTAAAATTTACACTGTACTTGAAGATTTTCAGATTTCAACATTTTTAAACCACTCACTATGCCACCACTAATTTGATAAATGTGCGAATTTTGTAATTTTACGTTAATCAACTATTAAGTAATATTTATAAATTATTAAATACGATTTTATTTTTGTGATGTCGTTATTTTAATTTTTAACTATTCACGTTTGAAATACAGGTTCAGTTTTTTTAATATAAAACATTTTAAGTTAAGAACTTAATATTTTCTAGTTTGTATACAACAAGCTTCCTCTTCAAATAATTCTACATTGTTAATAATTTTCAAAACCATTTAGAAACATTATTCATAAAATAATAATATCCACATGGTAATAATGATCTTTGTCACTAAATACTATAAAATAATCAATAAATCGTTTATAGTAGGAAGAATTATTTGTTCTTATCAAGTAACGTATGTTATATAAAATTCACAAAATAATAAACTTACGAAGTGAGTGCATTATCTTACTGCTTTGATATCCAACACATTGAAATACTAATGTTTGTAATTAAATGTAATATTACTGAGTGAGGTCCAATTCTGGGGCTGCTGCACAACCCTCGGCTCGTTTAATCTTAATGTGATTGCTTTTAAAATAATCACCACTAATGTAACAGTTACATCAAATAGTCCATAGCTAAAACTAATATTTTCTCAGCCTCAAACATGATTGTTGTTTATGTATTTGCACAATAACTCATATCCTTAATTAAATTAAGATAATTGTAAATTACACCATACTTATCTAACTGCACAAACTATTTAAAATATCATGCTTGATAGTGATTTCATTATAATATACAATTTTAATAACTATTCCATAGCGAGTAGAATAAAGTTGTTTTAAAAATATATATAAAAGAAGTAAATACACATCTTTTCCGAAACTAAATAATGCTAAAAAAGTTGGTTCCAGAAAAACAAGCTTTACATCTTTAATTGGTAAAAATACTTAAATAGGTCCTGACTAACAAGGGCTGTCAGTAATATAGACTCTAGATCAGAATTGCCACCGAATATGTGTAAGAGAAAAGGCTTCCAAAACATTGTTATAAAATGTCTGGTAATAAAGTTTTGGTGAACTAAAGTTTATGTGAGGGTAAGCATATAGAACAACCTTGATTTTCTGCTGTCTATTAGTTTATCTGTCATGGTTCAAATTGATGGTAGTATAGTTAGAGGTTTATATTGTAAAACACTGTACGTGTGTGGGTGGGTGGGAGGGTCATCACCCCTATACGTGTGTGGGTAGGTGGGAGGGTCGTCACAATTGCTCTTGTATGGTTGGGTGGGAGGGTCATCACCCCTGTACGTGTGTGGGTAGGTGGGAGGGTCGTCACAATTGCTCTTGTATGGTTGGGTGGGAGGGTCATCACCACTTTACGTGTGTGGGTAGGTGGGAGGGTCGTCACAATTGATCTTGTATGGTTGGGTGGGAGGGTCATCACCCCTGTACGTGTGTGGGTAGGTGGGAGGGTCGTCACAATTGTTCTTGTATGGTTGGGTGGGAGGGTCATCACCACTTTACGTGTGTGGGTAGGTGGGAGGGCCGTCACAACTGCTCTTGTGTGGGTAGGTGGGAGGGCCGTCACAACTGCTCTTGTATGGTTGGGAGGGAGGGTCATCACCACTTTACGTGTGTGGGTAGGTGGGAGGGCCGTCACAATTGCTCTTGTATGGTTGGGTGGGAGGGTCATCACCACTTTACGTGTGTGGGTAGGTGGGAGGGCCGTCACAATTGCTCTTGTATGGTTGGGTGGGAGGGTCATCACCCCTGTACGTGTGTGGGTAGGTGGGAGGGTCGTCACAATTGCTCTTGTATGGTTGGGTGGGAGGGTCATCACCCCTGTACGTGTGTGGGTAGGTGGGAGGGTCGTCACAATTGCTCTTGTATGGTTGGGTGGGAGGGTCATCACCACTTTACGTGTGTGGGTAGGTGGGAGGGTCGTCACAATTGCTCTTGTATGGTTGAGTGGGAGGGTCATCACCCCTGTACATGTGTGGGTAGGTGGGAGGGTCGTCACAATTGCTCTTGTATGGTTGGGTGGGAGGGTCATCACCACTTTACGTGTGTGGGTAGGTGGGAGGGTCGTCACAATTGATCTTGTATGGTTGGGTGGGAGGGTCATCACCCCTGTACGTGTGTGGGTAGGTGGGAGGGTCGTCACAATTGTTCTTGTATGGTTGGGTGGGAGGGTCATCACCACTTTACGTGTGTGGGTAGGTGGGAGGGCCGTCACAACTGCTCTTGTGTGGGTAGGTGGGAGGGCCGTCACAACTGCTCTTGTATGGTTGGGAGGGAGGGTCATCACCACTTTACGTGTGTGGGTAGGTGGGAGGGCCGTCACAATTGCTCTTGTATGGTTGGGTGGGAGGGTCATCACCACTTTACGTGTGTGGGTAGGTGGGAGGGCCGTCACAATTGCTCTTGTATGGTTGGGTGGGAGGGTCATCACCCCTGTACGTGTGTGGGTAGGTGGGAGGGTCGTCACAATTGCTCTTGTATGGTTGGGTGGGAGGGTCATCACCCCTGTACGTGTGTGGGTAGGTGGGAGGGTCGTCACAATTGCTCTTGTATGGTTGGGTGGGAGGGTCATCACCACTTTACGTGTGTGGGTAGGTGGGAGGGTCGTCACAATTGCTCTTGTATGGTTGAGTGGGAGGGTCATCACCCCTGTACATGTGTGGGTAGGTGGGAGGGTCGTCACAATTGCTCTTGTATGGTTGGGTGGGAGGGTCATCACCACTTTACGAGTGTGGGTAGGTGGGAGGGCCGTCACAATTGCTCTTGTATGGTTGGGTGGGAGGGTCATCACCACTTTACGAGTGTGGGTAGGTGGGAGGGCCGTCACAATTGCTCTTGTATGGTTGGATGGGAGGGTCATCACCAGTGTACGTTTATGGTGAGTGGAAGGGTCATCACCACTGAACGTGTATGGGTAGGTGGGAGGGTCGTCACAATTGCTCTTGTATGGTTGGGTGGGAGGGTCATCACCACTTTACGAGTGTGGGTAGGTGGGAGGGCCGTCACAATTGCTCTTGTATGGTTGGATGGGAGGGTCATCACCAGTGTACGTTTATGGTGAGTGGAAGGGTCATCACCACTGAACGTGTATGGGTAGGTGGGAGGGTCGTCACAATTGCTCTTGTATGGTTGGGTGGGAGGGTCATCACCACTTTACGTGTGTGGGTAGGTGGGAGGGTCGTCACAATTGCTCTTGTATGATTGGATGGGAGGGTCATCACCAGTGTACGTTTATGGGTGAGTGGAAGGGTCATCACCACTGAACGTGTATGGGTAGGTGGGAGGGTCGTCACAATTGCTCTTGTATGGTTGGGTGGGAGGGTCATCACCACTTTACGTGTGTGGGTAGGTGGGAGGGTCGTCACAATTGCTCTTGTATGGTTGGATGGGAGGGTCATCACCACTGTACGTGTGTGGGTAGGTGGGAGGGTCGTCACAATTGCTCTTGTATGGTTGGGTGGGAGGGTCATCACCCCTGTACGTGTGTGGGTAGGTGGGAGGGTCGTCACAATTGCTCTTGTATGGTTGGATGGGAGAGTCATCACCAGTGTACGTTTATGGGTGAGTGGAAGGGTCATCACCACTGAACGTGTATGGGTGTGCCATTTTTTGCTACTCTTACATATCTTAATTTAAAATGTTTTGTTAGATTTTTACTGTTACTGTTTTTATCAAGTTTTTTTTATAGTAGTTTCTATTGGCCCTCGCTAACAAGTGGTTTTTAAAAATTATTCGATATGAATCATTACGTCCAGCCATTGCTTTATATTATAAAAGTGATATCTAGTGGCTGTTCTTGATCTCAACAATATTGAAAGAGAAACCGACCGAGTACTAAAAGGAAGATAAAGTATGTTTTAGCGATAATGTTTACAGTAAATAATGCATTACAATTAAATTTATAAAAGAAAGTATTCTTATTTATTTTGACATGTAATACATCTTTATTAACTTAAAATGTACCACGAATATGTATATTATTCATCTTAAAACAAATTATTGTATTTTCTCACATTTATTTTTACCTAGACGTAAAAACATTGTAAAATTCTAAAACAGTAAAGGTATTTTAATTTTTTTTAGTTCAATGAGGCGTTAAGTTTGGACCTCAATTACCTTCTGTAGAGTAAAACATCACAATAAACAGTTAATTATGTTAAAAGGCGTGTTTAGAGACATTAAGACTGAAAAAGGTGATTAAAGGTGATTAAAAACACGCCAACTCATTAAATGTTCAGCTTTGTTAAGAAGATTGTTGTTTTACTTAATATCTTTCAATATTAGTTAATTGACTTCCTTACGGTGATTTTTTTCTTTTAGTAATTAAATATTAACAAGGTGAAGATCTTTTAATTTACATATTTTTTGTATTTAATATACTCAGTTTAATAAGAATCTTTACATGATATAAACAATGTTTTCACTGCCAAGCAAAATAAATGACCCAATCATGAGTGATTACTGGACAGTTACCAAAATGACTAGAAATCAATTCCAAAGTGTTTCAGCCGTTGATTACAAACTGTTTTTTTACTATATTGCTATTTTAAAAATGAACTACTTTCATTAAAAAAATTATAGCCCAACTAAATTTACAAGAGACGTACGTAACTAACTCAAGTATTTCAGTAACTACATCCACAGAAAAATAAATACGTAAAAACCATTTCAAAGTGCTTTGGGTATCCTTAAAACAACCTCTCTGTTGAGTATTTTTATAGAAATTCAACAAATATAGAAATTCAATCCCACTGTACTTGTATGGGTGGTGGGTTGGTCAGTATCACTGTACGTGTATGGGTGGGTCAATACCACTGTACGTGTATGGGTGGTGGGTTGGTCAGTATCACTGTACGTGTATGGGTGGGTCAATACCACTGTACGTGTATGGGTGGGTGGGTCAATGCCACTGTACGTGTATGGGTGGGTGGGTCAATGCCACTGTACGTGTATGGGTGGTGGGTTGGTCAGTATCACTGTACGTGTATGGGTGGGTCAATACCACTGTACGTGTATGGGTGGTGGGTTGGTCAGTATCACTGTACGTGTATGGGTGGGTGGGTGGGTCAATGCCACTGTACGTGTATGGGTGGGTGGGTCAGTACCACTGTACGTGTATGGGTGGGTGGGTGGGTCAATGCCACTGTACGTGTATGGGTGGTGGGTTGGTCAGTACCACTGTTCGTGTATGGGTGGGTCAATGCCACTGTACGTGTATGGGTGGGTGGGTGGGTCAATGCCACTGTACGTGTATGGGTGGTGGGTTGGTCAGTACCACTGTACGAGTATGGGTGGGTGGGTTGGTCAGTACCACTGTACGTGTATGGGTGGTGGGTTGGTCAGTACCACTGTACGTGTATGGGTGGGTGGGTCAATGCCACTGTACGTGTATGGGTGGTGGGTTGGTCAGTACCACTGAACGTGTATGGGTGGGTGGGTGGATGGGTCAATGCCACTGTACGTGTATGGGTGGTGGGTTGGGTCAATACCACTGTACGTGTATGGGTGGTGGGTTGGTCAGTACCACTGTACGTGTATGGGTGGGTGGATGGGTCAATGCCACTGTACGTGTATGGGTGGTGGGCTGGTAGATACGTGGTTCAATTATAACACGACTAAATTCCCTGAAACAGATGTTCACAGTCAACATATTATAAAAGCCATTATCATTGTCAAATGTCTCGTAATATTATCACGTCCCGAACACATTTTATAGTAAATGCGTTTTGAATGAATAAAATTTTTTAGGTTTTTTTATGTATGCAGTTATATTCCAAAAATGGTTAGTCACTATACAATTAAGTAAACTGCTGGCAACAAATCGTTCTAATCACAATTTAAAATAGAAAACTATAAACAAGATTTTATTTCTTTAAAATAACTGAGAAATAACTCGGCTTTTATGACAACCTGTTGATATTCATAAATTCATCTAACAGCCTCTACTAAGTCATAAACATCATTTTATGTATAATTTCATGATGACAAAATTTCGATTATACTATATGCATTTATATCTATTTTAAGCTATAATGCTACTACATTAATGCTGATTTCCTGTCATACGTATATATTGATGAAACACACACACCATCACCGAAGCCACAACACAAGTAGAACTCACAACGGGACAATGACACGTCAACATGCTGCCGGGCCCAGCTGGAATCCCATATTCAAGGAAACTGCACTACAGATATTATGCTTAAACATACCATTTAAATTTACTAAAGATAACTCAAGAGATTTTTGTATCAACTATTCTGAACAATAAAATCCGCGCAATAACTTGGTTTATGAGAGGTGATTAATTTAAACAGGTAGTACAATTGGCAGCACTGATATCTCCAAATAATTACAATTGATATACTGAATCAAGTAATACTGCTTACTGAAGTTAATTGTGATGTTTTAAATTTTTTCTATTGTAGATATTGAAAAGTAGCTGAGTTAAGAACACTGCACCACTATCTGACTAAATTATTTAAATGATAAATTTCTAAAGTTTAATAGATTTGTTTTTAATCTGTACACTTATACGAGAAGCAAGTAATGCTTATAATACCCGATTATTTATGTTAATACTTGATTTACCAAATTTTAATTGACCTGCCCTATCATTCACTTTTTAAAACTATATTGCACATGCACACATAACCGTTTCAAATCGTCACATAGTATTTTAAATGTACATAGGAGCACTCTTCGTAGAAAGTGTAAATTATGTTATTTTTAGTTGGATCAGAATTTTCAGTTTGTTCACAGATTTAGAGAAACAGAGGTATTTATCTAATAACCACAGCAAACGACTCAGTGGTAGTTATTACATACGTATATTACATCTAATGTACGACTGTATTAATAATTACTGAGTTATCTTTGGGGGTTGGGGTTGAATTAAGGGTGGTACTGACAAGTGCTGGCCATACTTTCACCTGGAGAACTCGACACACATTCAGCGTACTATCGTGTGTGACCTCTGTTCATTTCTTCACATTGTTCACTTAAAATCTAATTCCAGAGTAATAAGCTTGAATCTAACATAGTTCTATAATAGTTCTGATAGATCAACAGGTGACTACCGGATCTGTAGTTGCACTACAGTGGGCTTATTTCTCCTTCATATTCTCTACTTCTTCTACCTGTACGATCGTAGTAGTAGTAAATTCATCACTTCTAAATTTCCTATTTAATATGAAATTGTTTTGATTGAAGGAAATACTTAGTCATGTTCCATATATTTTACCTAATACTCATTATTTTTGTAAAACGTCAAAATTCTTTTGAGTTTTACTAAGAATAAATCACTAAAATGTCCTACATTTTGAAGATAAAGGGGTAAGATAAAGGAGTAAGATAAAGGAGTAATGTAAAGGAGAAAGATAAAAGAGTAAGATAAAGGAGTAAGATAAAGGAGTAAGATAAAGGAGTATGATAAAGGAATAAGATAAAGGAGTAAGATAAAGGAGTAAGACAAAGGAGTAAGATAAAGGAGTAAGACAAAGGAGTAAGATAAATGAGTAAGACAAGGGAATAAGATAAAGGAGTAAGATAAAGGAGTAAGACAAAGGAGTAAGATAAAGGAGTAATACAAAGGAATAAGATAAAGGAATAAGATAAAGGAGTAAGATAAAGGAGTAAGACTAAGGAGTAATTTAAAGGAGTAAGATAAAGGAGTAAGATAAAGGAGTAAGACAAAGGAATAAGATAAAGGAATGAGATAAAGGATTGAGATAAATGAGTAAGATAAAGGAGTAAGATAAAGGAGTAAGACAAAGGAGTAAGATAAAGGAGTAAGACAAAAGAATAAGATAAAGGAATAAGATAAAGGATTAAGATAAAGGAGTGAGACAAAGGAGTAAGATAAGGGAGTAAGACAAAGGAATAAGATAAAGGAGTAAGATAAAGGAGTAAGACAAAGGAGTAAGATAAAGGAGTAAGACAAAGGAGTAAGACAAAGGAGTAATTTAAAGGAGTAAGATAAAGGAGTAAGACAAAGGAGTAAGATAAAGGAGTAAGACAAAGGAATAAGATAAAGGATTAAGATAAAGGAGTAAGATAAAGGAGTAAAACAAAGGAGTAATTTAAAGGAGTAAGATAAAGGAGTAATTTGAAGGAGTAAGATGAAAGAGTAAGATAAAGTCACAAAGTAATAAAATAAAGGACTAAGATAAAGGAGTAAGATAAAGGAGTAACACAAAGGAGTAAGATAAAGGAGTTACGTTATTTATTAAATACATTTATTAATTTTTCTCAGAACAATACGTAGTTTGAAAAGTGATTGAAATAAAATATTTTTAACTCTCGTATATTAAATGATAGATCGCTCACTAACATCAATATTTTCTTTTACTATCTAGTATTGAATGTCATTGGTTAAACTGTAATATGTTTTAAAATCTCACACATAACCATTGTTATATCTACAGTTTAGGCTATTTGACAGCTATATATCGGCATAAGTGGCACAGTGCTGTGAATCCAGCTACATGGGGACTGATATTTGAGGATATTGTATGCGAAAGGTTTATACTCAGTCCTCTTAATATTGGCATCACGTTCTCTTAATGGTTGCTATTGCCTAGGAACTACTAGAGAAGTTTGTGGTGTCCATGTTGGGTGATAGTCAGGTTAGGATGTTATGTAAGGAGAGAACTGAGTATCATACTTGTCAGTTATCTGAAAATCAGACCAATACTACGCGGTTCGGAATCTACGTAAAACTGTGGGTCCGTGGTTTCCCTGGCTATTGCACAGTTAATAAATGGTTCTTTTTGAGCTAAGTCAAACTCAGTTAGTAACTAGACTATACTGATAATCCACACTCATCCTACATTCTTATTTGCCTTAAAATACGAAATCGCTGTGTTGGCATTGCAAAATCTAAATAATAATTTGAATAATATATAGTAATATTTTTGTATCATCGGTTTAAGTCTTGTATGAATATTTTCACTGCCTTAAGGTTAGTGTTTGTAATAAAATATTTGTATTTATAATATTTTATCTAATATTCAATTATAATTTAAGATCTCGGATCGTCATTACCTTGACAGCAGACCCATAGTATTACGTCAATTTTGAAGGGCTTTTTGCCTAATGAAACTTCTTATCTTGAAGGGGAGCTTCTATAACTCTATATGACAGATAGGGTTGACCTCTCAAATGATATTACTTAATTACTTTAAGGAGCAAAAACTGCTTGGTAGAAGTTAACAGAATTGATATTTCAACAAATTCGTAAAACATGATTTAATTTTCTTAAAATACATTACTCTAAAGAAAGTAAACAAACAGTGAACTTCAAATGAAATTAAAAGTTTATTTTATTTGGTGTTTCAATTACAGTGAGTTAGATTATATGAGATGTTTTCACTTCACTTTTGGAAGTCTTATATTACTGGAAAATAACAGCATATTTAGTTTTCTTTTGAGAACTTGCTATTTTGACCTGTGTTTTTTTTTTTTTTTTTTTTTTTTTTTTAATAATAGTTTTTATCATTCAATAATTGTCTATAAAGAAGACAAAATCTTAGATAAAAAGGAGACAATTTCAATTTCTTCCTTTTTCATTTAAAAATATTTCAATACATGTTTGATTGTTAATTGTATGGATCAGAATTGAAGTATCATAAAATTCAAGTCCTACAGATAATATTACTGATATTTAATTAATTTGACTAACAATTTTATAATTAAATCCTTCTGTTTTAATCAGTTCTTTTTAACGAATCCATTCTTTTACTCTTATAAATTTCAATTGTTAATTAAAACCATTTATGTATTCGCTGACTTAAATGTATTCTGGACAGTTTTATTCAACTGTATGAAGTTAAAGTACAGTTAAAAAATAATCATAAAAGTTAAAATTGCTTGTAAATATGACCGGGAAAAATGACCCGTAAACAAAGTATTCAATGTCCTATTAATATATATATATATATATATATATATATATATATATATATATATATATATATATATATATAGATATATATATATGACAAATAATAAGGATAAAGTACCTTTGTCGTCTTCAGCTACAAAATATTTTTATTGGACTGCCGGTTTCAGAGCAAGAACTCCATGGTCACATCCACTGTACGTTGTCCAATAATTAATAGAACTCCATGGTCCAATGTTCCATGGTCCAATTAGTTATTGGACAACGTACAGTAGATGTGACTCCATAGTTCTATTAGTTATTGGACAACGTACAGTGGATGTGACCATAGAGTTCTAGCTCTGAAACCGGTTGTTCAATAAAAATATTTTGTAGCTGAAGACGACAAAGTTAGGTTAACCTTATTATTTGGTATCAATTATTTCTACGAAAGTACAACTGTAAACACAGGACATAGCTGTGAATGTCTTTTAAGCTGTTATAATTAATCAGGTTCTGTTGAGAGTAGTCTTAATTTTGTACTTTGGGAGAACACGATTGGTATAGCCTAACTTGAACCCGATTTGGGACGCAATATGCACTATGACAAAGTGTTGAGGAGATTGTAGGTGAAAGGCTCTATGCTCGGCCTATAGGGTGATAGGCTCTAGCTACAGGGCTATTAATAAATTACTCTTTCCAATTAATAATTAGGCTTGGTTAGTAACAATGCCTACATTCATTATTATACATACATTACACCATTTGCGCTCTTATTTGTCCATATTTTCTACGATTGGTGTTTTAATAATAACAATAAATAAATGTTTTAATTTGACATTTAAATATGTTACTAAACAAAGCCGCTACATTCAGAGAACAATTATTTATGTATTGAAAAGTGTTTTGCCTTATGAAGAAAGTAAAATCAGAGAGAACATCACGAATTATATTCTATTTATTTTTTATTTTTCATAGTTCGTTTTTCTACAGTACCCCATTTCTTAATTATTATGTTCTTTGGATGAACAAGAGAGAGGTATTATTGGTCTACACACTTCAAAACCAATAATTGGCTCAGCA
This sequence comes from Stictocephala bisonia, assembly GCA_035578905.1. Taxonomy (NCBI): domain Eukaryota; kingdom Metazoa; phylum Arthropoda; class Insecta; order Hemiptera; family Membracidae; genus Stictocephala; species Stictocephala bisonia. Next base: position 135,171 of record JAQJVL010000687.1, on the reverse strand, counting down.
GAATCCCTTCAAAACCATTTGCGGTTCGTTACTGCCAAAGGACAGCGGGAAAGCTATCTGTAAGATAGGAAAACTCCTTTCAACACAAGATTGGTTTGTTTCAAAGACTCACTTCATGAAATACTTTGTTGCTGAAATGAATAAATGAAAGCTGATTTGAGAAGCTCCTGTATTTGTAAAACTCCCCCCTCTCAAAAAAGGTATAATAGTATGAGTTACGTGTAACAAATTTAAACAATTTTTCAAATAAAAATTAAACTAGTTCAGACAAACGAAAAATATTGCTTGATATGTTGAAGGTATGAACTTAAAATGTATTGAACTAGCAAAAAAATTAAACTAAATTGTTAGAAATTTGTTTACATTTAATATTCTTAATATCCTATCTAATAAAAGAATAACAATAATTCTTCTTTTCCTTGTTTTAAAAGATAGTTTTAAGTTTTATAGATTCTCTGTCATAATTTTTCAGCACTCTGTCATAATTTTCTGTTAAAATCGGAAGAAAAAGAGAGCACAAATCTGTCCCAACAATTATCCTAAAAGATTGCTTGAAAAAAAAAATATTTACAACTAGCAAACACTTATAGACCTATTTTATCCATTACAATTATAAGTAAGATCTTAGAAAATGCATTTTAAAATATAATTATTTTCTATTAAATATTTTCTAAAATGTTTCTAAATCCTAAATCCTGGAAGATTTGGCTTTACAAAATACCAAATATAACACTGAAAACTGATAATACACTGACAAAATGTACTTTTCTATTGAGAAAAATAATAAATATAGTTCGCTCCTACGCTTCAAAGTTTTGAGGATGAAAATTTGACATTAAACATTTTAATAGAGCCTATATTGAGTTTTTCAATCAGGATTACACAAAATAAAATTGGAATGTTGAGTATTTAATACTATCGAGTTTTCCAAACGAATCTTTATTTTAAATATAATTATTTCAAAAATTAAATCGTAAGGAAGATAATCCAGATTACCTTACACACAAAAAACGCGCAGACTTGAATGTTATTCAAGATTTTTGGAGAAAACGTACCTTTGTGCTTTTCGCTTTAAACAGAATATGAGAATGTTTACTTGTAAAATATTTTAATCGTTTACGATCGTATGTCATTCCAAACTGTGTGATATGTAAATAATATGATATTATGAACAAAAGCCACATTATGTTCCATTCAAAGTTAATATAAAAACATTGTACAAAGTAGAATTTGGAAAGCCTTATCTATTTAAAATACAAATAAAGGTTACTATTGCAACTAAGTATTTATATATTTGTAGATTAGTTTGAATATGTTTCGAGGTATATTTATTTACTATATTATTATAGAAAATGGCAATATTATTATTTAGAAAAAAAAATAAACGATAGGTTGAATTATCTAGCGATATATCTATTAAATTTTATGTTAAAAGGATAAAAATCAAGAATGAGGATTGCTTTGTTATATGTGTTAACGCAATATAAACGTATATTTATATAATAACTAAATTTGCATATAGGTATTGTCTGGATACTCTTTTAGAGTGGTAAAATGATCCCATATTCTTTCTAAAAATGTTGACAATCGAATATAGAACACAAAACAAATCCTTTGAATTGAATTTTGCATTAAGCCAGTCACAAAAAGCCTTTGCGTCATTTCAGTGATTTTATTTGTGTTATTACTGCCAAGTCCTCGTGATGAAAGGAGCCTTGAGCGTCACAGAAAAGGATCTTATTAGAGGATTCATCCTTAGAAAAAGTCGTTCTCTCGCAACAAGCCTGTGTTTGTATGATTCCACGTTTCATCTTGTCTTATATTAAATTACTGTATAGAGCATTTGGTTCTATAAATAATTTATAGATTTCCTGATTCAGAATGTACTTCAAAACTTTTTATTTAATAATAAATGTTATGTTTTATAAAACATAATAGAATCATTATTTTTATATTTGGTTGGATGTTAATTTATTTTGTATATTTTTGGGTATTTTGTATATATATTTTTTTAACAAACCTTGTAAGAAGTAGAACATTTTTATGTTTACATGAGTGTTATACACGCTTTTAGTTTAAAGGAATTGGTTACCTTCTTCATAAAAAAATATAGCCACGGGTGGATAATCGTTAGTTTCCCTTAATATACGAATAATTGTAAGGTTTTGAAAACAGTGTAGGTTTTTTTATTCAGGGGATAAAATTATGTAAATGTATTTAAAAATATAAGATCTTTAATGTATAAGTAATTAAAAAATTCTCAAATAAATAATTTATTTTCCCTTGGTGGAAACAAAAAAAATAAAATATTTTATTCTAGTATTTGAGAATTTTAAAATTATCCAATAAAGAAACCAAAGACGAAATGAAATATGAGAACTTATACATACATTCCTAATCGGTGGCTTAGTGGGGTACTAAGTTCGAATCACCAAATGAAAAGGACAACCAGACAACTCAACATATAAGAATAAAAATATTAAAACCAATATAGACATAACATTAGGTTCATGAATGTAACTTCCTAAATTTAAGATAAACAACACTGACGGTTTACGTTTTACTGACATGATTCATTATAAATACTGTAGTAACAATTATATTGCGTTATGTTTAATGAGGATTTGTCTCATTTGAAACAAAGGTTTCTTCGCTTATATGTGCATCCATTTTCCGCTTTTTAGACTTATTAAAGTAAGCTCTCAAAGTAAAGTCTTGTCTTCAGGATGCAGAAATAGAGGTAAAACTTTATTTAACTCTGGTTTTCGACCTCTAGTCAACTACGAGGTATGATACTGAATTAAGACCACTTCAGGGTTGATACTGGTAAGTATGAGAGAGCAACACAGGAAATAATTCTTAAATAATAAAATTGGACACGTTATTATCTCTTTGCAATGTTATAAAGTTGAATTTTACGAAACGTCTTAATAAAATTATTAATGTTATATTATAGTGCAATTCAACCCCTTAACACTTTTTGCCCAAGTTTGGTTCATGGAGTTAAATAAAAATAAATCTAAGCAGATTTCTGTAGTTGGTGTATAAGGAAAAATATGATGTACTAAGTACATCTTAACTATACCTTATGTTATACTATATTATATCTACTTAAGAATATGAGTAAATATATATTTTAAACAGAAACGTATCGACAGATATTATATTGTTTATGAGTTATAATGTTGAGGTGTTTGTTTATAGATTATCTTTGTAGCAAAGTTTAACACGAAATATAAAATAAACAAGCTGAATTTGTATAATGAGTTTAATTTCAATGTCATTTTACTTAATAGAAGTAATCGGACCAAAAGCTAAAAAGACTGTAACAATCACTGGTTGACTGTTTAGTTACATAATAGATTATTTGAATATAATTATTATTTGGACGTATTCCAAAGAAAACAAAACTATATTTACTTTTTGAAGTTATACTTCTTTGCGCCCGTTAGACACTTTGGGATGGGATGTTGGTCGAGAAACCGCGTCACGCTGAAAAGTAAGAACAAATTTTTAAGAACTATCGATTAATCGATTGTTAATCGAAGAAATTACTGATAATGATAATATAGGTGTATAATATAATAATGAAGTCACGTATAATATATTGAAGATAAATATATTGAATAATATTGAAAAATGTCTTATATTTCATTTATATATCCTGTCTGTTTGTGTGCGTGAGTGGGTGTATGAGAATGGCCAAAGAAGTATAACTTCCACCGTGTGGTCCGACGCACACCCAATTTTATTTTTTTTAAATAATATCTAATAACAAACTAATAAAAAATAAGTAGTAAAAATTGGCTAAATAGGAAAACTAAAGTATATTGATCTCAATAAAATACTCCTAATAGTTAGAAACTGCCCCAAAAAGATTGTTCCATAAGGATAACATTGGGTTGATTTTAGTAAATTAATAACACATGTTTTGTAAATAAATAAGCATGTTTATTTTGTAAGTTTGTCATTTAACCTATTGATGCGTTCAGAGTTTACAATTAATTACACGTGTTCTATGTATCTTCCAGCTGTAAAAAAAAAATCAAATGAAATATACTCGATTTAAATGGGATAAGTAATATCTTTGGGTGTTTATATTCATAAATATGTAGCAACGCATTTAATTTGAGTGAAATACTGTAAATAAATTGAATATTGTGATTTTACTTAATACAATTTAACCACTAATATTCGTTGTGAAAAGTCACTTGCCGAGATCGATGACCGAGGTGTCACGGACCCAGGGAGTGGCGGGGTTGGCACGCTAAGTGTGCAGGGATGTCCCCTAGTATGTGTATATCGTTTGTTTTATAACAGTCTAATGAAAAATATATTAAAAACTTATCAATATAATATTTTCTTGACAATAAGTAAAATAAATAAAAACAAGTATAGAAAATAAATTGGAAGAAAAGTTCGCTTTCATGAAATTTATGAATTCAGTTTTAATTCAATTAAGTCAAGAAATAAGCAATACAACAAGACGGAAGTGGTAAGACAAATTTAATACCAAACACCAAACTTCTTAACCAAGACACTTTGAGACAAAAGTTATTCTTTCACGTGAAATAACCAGCAAGAATAATTTAAATCCAGATAGGCTTGAATTAAAAATGTCCCTGTTGAGATTGCTGCTAAAACATTAAATTGGCGTAAATATTTTAACTAACTGTTCAGATTATAATTTTTGCATTACATATGTTTTTTATATAATCGTATAAAGACATTTTATTAGTCACATTAAAGTTTCTATTGGTTCTACTGATTGAAATTAATAATGAAAATGTTAAGTTTAAACGTTACAAAATGTTTAATTTGCGTCTTTAGGCAAGTCTACATGTATTTTACGTGGTGTAGTTAGGCCTACATCACAGCCTACGTGATTCTCTAGGGTGTAACAGGCAAACAACTAGCCTGTTGAAGAGGGTACACCGACTTTGACTAACAATAATAAATCATCCCTGACCCAAGGGGGTTGTTAGCTGTCTGCCAGGATGTTGAACAGTCTGGAAACTCTCCTGAGACGAAACTTAAGGAACGTGAGTTTGGTCAATTTGGCAACACTGACCTACATCAAGGAAATGGAGTTTTACTGTGCGCAGTTTAGGATTCCCTTGGGGTTTAAGATGGAAGAGATCTATCAGATTATAATTAATACTGATTAACCGTATTAACTCTGTCCCTCGGGATCTGCGCTTTACTTGGACTAATTACTCAACTCATAATCTCCTTAAGAATATAACTAAGGATATATGTCACATTTCTTTTATCATTTAAAAAATTTAAGTGTTATGAAATCGACATAGCAAGTGTAATACGAAATACGTTTGTTGTAACTCGAAATATGAAATTGAGATGTTAATTACTATCGTTCCGATATGGAATGATAGTAATTAACTATTAAGACTACATTTTAACAAATGTGATTGTTTATTAGAAAATATTTAGCACGTCTAACGTGAATTAAACTAAATTGTTAACTTTCAGTGGAACAACAGCTGTGTGAGAATTATCTGCTATAAATAAAAGTTATAACAGATTTTATTTTATCAAGAATATAAAAAGTCTTTACTGATATTTTCTACAGGCTAAATACCCATCACAGTTCAACTTTTAACCTTATTATTGACCTTTCCTACAGTTTGTCAAAAACGTTTATGTCACAAAGAAGTTATCTCACACGAGCAGTTAAGACGTTGATAGCCCGTAAAACATGCGAAAACACTATCTGGCTTTCTACAGGAGAAAGGCTGTTTACATTCTGTACTTGGGTCGATTGTTATTACTAATACAGCAGGGTTATGTTTGAAGAACATAAAATAAAAATATGTAACATATAATCTAATTTCAATATTAGATTTTTAGATAGATACATTTTTCTTTTACATATTTGTTTGCAACTGCCTTAGGTTTTCAGTGATTTATTAAGGCATAAAACCTGTAATAAAATATCTAATTCTTGAATTAAAAAATACAGCACCTTTTCATAATTTAACTATATTTGATTTTCATAAAATATTCAAACGAAATAGATTTATCTAATAATAATTTTTATTGTATTATTAATATGTGATTATGCATTGCAATGTTGCGCATGGATCACACTTTTTAGAACATCGTCAAATTAGTTTGAAACTTTAACTGAAGTATTGTTCTACCAAAAACAACATAAAGTATTATAAATTAATTGTATAAAATTCATTTGGTTATTTATACCTAAATGGTCCTAAGAACTTAATTTTTGGTAATTTACTAAAGGTAAAGATACAAATTCTATGTTTCAAACAATTAAATAACAACGTAGTATTTTAATTCATTATTAAAATCAAATTAAATATTTTATATAAATAATAAGATAATTATGTTAATACATAAGGAATACAAAATATTATATAATGCGTCACTGTCAATATTAAAAAACGTGGCACCAGATTCTCTAAATCTAAATTCCACTTTTCTTTAAGGCATAAAAGGTTTTTTATTACATTTAATATACATAAAAAAAAACTTGGGATATGAAATTTCAAGAAAAAATATACTAATTACAATATGGAAAAGACAATTGTCAATCCAGTACAATCAGGTCTACAAATAATGTATTTTAACAATACATTTTCAAGCGATTTGAATAAGTGGTTGAAACAATTAATTCAATATAATGGTTCAAATGAGCGTTCATATAACAATGATAAAAATGCAATTTTTGTAAATAAGTGCTTTAAACAGCTGCTTGAACTTTAAACAGCAAATAATTTGAACCAATCATTGGGAGTTGAGTTTGACTGGTGCAATTAGAATGAAACCAGATGATTGCAAAGATCATAGTGACAGGCATCAATTTACAATATATTTCATGTAATATTAGTAATCATCATTCAACAATAAAAACCCGATCTAAGAGATATGAATGAATTAATAAATGTATTTATTTAATGGTGGGGTTAGGACTGACCCTTGTATAAAACCATACAAACAATGTAAAAATATTAATTGAAACAAACTAAAACTAACATTCAAACTAAACTTAATGTACAAAGTAAAAACTACTAAATAAAGACAATAGAAGTGTTTAAAAATGTATAAACATGAAACTAATTTGATTAATATTTACTATAATCTAACACATTAATAAATTAATATAATCAAAATTACATTCATACAGACTCATTCGCTCAGGTATGGGTGATTATGAGGGGCTAATGAGTATAGTAAGTTTATTAGTTAGTTGTTACTAACTAAGGTCGACTGTTCCTTATAAAGTACCAATTATTGATAGCCTAAGAGGCTGAACAACTGCCCTTCCTCCACCTCCAGCTTTACGTGGGATCTGAACTACGTAGTATTGTTTCAGCTAATTTACAAACCTAATACTCAGTCTCTCCTACACAACATGTAAGAGGCTGAACAACTGGCCTTCCTCCACCTCCAGCTTTACGTGGAATCTGAACTACGTAGTATTGTTTCAGCTAATTTACAAACCTAATACTCAGTCTCTCCTACACAACATGTAAGAGGCTGAACAACTGCCCTTCCTCCACCTCCAGCTTTACGTGGAATCTGAACTACGTAGTATTGTTTCAGGTAATTTACAAACCTAATACTCAGTCTCTCCTACATAACATGTAAGAGGCTGAACAACTGCCCTTCCTCCACCTCCAACTTTACGTGGGATCTGAACTACGTAGTATTGTTTCAGCTAATTTACAAACCTAATAATCAGTCTCTCCTACACAACATGTAAGAGGCTGAACAACTGCCCTTCCTCCACCTCCAGCTTTACGTGGAATCTGAACTACGTAGTATTGTTTCAGCTAATTTACAAACCTAATACTCAGTCTCTCCTACACAACATGTAAGAGGCTGAACAACTGCCCTTCCTCCACCTCCAGCTTTACGTGGAATCTGAACTACGTAGTATTGTTTCAGCTAATTTACAAACCTAATACTCAGTCTCTCCTACACAACATGTAAGAGGCTAAACAACTGCCCTTCCTCCACCTCCAACTTTACGTGGAATCTGAACTACGTAGTATTGTTTCAGCTAATTTACAAACCTAATACTCAGACTCTCCTACACAACATGTAAGAGGCTGAACAACTGCCCTTCCTCCACCTCCAACTTTACGTGGGATCTGAACTACGTAGTATTGTTTCAGCTAATTTACAAACCTAATACTCAGTCTCTCCTACACAACATGTAAGAGGCTGAACAACTGCCCTTCCTCCACCTCCAGCTTTACGTGGAATCTGAACTACGTAGTATTGTTTCAGGTAATTTACAAACCTAATACTCAGTCTCTCCTACACAACATGTAAGAGGCTGAACAACTGCCCTTCCTCCACCTCCAACTTTACGTGGAATCTGAACTACGTAGTATTGTTTCAGCTAATTTACAAACCTAATACTCATACTCTCCTACACAACATGTAAGAGGCTGAACAACTGCCCTTCCTCCACCTCTAACTTTACGTGGGATCTGAACTACGTAGCATTGTTTCAGCTAATTTACAAACCTAATACTCAGTCTCTCCTACACAACATGTAAGAGGCTGAACAACTGCCCTTCCTCCACCTCTATTTTTACGTGGAATCTGAACTACGTAGTATTGTTTCAGCTAATTTACAAACCTAATAATCAGTCTCTCCTACACAACATGTAGGAGGCTGAACAACTGCCCTTCCCCCACCTCCAGCTTTACGTTGAATCTGAACTATGTATAGTATTGTTTCAGCTAATTTACAAACCTAATACTCAGTCTCTCCTACACGACATGTAAGAGGCTGAACAACTGCCCTTCCTCCACCTCCAGCTTTACGTGGAATCTGAACTACGTAGTATTGTTTCAGGTAATTTACAAACCTAATACTCAGTCTCTCCTACACAACATCTAAGAGGCTGAACAACTGCCCTTCCTCCACCTCCAACTTTACGTGGAATCTGAACTACGTAGTATTGTTTCAGGTAATTTACAAACCTAATACTCAGTCTCTCCTACACAACATGTAAGAGGCTGAACAACTGCCCTTCCTCCACCTCCAACTTTACGTGGAATCTAAACTACGTAGTATTGTTTCAGGTAATTTACAAACCTAATATTAAGTCTCTCCTACACAACATGTAAGAGGCTGAACAACTGCCCTTCCTCCACCTCCAGCTTTACGTGGAATCTGAACTACGTAGTATTGTTTCAGGTAATTTACAAACCTAATACTCAGTCTCTCCTACACAACATGTAAGAGGCTGAACAACTGCCCTTCCTCCACCAGAGCTTTACGTGGAATCTGAACTACATAGTATTGTTTCAGGTAATTTACAAACCTAATACTCAATCTCTCCTACACAACATGTAAGAGGCTGAACAACTGCCCTTCCTCCACCTCCAGCTTTACGTGGAATCTGAACTACGTAGTATTGTTTCAGGTAATTTACAAACCTAATACTCAGTCTCTCCTACACAACATGTAAGAGGCTGAACAACTGCCCTTCCTCCACCTCCAACTTTACGTGGAATCTGAACTACGTAGTATTGTTTCAGGTAATTTACAAACCTAATATTCAGTCTCTCCTACACAACATGTAAGAGGCTGAACAACTGCCCTTCCTCCACCTCCAACTTTACGTGGAATCTGAACTACGTAGTATTGTTTCAGCTAATTTACAAACCTAATACTCAGACTCTCCTACACAACATGTAAGAGGCTGAACAACTGCCCTTCCTCCACCTCTAACTTTACGTGGGATCTGAACTACGTAGCATTGTTTCAGCTAATTTACAAACCTAATACTCAGACTCTCCTACACAACATTTAAGAGGCTGAACAACTGCCCTTCCTCCACCTCCATTTTTACGTGGAATCTGAACTACGTAGTATTGTTTCAGCTAATTTACAAACCTAATACTCTGACTCTCCTACACAACATGTAAGAGGCTGAACAACTGCCCTTCCTCCACCTCCAACTTTACGTGGGATCTGAACTACGTAGTATTGTTTCAGCTAATTTACAAACCTAATACTCAGTCTCTCCTACACAACATGTAAGAGGCTGAACAACTGCCCTTCCTCCACCTCCAGCTTTACGTGGAATCTGAACTACGTAGTATTGTTTCAGGTAATTTACAAACCTAATACTCAGTCTCTCCTACACAACATCTAAGAGGCTGAACAACTGCCCTTCCTCCACCTCCAACTTTACGTGGAATCTGAACTACGTAGTATTGTTTCAGGTAATTTACAAACCTAATACTCAGTCTCTCCTACACAACATGTAAGAGGCTGAACAACTGCCCTTCCTCCACCTCCAACTTTACGTGGAATCTGAACTACGTAGTATTGTTTCAGGTAATTTACAAACCTAATATTAAGTCTCTCCTACACAACATGTAAGAGGCTGAACAACTGCCCTTCCTCCACCTCCAGCTTTACGTGGAATCTGAACTACGTAGTATTGTTTCAGGTAATTTACAAACCTAATACTCAGTCTCTCCTACACAACATGTAAGAGGCTGAACAACTGCCCTTCCTCCACCTCCAGCTTTACGTGGAATCTGAACTACATAGTATTGTTTCAGCTAATTTACAAACCTAATACTCAGTCTCTCCTACACAACATGTAAGAAGCTGAACAACTGCCCTTCCTCCACCTTCAGCTTTACGTGGAATCTGAACTACGTAGTACTGTTTCAGCTAATTTACAAACCTAATACTCAATCTCTCCTACACAACATGTAAGAGGCTGAACAACTGCCCTCCCTCCACCTCCAGCTTTACGTGGAATCTGAACTACGTAGTATTGTTTCAGGTAATTTACAAACCTAATACTCAGTCTCTCCTACACAACATGTAAGAGGCTGAACAACTGCCCTTCCTCCACCTCCAACTTTACGTGGAATCTGAACTACGTAGTATTGTTTCAGGTAATTTACAAATCTAATATTCAGTCTCTCCTACACAACATGTAAGAGGCTGAACAACTGCCCTTCCTCCACCTCCAACTTTACGTGGAATCTGAACTACGTAGTTTTGTTTCAGGTAATTTACAAACCTAATACTCAGTCTCTCCTACACAACATGTAAGAGGCTGAACACCTGCCCTTCCTCCACCTCCAACTTTACGTGGAATCTGAACTACGTAGTACTGTTTCAGGTAATTTACAAACCTAATACTCAGTCTCTCCTACACAACATGTAAGAGGCTGAACAACTGCCCTTTCTCCACCTCCAACTTTACGTGGGATCTGAACTACGTAGTATTGTTTCAGCTAATTTACAAACCTAATAATCAGTCTCTCCTACACAACATGTAAGAGGCTGAACAACTGCCCTTCCTCCACCTCCAGCTTTACGTGGAATCTGAACTACGTAGTATTGTTTCAGGTAATTTACAAACCTAATACTCAGTCTCTCCTACACAACATGTAAGAGGCTGAACAACTGCCCTTCCTCCACCTCCAGCTTTACGTGGAATCTGAACTACGTAGTATTGTTTCAGCTAATTTACAAACCTAATACTCAGTCTTTCCTGAACGACATGTAAGAGGCTGAACAACTGCCCTTCCTCCACCTCCAGCTTTACGTGGGATCTGAACTACGTAGTATTGTTTCAGCTAATTTACAAACCTAATACTCAGTCTCTCCTACACAACATGTAAGAGGCTAAACAACTGCCATTCCTCCACCTCCAACTTTACGTGGAATCTGAACTACGTAGTATTGTTTCAGCTAATTTACAAACCTAATACTCAGACTCTCCTACACAACATGTAAGAGGCTGAACAACTGCCCTTCCTCCACCTCCAACTTTAAGTGGGATCTGAACTACGTAGTATTGTTTCAGCTAATTTACAAACCTAATACTCAGTCTCTCCTACACAACATGTAAGAGGCTGAACAACTGCCCTTCCTCCACCTCCAGCTTTACGTGGAATCTGAACTACGTAGTATTGTTTCAGGTAATTTACAAACCTAATACTCAGTCTCTCCTACACAACATGTAAGAGGCTGAACAACTGCCCTTCCTCCACCTCCAACTTTACGTGGAATCTGAACTACGTAGTATTGTTTCAGCTAATTTACAAACCTAATACTCAGACTCTCCTACACAACATGTAAGAGGCTGAACAACTGCCCTTCCTCCACCTCTAACTTTACGTGGGATCTGAACTACGTAGCATTGTTTCAGCTAATTTACAAACCTAATACTCAGACTCTCCTACACAACATGTAAGAGGCTGAACAACTGCCCTTCCTCCACCTCCATTTTTACGTGGAATCTGAACTACGTAGTATTGTTTCAGCTAATTTACAAACCTAATACTCAGACTCTCCTACACAACATGTAAGAGGCTGAACAACTGCCCTTCCTCCACCTCCAACTTTACGTGGGATCTGAACTACGTAGTATTGTTTCAGCTAATTTACAAACCTAATACTCAGTCTTTCCTACACGACATGTAAGAGGCTGAACAACTGCCCTTCCTCCACCTCCAGCTTTACGTGGAATCTGAACTACGTAGTATTGTTTCAGGTAATTTACAAACCTAATACTCAGTCTCTCCTACACAACATCTAAGAGGCTGAACAACTGCCCTTCCTCCACCTCCAACTTTACGTGGAATCTGAACTACGTAGTATTGTTTCAGGTAATTTACAAACCTAATACTCAGTCTCTCCTACACAACATGTAAGAGGCTGAACAACTGCCCTTCCTCCACCTCCAACTTTACGTGGAATCTGAACTACGTAGTATTGTTTCAGGTAATTTACAAACCTAATATTAAGTCTCTCCTACACAACATGTAAGAGGCTGAACAACTGCCCTTCCTCCACCTCCAGCTTTACGTGGAATCTGAACTACGTAGTATTGTTTCAGCTAATTTACAAACCTAATACTCAGTCTCTCCTACACAACATGTAAGAGGCTGAACAACTGCCCTTCCTCCACCAGAGCTTTACGTGGAATCTGAACTACGTAGTATTGTTTCAGGTAATTTACAAACCTAATACTCAGTCTCTCCTACACAACATGTAAGAAGCCGAACAACTGCCCTTCCTCCACCTTCAGCTTTACGTGGAATCTGAACTACGTAGTACTGTTTCAGCTAATTTACAAACCTAATACTCAATCTCTCCTACACAACATGTAAGAGGCTGAACAACTGCCCTTCCTCTACCTCCAGCTTTACGTAGAATCTGAACTACGTAGTATTGTTTCAGGTAATTTACAAACCTAATACTCAGTCTCTCCTACACAACATGTAAGAGGCTGAACAACTGCCCTTCCTCCACCTCCAACTTTACGTGGAATCTAAACTACGTAGTATTGTTTCAGGTAATTTACAAACCTAATATTCAGTCTCTCCTACACAACATGTAAGAGGCTGAACAACTGCCCTTCCTCCACCTCCAACTTTACGTGGAATCTGAACTACGTAGTATTGTTTCAGGTAATTTACAAACCTAATACTCAGTCTCTCCTACACAACATGTAAGAGGCTGAACACCTGCCCTTCCTCCACCTCTAACTTTACGTGGAATCTGAACTACGTAGTACTGTTTCAGGTAATTTACAAACCTAATACTCAGTCTCTCCTACACAACATGTAAGAGGCTGAACAACTGCCCTTCCTCCACCTCCAGCTTTACGTGGAATCTGAACTACGTAGTATTGTTTCAGGTAATTTACAAACCTAATACTCAGTCTCTCCTACACGACATGTAAGAGGCTGAACAACTGCCCTTCCTCCACCTCCAACTTTAAGTGGGATCTGAACTACGTAGTATTGTTTCAGCTAATTTACAAACCTAATACTCAGTCTCTCCTACACAACATGTAAGAGGCTGAACAACTGCCCTTCCTCCACCTCCAACTTTACGTAGAATCTGAACTACGTAGTATTGTTTCAGCTAATTTAAAAACCTAATACTCAGACTCTCCTACACAACATGTAAGAGGCTGAACAACTGCCCTTCCTCCACCTCTAGCTTTACGTGGGATCTGAACTACGTAGTATTGTTTCAGCTAATTTACAAACCTAATACTCAGTCTCTCCTACACGACATGTAAGAGGCTGAACAACTGCCCTTCCTCCACCTCCAGCTTTACGTGGAATCTGAACTACGTAGTATTGTTTCAGCTAATTTACAAACCTAATACTCAGTTTCTCCTACACAACATCTAAGAGGCTGAACAACTGCCCTTCCTCCACCTCCAACTTTACGTGGAATCTGAACTACGTAGTATTGTTTCAGGTAATTTACAAACTTAATACTCAGTCTCTCCTACACAACATGTATGAGGCTGAACAACTGCCCTTCCTCCACCTCCAACTTTACGTGGAATCTGAACTACGTAGTATTGTTTCAGGTAATTTACAAACCTAATATTAAGTCTCTCCTACACAACATGTAAGAGGCTGAACAACTGCCCTTCCTCCACCTCCAGCTTTACGTGGAATCTGAACTACGTAGTATTGTTTCAGGTAATTTACAAACCTAATACTCAGTCTCTCCTACACAACATGTAAGAGGCTGAACAACTGCCCTTCCTCCACCAGAGCTTTACGTGGAATCTGAACTACGTAGTATTGTTTTAGGTAATTTACAAACCTAATACTCAGTCTCTCCTACACAACATGTAAGAAGCTGAACAACTGCCCTTCCTCCACCTTCAGCTTTACGTGGAATCTGAACTACGTAGTACTGTTTCAGCTAATTTACAAACTTAATACTCAATCTCTCCTACACAACATGTAAGAGGCTGAACAACTGCCCTTCCTCCACCTCCAGCTTTACGTGGAATCTGAACTACGTAGTATTGTTTCAGGTAATTTACAAACCTAATATTCAGTCTCTCCTACACAACATGTAAGAGGCTGAACAACTGCCCTTCCTCCACCTCCAACTTTACGTGGAATCTGAACTACGTAGTATTGTTTCAGGTAATTTACAAACCTAATATTCAGTCTCTCCTACACAACATGTAAGAGGTTGAACAACTGCCCTTCCTCCACCTCCAACTTTACGTGGAATCTGAACTACGTAGTATTGTTTCAGGTAATTTACAAACCTAATACTCAGTCTCTCCTACACAACATGTAAGAGGCTGAACACCTGCCCTTCCTCCACCTCCAACTTTACGTGGAATCTGAACTACGTAGTACTGTTTCAGGTAATTTACAAACCTAATACTCAGTCTCTCCTACACAACATGTAAGAGGCTGAACAACTGCCCTTCCTCCACCTCCAACTTTACGTGGAATCTGAACTGCGTAGTATTGTTTCAGCTAATTTACAAACCTAATACTCAGTCTCTCCTACACAACACAAATCTTGTCAGTACCAGCGAAGATTTTTGAGATGGTCATTCATAAATATTTATTCAGTCACTTTGAAAAGCATATTACTGTTAAGCAGCACGGATTCGTACCAGGAATATCTGTCAATACTAATTTGCTTTACTTTACAAACTATGTTTCCTCGGGTCTTGGTTTTGGGACTTGGACTGACGCTTTATTCCTCGACCTGGCGAAGGCATTCGATAAGGTCGATCATTCTATTGTATTGAAAAAATTACATTTCTACGGAGTTTCATCAAATCTTTTACATTTTTTTAAGTCTTACATAGTTAATAGGAAACAATTTGTTCGTTACAGTGGCTTTTCATCATCAACTTTTAACGTTCAATCAGGCGTACCTCAGGGCTCGAACCTGGGGCCTTGCCTGTTCACCATTTTAATTAATGATTTAATAGATTGCGTACGCTTCGCTGAAACATTGCTGTTCGCTGATGATTTGAAAATGTTTAAATACATTAAAAATCTTGATGATGCCGCCTGTTTACAGCGTGATATAGACAATGTATTCACTTGTAGTGTTTTAAATAAAATGACTTTCAATGTTTCAAAATTCCACTTAATGACATTTACAAGGGCACAAGATTTTTTCAAAAATGATTATCTTTTGAATGGTGTTTTAATAGCTAGAGTAAATAAAATAAATGATTTAGGCGTATACTTAAATGATTCACTATCTTTTAATCCTCATATCGAATTATGCATAGCCTCAGCCAGTAAAATGATGGGTTTCATTTTTAGACAAAGTGCAAGTTTCCAAAACACTTTAACCATCATTATGCTTTACAATGCTTTCGTTAGGTCGAGGTTGGAGAGTGGGGCTGTCATATGGAATCCAATTCATTCAACATATCGAGAAGCGGTTGAAAGAATTCAAAAGTGATTTTTAAGATTTCTTTTTTACAAATGTTTTAATTTTTACACGTACACGGTTCCATATGATGAGCTGTTGGTGTTGTTTGGGTTCCGGAGTCTTGACGTGAGGAGAACACTAATGGGCCTGGTGTTCCTGTATAGACTGGTGCGTGGCGAAGTGGACGATACCGCTAGCTTGGCGGGCCTCTCTTTCCGTGTACCTACATTTCATAGTCGCAATAAACTTCTGTTCTCTGTTCCCTACTGCCGCACGACGGCACTTGCTTCTTCCTCCCTTCACCGCCTCATGACATCTTACAATAATTTGCTCCTTTCCGATAATAGTAATGTAGATCTATTTTTTGACTCTTTTAAAATATTTAAAGCTAATTGCCTGTCTTGTTTAAGTCAACGCTCTACATAATTTTGTTTTGTTTATTACTCTTTTACGAATTCTATATTGTTAACTGTTCAAAATATATTTATTACTGTTATTATTTACTGTCGTTATGGTTGTCAATTGTTTAAAATATTTATTACTGTTATTATTTATTGTCGTTATGGTTGTCAATTGTTTAAAATATTTATTACTGTTATTATTTATTGTTGTTATTGTTCTTAATTGTTTAAAATATTCATTACTGCTATTGTTGCTGAATGCTAGTCTATACTAATATTACTGTTATTATTTATTGTTGTTATTGTTCTTAATTGTTTAAAATATTCATTACTGCTATTGTTGCTGAATGCTAGTCTATACTAATATTAGTTATTATTTTTATTTAATTGCATGTCATTATATTTTTTGCCTCCTCATCAAGCATGTATTGTTCCATTCCATATAAATTACAGTTATATTTGAATCTATAGTATTTCAGTTTGGTATTCTTATTTTTTGTTATTTTTATAATGTGAAGTGATTTAGTGAATAAGTTATAAAACCCACAAACATAAATATATGTATTATATGAACTGCTTCAGTGTAATTGGTTTTGACTGTATTGAAGCATGTAAATAAATAAATAAATAAACATGTAAGAGGCTGAACAACTGCCCTTCCTCCACCTCCAACTTTACGTGGAATCTGAACTACTAGTATTGTTTCAGGTAATTTACAAACCTAATACTCAGTCTCTCCTACACAACATGTAAGAGGCTGAACAACTGTCCTTCCTCCACCTCCAACTTTACGTGGAATCTGAATTACGTAGTATTGTTTCAGCTAATTTACAAACCTAATACTCAGTCTCTCCTACACAACATGTAAGAGGCTGAACAACTGCCCTTCCTCCACCTCCAGCTTTACGTGGAATCTGAACTACGTAGTATTGTTTCAGGTAATTTACAAACCTAATACTCAGTCTCTCCTACACAACATGTAAGAGGCTGAACAACTGCCCTTCCTCCACCAGAGCTTTACGTGGAATCTGAACTACGTAGTATTGTTTCAGCTAATTTACAAACCTAATACTCAGTCTCTCCTACACAACATGTAAGAGGCTGAACAACTGCCTTTCCTCCACCTCCAACTTTACGTGGAATCTGAACTACGTAGTATTGTTTCAGCTAATTTACAAACCTAATACTCAGACTCTCCTACACAACATGTAAGAGGCTGAACAACTGCCCTTCCTCCACCTCCAGCTTTACGTGGAATCTGAACTACGTAGTATTGTTTCAGCTAATTTACAAACCTAATACTCAGTCTCTCCTACACAACATGTAAGAGGCTGAACAACTGCCCTTCCTCCACCTCCAACTTTACGTGGGATCTGAACTACGTAGTATTGTTTCAGCTAATTTACAAACCTAATACTCAGTCTCTCCTACACAACATGTAAGAGGCTGAACAACTGCCCTTCCTCCACCTCCAGTTTTACGTGGAATCTGAACTACGTAGTATTGTTTCAGGTAATTTATAAACCTAATACTCAGTCTCTCCTACACAACATGTAAGAGGCTGAACAACTGCCCTTCCTCCACCTCCAGCTTTACGTGGAATCTGAACTACGTAGTATTGTTTCAGGTAATTTACAAACCTAATACTCAGTCTCTCCTACACAACATGTAAGAGGCTGAACAACTGCCCTTCCTCCACCTCCAACTTTACGTGGAATCTGAACTACGTAGTATTGTTTCAGCTAATTTACAAACCTAATACTCAGACTCTCCTACACAACATGTAAGAGGCTGAACAACTGCCCTTCCTCCACCTCTAACATTACGTGGGATCTGAACTACGTAGCATTGTTTCAGCTAATTTACAAACCTAATACTCAGACTCTCCTACACAACATGTAAGAGGCTGAACAACTGCCCTTCCTCCACCTCCATTTTTACGTGGAATCTGAACTACGTAGTATTGTTTCAGCTAATTTACAAACCTAATACTCAGACTCTCCTACACAACATGTAAGAGGCTGAACAACTGCCCTTCCTCCACCTCCAACTTTACGTGGGATCTGAACTACGTAGTATTGTTTCAGCTAATTTACAAACCTAATACTCAGTCTCTCCTACACGACATGTAAGAGGCTGAACAACTGCCCTTCCTCCACCTCCAGCTTTACGTGGAATCTGAACTACGTAGTATTGTTTCAGGTAATTTACAAACCTAATACTCAGTCTCTCCTACACAACATCTAAGAGGCTGAACAACTGCCCTTCCTCCACCTCCAACTTTACGTGGAATCTGAACTACGTAGTATTGTTTCAGGTAATTTACAAACCTAATACTCAGTCTCTCCTACACAACATGTAAGAGGCTGAACAACTGCCCTTCCTCCACCTCCAACTTTACGTGGAATCTGAACTACGTAGTATTGTTTCAGGTAATTTACAAACCTAATATTAAGTCTCTCCTACACAACATGTAAGAGGCTGAACAACTGCCCTTCCTCCACCTCCAGCTTTACGTGGAATCTGAACTACGTAGTATTGTTTCAGGTAATTTACAAACCTAATACTCAGTCTCTCCTACACAACATGTAAGAGGCTGAACAACTGCCCTTCCTCCACCAGAGCTTTACGTGGAATCTGAACTACATAGTATTGTTTCAGCTAATTTACAAACCTAATACTCAGTCTCTCCTACACAACATGTAAGAAGCTGAACAACTGCCCTTCCTCCACCTTCAGCTTTACGTGGAATCTGAACTACGTAGTACTGTTTCAGCTAATTTACAAACCTAATACTCAATCTCTCCTACACAACATGTAAGAGGCTGAACAACTGCCCTCCCTCCACCTCCAGCTTTACGTGGAATCTGAACTACGTAGTATTGTTTCAGGTAATTTACAAACCTAATACTCAGTCTCTCCTACACAACATGTAAGAGGCTGAACAACTGCCCTTCCTCCACCTCCAACTTTACGTGGAATCTGAACTACGTAGTATTGTTTCAGGTAATTTACAAACCTAATATTCAGTCTCTCCTACACAACATGTAAGAGGCTGAACAACTGCCCTTCCTCCACCTCCAAATTTACGTGGAATCTGAACTACGTAGTTTTGTTTCAGGTAATTTACAAACCTAATACTCAGTCTCTCCTACACAACATGTAAGAGGCTGAACACCTGCCCTTCCTCCACCTCCAACTTTACGTGGAATCTGAACTACGTAGTACTGTTTCAGGTAATTTACAAACCTAATACTCAGTCTCTCCTACACAACATGTAAGAGGCTGAACAACTGCCCTTCCTCCACCTCCAACTTTACGTGGGATCTGAACTACGTAGTATTGTTTCAGCTAATTTACAAACCTAATAATCAGTCTCTCCTACACAACATGTAAGAGGCTGAACAACTGCCCTTCCTCCACCTCCAGCTTTACGTGGAATCTGAACTACGTAGTATTGTTTCAGGTAATTTACAAACCTAATAGTCAGTCTCTCCTACACAACATGTAAGAGGCTGAACAACTGCCCTTCCTCCACCTCCAGCTTTACGTGGAATCTGAACTACGTAGTATTGTTTCAGCTAATTTACAAACCTAATACTCAGTCTTTCCTACACGACATGTAAGAGGCTGAACAACTGCCCTTCCTCCACCTCCAGCTTTACGTGGGATCTGAACTACGTAGTATTGTTTCAGCTAATTTACAAACCTAATACTCAGTCTCTCCTACACAACATGTAAGAGGCTAAACAACTGCCCTTCCTCCACCTCCAACTTTACGTGGAATCTGAACTACGTAGTATTGTTTCAGCTAATTTACAAACCTAATACTCAGACTCTCCTACACAACATGTAAGAGGCTGAACAACTGCCCTTCCTCCACCTCCAACTTTACGTGGGATCTGAACTACGTAGTATTGTTTCAGCTAATTTACAAACCTAATACTCAGTCTCTCCTACACAACATGTAAGAGGCTGAACAACTGCCCTTCCTCCACCTCCAGCTTTACGTGGAATCTGAACTACGTAGTATTGTTTCAGGTAATTTATAAACCTAATACTCAGTCTCTCCTACACAACATGTAAGAGGCTGAACAACTGCCCTTCCTCCACCTCCAGCTTTACGTGGAATCTGAACTACGTAGTATTGTTTCAGCTAATTTACAAACCTAATACTCAGTCTCTCCTACACAACATGTAAGAGGCTGAACAACTGCCCTTCCTCCACCTCCAACTTTACGTGGAATCTGAACTACGTAGTATTGTTTCAGCTAATTTACAAACCTAATACTCAGACTCTCCTACACAACATGTAAGAGGCTGAACAACTGCCCTTCCTCCACCTCTAACTTTACGTGGGATCTGAACTACGTAGCATTGTTTCAGCTAATTTACAAACCTAATACTCAGACTCTCCTACACAACATGTAAGAGGCTGAACAACTGCCCTTCCTCCACCTCCATTTTTACGTGGAATCTGAACTACGTAGTATTGTTTCAGCTAATTTACAAACCTAATACTCAGACTCTCCTACACAACATGTAAGAGGCTGAACAACTGCCCTTCCTCCACCTCCAACTTTACGTGGGATCTGAACTACGTAGTATTGTTTCAGCTAATTTACAAACCTAATCCTCAGTCTCTCCTACACGACATGTAAGAGGCTGAACAACTGCCCTTCCTCCACCTCCAGCTTTACGTGGAATCTGAACTACGTAGTATTGTTTCAGGTAATTTACAAACCTAATACTCAGTCCTCTCCTACACAACATCTAAGAGGCTGAACAACTGCCCTTCCTCCACCTCCAACTTTACGTGGAATCTGAACTACGTAGTATTGTTTCAGGTAATTTACAAACCTAATACTCAGTCTTTCCTACACAACATGTAAGAGGCTGAACAACTGCCCTTCCTCCACCTCCAACTTTACGTGGAATCTGAACTACGTAGTATTGTTTCAGCTAATTTACAAACCTAATATTAAGTCTCTCCTACACAACATGTAAGAGGCTGAACAACTGCCCTTCCTCCACCTCCAGCTTTACGTGGAATCTGAACTACGTAGTATTGTTTCAGCTAATTTACAAACCTAATACTCAGTCTCTCCTACACAACATGTAAGAGGCTGAACAACTGCCCTTCCTCCACCAGAGCTTTACGTGGAATCTGAACTACGTAGTATTGTTTTAGGTAATTTACAAACCTAATACTCAGTCTCTCCTACACAACATGTAAGAAGCTGAACAACTGCCCTTCCTCCACCTTCAGCTTTACGTGGAATCTGAACTACGTAGTACTGTTTCAGCTAATTTACAAACTTAATACTCAATCTCTCCTACACAACATGTAAGAGGCTGAACAACTGCCCTTCCTCCACCTCCAGCTTTACGTGGAATCTGAACTACGTAGTATTGTTTCAGGTAATTTACAAACCTAATATTCAGTCTCTCCTACACAACATGTAAGAGGCTGAACAACTGCCCTTCCTCCACCTCCAACTTTACGTGGAATCTGAACTACGTAGTATTGTTTCAGGTAATTTACAAACCTAATATTCAGTCTCTCCTACACAACATGTAAGAGGTTGAACAACTGCCCTTCCTCCACCTCCAACTTTACGTGGAATCTGAACTACGTAGTATTGTTTCAGGTAATTTACAAACCTAATACTCAGTCTCTCCTACACAACATGTAAGAGGCTGAACACCTGCCCTTCCTCCACCTCCAACTTTACGTGGAATCTGAACTACGTAGTACTGTTTCAGGTAATTTACAAACCTAATACTCAGTCTCTCCTACACAACATGTAAGAGGCTGAACAACTGCCCTTCCTCCACCTCCAACTTTACGTGGAATCTGAACTGCGTAGTATTGTTTCAGCTAATTTACAAACCTAATACTCAGTCTCTCCTACACAACACAAATCTTGTCAGTACCAGCGAAGATTTTTGAGATGGTCATTCATAAATATTTATTCAGTCACTTTGAAAAGCATATTACTGTTAAGCAGCACGGATTCGTACCAGGAATATCTGTCAATACTAATTTGTTTTACTTTACAAACTATGTTTCCTCGGGTCTTGGTTTTGGGACTTGGACTGACGCTTTATTCCTCGACCTGGCGAAGGCATTCGATAAGGTCGATCATTCTATTGTATTGAAAAAATTACATTTCTACGGAGTTTCATCAAATCTTTTACATTTTTTTAAGTCTTACATAGTTAATAGGAAACAATTTGTTCGTTACAGTGGCTTTTCATCATCAACTTTTAACGTTCAATCAGGCGTACCTCAGGGCTCGAACCTGGGGCCTTGCCTGTTCACCATTTTAATTAATGATTTAATAGATTGCGTACGCTTCGCTGAAACATTGCTGTTCGCTGATGATTTGAAAATGTTTAAATACATTAAAAATCTTGATGATGCCGCCTGTTTACAGCGTGATATAGACAATGTATTCACTTGTAGTGTTTTAAATAAAATGACTTTCAATGTTTCAAAATTCCACTTAATGACATTTACAAGGGCACAAGATTTTTTCAAAAATGATTATCTTTTGAATGGTGTTTTAATAGCTAGAGTAAATAAAATAAATGATTTAGGCGTATACTTAAATGATTCACTATCTTTTAATCCTCATATCGAATTATGCATAGCCTCAGCCAGTAAAATGATGGGTTTCATTTTTAGACAAAGTGCAAGTTTCCAAAACACTTTAACCATCATTATGCTTTACAATGCTTTCGTTAGGTCGAGGTTGGAGAGTGGGGCTGTCATATGGAATCCAATTCATTCAACATATCGAGAAGCGGTTGAAAGAATTCAAAAGTGATTTTTAAGATTTCTTTTTTACAAATGTTTTAATTTTTACACGTACACGGTTCCATATGATGAGCTGTTGGTGTTGTTTGGGTTCCGGAGTCTTGACGTGAGGAGAACACTAATGGGCCTGGTGTTCCTGTATAGACTGGTGCGTGGCGAAGTGGACGATACCGCTAGCTTGGCGGGCCTCTCTTTCCGTGTACCTACATTTCATAGTCGCAATAAACTTCTGTTCTCTGTTCCCTACTGCCGCACGACGGCACATGCTTCTTCCTCCCTTCACCGCCTCATGACATCTTACAATAATTTGCTCCTTTCCGATAATAGTAATGTAGATCTATTTTTTGACTCTTTTAAAATATTTAAAGCTAATTGCCTGTCTTGTTTAAGTCAACTCTCTACATAATTTTGTTTTGTTTATTACTCTTTTACGAATTCTATATTGTTAACTGTTCAAAATATATTTATTACTGTTATTATTTACTGTCGTTATGGTTGTCAATTGTTTAAAATATTTATTACTGTTATTATTTATTGTCGTTATGGTTGTCAATTGTTTAAAATATTTATTACTGTTATTATTTATTGTTGTTATTGTTCTTAATTGTTTAAAATATTCATTACTGCTATTGTTGCTGAATGCTAGTCTATACTAATATTACTGTTATTATTTATTGTTGTTATTGTTCTTAATTGTTTAAAATATTCATTACTGCTATTGTTGCTGAATGCTAGTCTATACTAATATTAGTTATTATTTTTATTTAATTGCATGTCATTATATTTTTTGCCTCCTCATCAAGCATGTATTGTTCCATTCCATATAAATTACAGTTATATTTAAATCTATAGTATTTCAGTTTGGTATTCTTATTTTTTGTTATTTTTATAATGTGAAGTGATTTAGTGAATAAGTTATAAAACCCACAAACATAAATATATGTATTATATGAACTGCTTCAGTGTAATTGGTTTTGACTGTATTGAAGCATGTAAATAAATAAATAAATAAACATGTAAGAGGCTGAACAACTGCCCTTCCTCCACCTCCAACTTTACGTGGAATCTGAACTACTAGTATTGTTTCAGGTAATTTACAAACCTAATACTCAGTCTCTCCTACACAACATGTAAGAGGCTGAACAACTGTCCTTCCTCCACCTCCAACTTTACGTGGAATCTGAATTACGTAGTATTGTTTCAGCTAATTTACAAACCTAATACTCAGTCTCTCCTACACAACATGTAAGAGGCTGAACAACTGCCCTTCCTCCACCTCCAGCTTTACGTGGAATCTGAACTACGTAGTATTGTTTCAGGTAATTTACAAACCTAATACTCAGTCTCTCCTACACAACATGTAAGAGGCTGAACAACTGCCCTTCCTCCACCAGAGCTTTACGTGGAATCTGAACTACGTAGTATTGTTTCAGCTAATTTACAAACCTAATACTCAGTCTCTCCTACACAACATGTAAGAGGCTGAACAACTGCCTTTCCTCCACCTCCAACTTTACGTGGAATCTGAACTACGTAGTATTGTTTCAGCTAATTTACAAACCTAATACTCAGACTCTCCTACACAACATGTAAGAGGCTGAACAACTGCCCTTCCTCCACCTCCAGCTTTACGTGGAATCTGAACTACGTAGTATTGTTTCAGCTAATTTACAAACCTAATACTCAGTCTCTCCTACACAACATGTAAGAGGCTGAACAACTGCCCTTCCTCCACCTCCAACTTTACGTGGAATCTGAACTACGTAGTATTGTTTCAGCTAATTTACAAACCTAATACTCAGTCTCTCCTACACAACATGTAAGAGGCTGAACAACTGCCCTTCCTCCACCTCCAGCTTTACGTGGAATCTAAACTATGTAGTATTGTTTCAGCTAATTTACAAACCTAATACTCAGTCTCTCCTACACAACATGTAAGAGGCTGAACAACTGGCCTTCCTCCACCTCCAGCTTTACGTGCAATCTGAACTACGTAGTATTGTTTCAGCTAATTTACAAACCTAATACTCAGTCTCTCCTACACAACATGTAAGAGGCTGAACAACTTCCCTTCCTCCACCAGAGCTTTACGTGGAATCTAAACTACGTAGTATTGTTTCAGGTAATTTACAAACCTAATATTCAGTCTCTCCTACACAACATGTAAGAGGCTGAACAACTGCCCTTCCTCCACCTCCAACTTTACGTGGAATCTGAACTACGTAGTATTGTTTCAGCTAATTTGCAAACCTAATACTCAGTCTCTCCTACACAACATGTAAGAGGCTGAACAACTGCCCTTCCTCCACCTCCAGCTTTACGTGCAATCTGAACTACGTAGTATTGTTTCAGCTAATTTACAAACCTAATACTCAGTCTCTCCTACACAACATGTAAGAGGCTGAACAACTGCCCTTCCTCCACCTCCAGCTTTACGTGGAATCTGAACTACGTAGTATTGTTTCAGGTAATTTACAAACCTAATACTCAGTCTCTCCTACACAACATGTAAGAGGCTGAACAACTGTCCTTCCTCCACCAGAGCTTTACGTGGAATCTGAACTACGTAGTATTGTTTCAGGTAATTTACAAACCTAATACTCAGTCTCTCCTACACAACATGTAAGAGGCTGAACAACTGGCCTTCCTCCACCTCCAGCTTTACGTGGAATCTGAACTACGTAGTATTGTTTCAGCTAATTTACAAACCTAATACTCAGTCTCTCCTACACAACATCCGGACCCTTATTTGAGTGGTAATAGTGTTTGGGGTGAGGGGGGCAATGTAGGATACAGTAAAAATATAACTAGTAGACTAACTGGAGAAACGATGGACTTTTGACATTAACCAGAGTGCCACATTATACTTAAATGTTATCTTAATTAGTTTACATCAATAGAAAAAATTATTTCCAATGATAAAACTACTGTACTGTTTTAACTTGGCTTACAAATTTACAAACAAATCTTACGCATACTTGAATTTGTTAATAAAGAAGCTGAATATTTTAAATAAACGACAAATATAAATATACAAAACTTATTTAAGAACTAAATGTATTACATAGTTATTTATTTTGTCATAACAATATAATACAATACAAATTGTACGACGTGACTTTCTAAGATTATCAAATATCTAAATTTTTTAAGCCTCAGTAAGTAAAAAACGTCAATTTTATAGATTTATGACAAAGGAACAACACTGTGTAATGAAACAAGACCTATAGGAGCAGTAATACAAATGTAACTGCAGTGTAAATATATTTGTATGCCTAAGCCTAGAACGTGAAACTGGAGTAACCAACCCCAAGGAAATGAAACCCAACAAGTTGGAACTACAGCTGGACTCCAAAGAACGATGTTACACTAAATCAATAAGCCCTCTTCACCTTTATATCTTCTTATCTCTGGACTGCATCAACACAAACTTTTCTGTTGTTTTGCACAAACATTTTCTTGCAATCTATCGGCATTAGAGGTGCAGTTCTGTAACCCAGCTACTTTGTGACAAAGTATTGTGGAGACAGTAGATGACAGGTTTCTCTACTCAGTCCTCTTCATATGTCACGGCACCCGTTCAATGGTAACCATCAACGCGGACACTACTAGAGAAGTCCATCTTGGGTGGTAGTCAGGGTCCGAATGTTGTGTAGGGAAGAAAACTGAGTATCTTGCTTTTTAATTAGCTATAAATCATACCAAAACTACGTGGTTCGGATTCCATGTAAATCTGTAGGTCTCTTAGTTGCCTTGGTAATTAGGCTATTAATAAATGGCTCTTTCTAAGGAACAGTTGATCTTAGTTAGTAACAGTTAGTACGCCCGTTTATCCTCCTTCATGACACTCATTCAACCCTCATATTCGACCAAATTTCTATACCACGAAGAATAATGATTCTTGACACACTAAACTTTTAAGGAGAGGTTATAAAATTACTATTTCTCACGTATTTATTGTATAAAAGATTATTTTTTAACTGTGTTAAGATTATATATATAAAACTTCTTTAAACGTATATGAAGTTTATAAAAATAGGGAACAGTGTCATTTTTAAATGACATTGCGAGAAAATAAACTATATAGTCATTTCCTGATTAAAATACTTCACCCAAACTCTCTAACTAAATATCAACTCTAAGCAATCTACTAAACCTATTTTAGGACTGAAAGTTTATAGAGTTCAAATTGGTTAGAAACAAAACTACGTTCCTAAGCGAATGTTTAATGTCATAACTTTATTTATCATAAATATGAAAACTAATCTTAGTCTTGATAATAATAATATTAGGTATTTTGAAATTTAATTATGTTTTAAATCATACCATAATTTTTAACTACTACATAAATAATCCCAAAAGTACTTATTATGCTCAGTTTTGAAGTTATATGTAGCGGCATTCCCCAAGGTACGGTACTAGGTCCGATAGTTTTTACGTTGTATACAAATAGTACAACGACTGTTTTCCCTGACCTTAAGATGACAATGTATGCGTTGGATATTGCAATAGTTTAAAAAAATAAATATATTGAAAACTTGGAAATTGACAGTTTCCTAAAGTTAACAAATCTGTATCAGTACCTGAATAGCAATAATTTGCACGTTAATCCTAATAAAACAAATTGTATATATTTTTCAAATAACAAAACATTTGAGATGGACCCTTTAATAATCTTGAACAATTTTAAGCTACGGAGTGAGTGTAAATATCTAGGACTAATTTTGGATGAGAATTTCTCGTGGCATCCACATATAGATTTGTTATGTTCTAAGCTGTCATCCCAATTATTCCTTCTCACTAGGTATGCAAAATTGAAGAATATCTTTCTCATGAGATTTCTCTCTCATAGAATCTAGGCTTAATTATGGCATCCTCCTTTGTGGTTCAGCATCCAATTCTTTGCTATAAAGAGTATTTCGGTTACAGAAAAGAGCAATCCGTATAATGGCTGGATTAAATAAACGCAAATCTTGCCGGGAATTTTTTTAATCGTTTTAAATTTTACCCTTGCAGTCCCTCTACATATAAGAAATGTTAATATTCTATAAATTTAAATTCGTTATTTTTCAATTAGGAGCAGATGTGCATACTCATACATAATACGTGGCAACGACATCAGCACAGACCGGCACAGCATCGGCTTCAAATTGCGTCTTACCTACCTCAAAATATTGGGCCAAAATTGTTTAATAAATTGCCAAATTTTATTAAACTCGAAGAGAGCCCCAGAAATTTAAAGCTTTCCTAAAGAATTGCTTAGTTCAAGGAACCTTTTACTCGGTGGAGATGTATTTGTCAGATGACTGATTTTGCTTTTATTTATATAATATATTAATAATAACGCTAATGTAGTACATATTGTGGTTATATTAGTCAGTTAAAATGAGTTAACATACACTATCAACATATATATGATGAATACATAATTATTATAATTATATGACTTTTGTATTACAATTTTTAAATTGTCAAACTGCAAATAAATGATTTTGATTTTGAGGTACCATTATGAACGCAATATTTTATTTTTAAATAATATACAACTAACTACCTTTTCCCAAGCCTAAATACATTGCAAATATGAATCTTTAAATGGGCTGAATAATCCGCTACGGTCAAAATGTATGGCATTCTCCTGTTATGTATTTCATAGTAAAAACTCTGTGTTGCCAAAAAAAGAAAGAAACAGAGGTAACATTCAGTAGTGCGCTGAATCTGTGTCGAGTAGTTATTTTTAGAGTTTGCCAGCACCTTGTCACTCTCTTCCTTATTGCAACCATATCTTTCAGCATAAACTTAGTTATTATTACTACAGTGATGTAAAGATGTTCATTAATTGTAATATATTTATAATTTCCACTCTGTTGTTCCCTGCGACCATAAAAAAGCGACCTCTGTTTTGTTCTTCTCTGTGGTGTAGGCTAAAAGCATGGACCAGACTGATTGAAAAGAAAACTTGTAATATAATCCCTACAATTCCTCAGGAGGAAAACTAGTTTTAATTTGGAATTTAAAAATCAATTACAATATCATCATATGTTTAGTACAGTTGACTCTTGATAATCCGACAGTCACGGGACCAGTAGGGTGTCGGATTACCAAAAACGTCGGATTACCAAATGTACCTCCCATCATGACTGAATTCGATGTTTAAACTTAAAACAATAACAAATACGATAGTTTTAAGCAATAGGTATGTACAGTACTGTATTAACAAACCTATTTCATACTGTTTGTGAATATTTATGTGCATAAAATAAATACGTACTGTATTGACCAAAGGTCTAGGTTAAAAATAAAGTACAGTAATTAATGCCGATAATTTTAAGAAATTGACAAACTGTATTTACTACACTAAAAGTACAGGATTGTATGTAGCAATCCTATTGTATTATAGCAAAGTTTGTACTGTACTTACACACATATGAACAGATTGCAAAACAGTAAATAAACTAAACATGAAAAAAAATCTGTCATTTTCTTCTGCTTCTTTGTACGCAAACCTTCGTTAATCGCTTTTTCTTGAATGTATTTCAAAACTAAAACGTTGTTGACGTCTAGGTCACGTTCCTCACACCAGCGAATCAAAGTGTTGGCAGCAGACAAGGCTTCATCACAGCTGATCACGGATTTTTCTCCGTCTCCACGGCCTCTTCAATTGTGTCGTTTTGTGTTATGATTTCTTGCAGAATCTCTTCATCTGTTTGTTCTGCACCCAGGTTATCGTCTAACACCCATCTTATTAGTTCTTCCGATAATTCTTGTTGGACGTTAGTTTGATTACAAAGTAAAATGGTTTCTTCCACTTCACGATTGTTATCTTGGGTGTTGTCGTCATCTTCCCGTTGGTTTTCATCATCTTTATTTTGGAGGAGGGGGTTATGTGGCCAAACATTTTTCCAGGATTTTATAAGTGTTGATGGCTGGACTTGTTGCCACGCAAAAGCTGCATTAAGAATAGCGTCCTTAATGTCAAACTTTTTCAACAGTGTTGTAATGTCTGCATCTGGTTGGCAAACAATATCCATAAGTAGGCGTTTTTTGTAATGCGCCTTTAGAGTTTTGATAACTTTCTGATCCATTGGCTGAATCAGAGCAGTTGTATTTTTCGGTAAATACATGACCTCGATGTATCCATCGGCTGTTTTTGCTTTTAATTCTTCTGATTTTGGATGCCCAGGAGCATTATCTAATAATAAAAGAGCCTTTAATGGCAGATTATTAGCCTTTAAATGCTGTTTTACTTCTTTGACAAAATGATTATTATACCAGTCTAGGAAGATTTCTTGGGTCACCCACGCTCGACCACGTCGGACTACCGAGCGTGTCGGACTGTTAAGTGTCGGACTACCGCGAGTCAACTGTATAGAGGAAGTTTTTTTTTTCTTCCTGTGAGAATTAATTAAAATGTTCAGTTTGCTCAGTGATTATTAAAAGTAGTATCATGTAAAAATTTGTTTCTCTCAAGTGGTTAATCATTTAGAGACGAGTTATAATAATTTTATAGTATCCATAAAATGTTATTGTAATTTCAAATCACTCATTGAAATATGTTATGAATTTTTTATTTCTTATTCCTTAATTTCATAATAATATTCTACCTAATTTCTTAGGTAAAGGAATGCAAGTTATCCTATTTTATCTAACACAATTTATTTAACTATTGAAAAATAAGCCATAAATCTGAATAATGTAAGTGAAATAAAGCTTGGCTTGTATATCAGTCCTTTTTATCAGCCTGTATTATTCCCAGCTTCGTCAGCATTCCTTCAATACGCTGATTCAACCCTCTGATCCGAGCTAAACCACACAATTCATTGTGATCCCACCTTTCTGTAGGATTTATTTATTAACTGCATTATTATTAAAACGTTTTATTCTTACTTTATATGATACATACTGTGTTAAAAGTTTCCAGCGTATTTATCGATTAATTTTTAAATTATATTAATACGAAGTGCGACCTATTAGATTTCCGATAACGCCAAAGTTTTGTCATATTATAATGACAAATTTCCTGAAAAATCTCTAATTAATCAAATAAGATACAAAAGGTTTACATATACTTTTTTAGTACTATAAATTTTCACAAACATAACAAAATTATTAATAATCCAGTGGCTTTAAAGATCTAAAATAATTCGAACTATTTTCTATATTGAATAGCTAGGGTCTAAAAATAATCATTTCTTTTACAGCTTTGTCTATAAGTTATTAACATTATCAAAGTTTTTTAATTACTGTAAATAAAATTTTTGTCGTATTTATAAAGCCCATTTTATATGAGTATAATCCATATTCATATAATATACAGTCATTCTTGATACTGAAAACATTTCAGACAGTGGTAAATAAAAACGACAAAGAGACAATCATCGGTAAATAATTATTTCTAAATTTTGATACGAAAAGATAAAATGTAACTCTATAACACATTGTTATATATAATACTGTTCCTTCCAAGGAAAGTCTGCGTTGAAATTTTTATTAAGTGATAAAGAATTAAGGTAGAGCACTGACAACGCAGTAAAGCACTGGTAAGTTAACAAAAAAGTATACTAAGTACATCCAAAAACACATATACCTACATTAGTCTTTCCCTTCTACGTAACTTATCTAGAATTTATGGTTTCCTATTTCGCGTGGGCAGAAGCGAGTGTTGCGTGTTAACAAGCAGTAACATCCCAAGGTATAATTTACAGTAGTACCAACACCTCTGACCTAAATCACCCTCGTAGTTAGAGGTTAAGGCAGTGTTACCGCATAATAGTGTTTCCGCTCATTACACAGGAGTCCGCCACGTCTAACGATAACAAGAAACAAGATAATAGTACCAGCACCTCTGACGTACATCACCCTCGCACTTAGAGGTTGAGGCAGTGTTATCGCATAGTAGTGTTTCCTCTACACAGAGGTTCAGCCATGTCTAACGATAACAAGAAACAAGATAATAATACCAACGCCTCTGTACCTAAATCACCCTAGTAGTTAAAGGTTGAGGCAGTGTTTACCGCATAATAAGGTTTCCTCTCACTACACAGAGGTTCAGCCACGTCTAACGATAACAAGAAACAAGAAAATACTACTAGCGCCTCTGTACCTAAACCAGCCTCGTAGTTAGAGGTTGAGGCAGTGTTTACCGCATAATAGTGTTTCCTCTCATTACACAGAGGTTAAGCCACGTCTAACGATAACAAGAAACAAGATAATAGTACCAGCACCTCTGACCTAAATCACCCTCGTAATTAGAGGTTGAGGCATTGTTACCGCATAATAAGGTTTCCTCTCATTACACAGAGGTCCAGCCACGTCTAACGATAACAAGAAACAAGATAAGAGTATCAGCACCTCTGACCTAAATCACCCTCGTAATTAGAGGTTGAGGCATTGTTACCGCAAATAAGGTTTCCTCTCCCTACACAGAGGTTCAGCCACGTCTAACGATAACAAGAAACAAGATAATAATACCAGCACCTCTGACCTAAACCAGCCTCGTAGTTAGAGGTTGAGGCAGTGTTACCGCATAATAGTGTTTCCTCTCATTACACAGAGGTTCAGCCACGTCTAACGATAACAAGAAACAAGAAAATACTACTAGCGCCTCTGTACCTAAACCAGCCTCGTAGTTAGAGGTTAAGGCAGTGTTTACCACATAATAGTGTTTCCTCTCATTACACAGAGGTTCAGCCACGTCTAACGATAACAAGAAACAAGATAATAATACCAGCACCTCTGACCTAAACCAGCCTCGTAGTTAGAGGTTGAGGCAGTGTTTACCGCATAATAGTGTTTCCTCTCATTACACAGAGGTTCAGCCACGTCTAACGATAACAAGAAACAAGATAATAGTACCAGCACCTCTGACCTAAATCACCCTCGTAATTAGAGGTTGAGGCATTGTTACCGCATAATAAGGTTTCCTCTCATTACACAGAGGTCCAGCCACGTCTAACGATAACAAGAAACAAGATAAGAGTACCAGCACCTCTGACCTAAATCACCCTCGTAATTAGAGGTTGAGGCATTGTTACCGCAAATAAGGTTTCCTCTCCCTACACAGAGGATCAGCCACGTCTAACGATAACAAGAAACAAGATAATAATAACAGCACCTCTGACCTAAATCACCCTCGTAATTAGAGGTTGAGAAATTGTTACCGCATAATAAGGTTTCCTCTCCCTACACAGAGGTTCAGCCACGTCTAACGATAACAAGAAACAAGAAAATACTACTAGCACCTCTAACCTAAACCAGCCTCGTAGTTAGAGGTTGAGGCAGTGTTTACCGCATAATAGTGTTTCCTCTCATTACACAGAGGTTAAGCCATGTCTAATGATAACAAGACACAAGATAATAATACCAGCACCTCTGACCTAAACCAGCCTCGTAGCTAGAGGTTGAGGCAGTGTTTACCGCATAATAGTGTTTCCTCTCATTACACAGAGGTTAAGCCACGACTAACGATAACAAGAAACAAGATAATAATACCAGCACCTCTGACCTAAACCAGCCTCGTAGTTAGAGGTTGAGGCAGTGTTTACCGCATAATAGTGTTTCCTCTCATTACACAGAGGTTAAGCCACGTCTAACGATAACAAGAAACAAGATAATAGTACCAGCACCTCTAACCTAAATCACCCTCGTAATTAGAGGTTGAGGCATTGTTACCGCATAATAAGGTTTCCTCTCATTACACAGAGGTCCAGCCACGTCTAACGACAACAAGAAACAAGATATTAATACCAACGCCTCTGTACCTAAATCACCCTAGTAGTTAAAGGTTGAGGCAGTGTTTACCGCATAATAAGGTTTTCTCTCACTACACAGAGGTTCAGCCACGTCTAACGATAACAAGAAACAAGATAATAATACCAGCACCTCTGACCTAAATCACCCTCATAGTTAGGGGTTGAGGCAGTGTTACCGCATAATAGTGTTTCCTCTCATTAAACAGACGTCCAGCCACGTCTAACGATAACAAGAAACAAGAAAATACTACTAGCGCCTCTGTACCTAAACCAGCCTCGTAGTTAGAGGTTGAGGCAGTGTTTACCGCATAATAGTGTTTCCTCTCATTACACAGAGGTTCAGCCACGTCTAACGATAACAAGAAACAAGATAATAGTACCAGCACCTCTGACCTAAATCACCCTCGTAATTAGAGGTTGAGGCATTGTTACCGCATAATAAGGTTTCCTCTCATTACACAGAGGTCCAGCCACGTCTAACGATAACAAGAAACAAGATAAGAGTACCAGCACCTCTGACCTAAATCACCCTCGTAATTAGAGGTTGAGGCATTGTTACCGCAAATAAGGTTTCCTCTCCCTACACAGAGGTTCAGCCACGTCTAACGATAACAAGAAACAAGATAATAATACCAGCACCTCTGACCTAAACCAGCCTCGTAGTTAGAGGTTGAGGCAGTGTTACCGCATAATAGTGTTTCCTCTCATTACACAGAGGTTCAGCCACGTCTAACGATAACAAGAAACAAGAAAATACTACTAGCGCCTCTGTACCTAAACCAGCCTCGTAGTTAGAGGTTGAGGCAGTGTTTACCACATAATAGTGTTTCCTCTCATTACACAGAGGTTCAGCCACGTCTAACGATAACAAGAAACAAGATAATAATACCAGCACCTCTGACCTAAACCAGCCTCGTAGTTAGAGGTGTAGGCAGTGTTTACCGCATAATAGTGTTTCCTCTCATTACACAGAGGTTCAGCCACGTCTAACGATAACAAGAAACAAGATAATAGTACCAGCACCTCTGACCTAAATCACCCTCGTAGTGGTTGAGGCATTGTTACCGCATAATAAGGTTTCCTCTCATTACACAGAGGTCCAGCCACGTCTAACGATAACAAGAAACAAGATAAGAGTACCAGCACCTCTGACCTAAATCACCCTCGTAATTAGAGGTTGAGGCATTGTTACCGCAAATAAGGTTTCCTCTCCCTACACAGAGGATCAGCCACGTCTAACGATAACAAGAAACAAGATAATAATAACAGCACCTCTGACCTAAATCACCCTCGTAATTAGAGGTTGAGACATTGTTACCGCATAATAAGGTTTCCTCTCCCTACACAGAGGTTCAGCCACGTCTAACGATAACAAGAAACAAGAAAATACTACTAGCACCTCTAACCTAAACCAGCCTCGTAGTTAGAGGTTGAGGCAGTGTTTACCGCATAATAGTGTTTCCTCTCATTACACAGAGGTTAAGCCATGTCTAACGATAACAAGACACAAGATAATAATACCAGCACCTCTGACCTAAACCAGCCTCGTAGCTAGAGGTTGAGGCAGTGTTTACCGCATAATAGTGTTTCCTCTCATTACACAGAGGTTAAGCCACGACTAACGATAACAAGAAACAAGATAATAATACCAGCACCTCTGACCTAAACCAGCCTCGTAGTTAGAGGTTGAGGCAGTGTTTACCGCATAATAGTGTTTCCTCTCATTACACAGAGGTTAAGCCACGTCTAACGATAACAAGAAACAAGATAATAGTACCAGCACCTCTAACCTAAATCACCCTCGTAATTAGAGGTTGAGGCATTGTTACCGCATAATAAGGTTTCCTCTCATTACACAGAGGTCCAGCCACGTCTAACGACAACAAGAAACAAGATAATAATACCAACGCCTCTGTACCTAAATCACCCTAGTAGTTAGAGGGTGAGGCAGTGTTTACCGCATAATAAGGTTTCCTCTCACTACACAGAGGTTCAGCCACGTCTAACGATAACAAGAAACAAGATAATAATACCAGCACCTCTGACCTAAATCACCCTCATAGTTAGGGGTTGAGGCAGTGTTACCGCATAATAGTGTTTCCTCTCATTAAACAGAGGTCCAGCCACGTCTAACGATAACAAGAAACAAGAAAATACTACTAGCGCCTCTGTACCTAAACCAGCCTCGTAGTTAGAGGTTGAGGCAGTGTTTACCGCATAATAGTGTTTCCTCTCATTACACAGAGGTTAAGCCACGTCTAACGATAACAAGAAACAAGATAATAGTACCAGCACCTCTGACCTAAATCACCCTCGTAATTAGAGGTTGAGGCATTGTTACCGCAAATAAGGTTTCCTCTCCCTACACAGAGGTTCAGCCACGTCTAACGATAACAAGAAACAAGATAATAATACCAGCACCTCTGACCTAAACCAGCCTCGTAGTTAGAGGTTGAGGCAGTGTTACCGCATAATAGTGTTTCCTCTCATTACACAGAGGTTCAGCCACGTCTAACGATAACAAGAAACAAGAAAATACTACTAGCGCCTCTGTACCTAAACCAGCCTCGTAGTTAGAGGTTGAGGCAGTGTTTACCGCATAATAGTGTTTCCTCTCATTACACAGAGTTTCAGCCACGTCTAACGATAACAAGAAACAAGATAATAATACCAGCACCTCTGACCTAAACCAGCCTCGTAGTTAGAGGTTGAGGCAGTGTTACCGCATAATAGTGTTTCCTCTCATTACACAGAGGTTCAGCCACGTCTAACGATAACAAGAAACAAGAAAATAATACTAGCGCCTCTGTACCTAAACCAGCCTCGTAGTTAGAGGTTGAGGCAGTGTTTACCGCATAATAGTGTTTCCTCTCATTACACAGAGGTTCAGCCACGTCTAACGATAACAAGAAACAAGATAAGAGTACCAGCACCTCTGACCTAAATCACCCTCGTAATTAGAGGTTGAGGCATTGTTACCGCATAATAAGGTTTCCTCTCATTACACAGAGGTCCAGCCACGTCTAACGATAACAAGAAACAAGATAAGAGTACCAGCACCTCTGACCTAAATCACCCTCGTAATTAGAGGTTGAGGCATTGTTACCGCAAATAAGGTTTCCTCTCCCTACACAGAGGATCAGCCACGTCTAACGATAACAAGAAACAAGATAATAATAACAGCACCTCTGACCTAAATCACCCTCGTAATTAGAGGTTGAGACACTGTTACCGCATAATAAGGTTTCCTCTCCCTACACAGAGGTTCAGCCACGTCTAACGATAGCAAGAAACAAGAAAATACTACTAGCACCTCTAACCTAAACCAGCCTCGTAGTTAGAGGTTGAGGCAGTGTTTACCGCATAATAGTGTTTCCTCTCATTACACAGAGGTTAATCCATGTCTAACGATAACAAGAAACAAGATAATAATACCAGCACCTCTGACCTAAACCAGCCTCGTAGTTAGAGGTTGAGGCAGTGTTTACCGCATAATAGTGTTTCCTCTCATTACACAGAGGTTAAGCCACGTCTAACGATAACAAGAAACAAGATAATAGTACCAGCACCTCTGACCTAAATCACCCTCGTAATTAGAGGTTGAGGCATTGTTACCGCATAATAAGGTTTCCTCTCATTACACAGAGGTCCAGCCACGTCTAACGACAACAAGAAACAAGATAAGAGTACCAGAACCTCTGACCTAAATCACCCTCGTAATTAGAGGTTGAGGCATTGTTACCGCAAATAAGGTTTCCTCTCCCTACACAGAGGTTCAGCCACGTCTAATGATAACAAGAAACAAGATAATAGTATCAGCACATCTTACCTAAATCACCCTCGTAGTTAGAGGATGAGGCAGTGTTACCGCATAATAGTGTTTCCTCTCATTACACAGACATTCAGCCACGTCTAGTGATAACAAGAAACAAGATAATAGTACCAGCACCTCTTACCTAAATCACCCTCGTAGTTAGAGGTTGAGGCAGTGTTACCACATAATAGTGTTTCCTCTCATTACACACATTAACCACGTCTAATGATAACAAGAAACAAGATAATAGTACCAGCACCTCTGACCTACATCACCCTGGTAGTTAGAGGTTGAGGCAGTGTTACCACATAATAGTGTTTCCTCTCATTACACAGACGTTCAGCCACGTCTAATGATAACAAGAAACAAGATATAGTACCAGCACCTCTGACCTAAATCACCCTCGTAGTTAGAGGTTGAGGCAGTGTTACCACATAATAAGGTTTCCTGTCATTACACAGACGTTCAGCCACGTCTAACGATAACAAGAAAGAAGATAATAGTACCAGCACCTCTGACCTACATCACCCTCGTAGTTAGAGGTTGAGGCAGTGTTACCACATAATAAGGTTTCCTCTCATTACACAGACGTTCAGCCACATCTAATGATAACAAGAAACAAGATAATAGTACCAATACCTCTGACCTAAATCACCCTCGTAGTTAGGGGTTGAGGCAGTGTTACCACATAATAAGGTTTCCTCTCATTACACAGACATTCAGCCACGTCTAACGATAACAAGAAACAAGATAATAGTACCAGCACCTCTGACCTACATCACTCTCGTAGTTAGAGGTTGAGGCAGTGTTACCACATAATAGTGTTTCCTCTCATTACACAGACGTTCAGCCACGTCTAATGATAACAAGAAACAAGATAATAGTACCAGCACCTCTGACCTACATCACCCTCGTAGTTAGAGGTTGAGGCAGTGTTACCAAATAATAGTGTTTCCTCTCATTACACAGACGTTCAGCCACGTCTAATAATAACAAGAAACAAGATAATAGTACCAATACCTCTGACCTAAATCACCCTCGTAGTCAGGGGTTGAGGCAGTGTTACCACATAATAGTGTTTCCACTCATTACACAGACGTTCAGCCACGTCTAATGATAACAAGAAACAAGATAATAGTACCAGCATATCTGACCTAAATCACCCTCGTAAATAGAGGTTGAGGCAGTGTTACCGCATAATAAGGTTTCCTCTCATTACACAGAGGTTCAGCCACGTCTAACAATAACAAGAAACAAGATAATAGTACCAATACCTCTGACCTAAATCACCCTCGTAGTTAGGGATTGAGGCAGTGTTACCGCATAATAAGGCTTCCTCTTATTACACAGAGGTTCAGCCACGTCTAACAATAACAAGAAACAAGATTTTGAATTCTACCAGCAGAATAGTACCAGCACCTCTGACCTACATCACCCTCGTAGTTAGAGGTTGAGGCAGTGTTACCGCATAATAAGGTTTCGTCTCATTACACAGAGGTTTAGCCACGTCTAACGATAACAAGAAACAAGATAATAGTACCAGCACCTCTTACCTAACAGCCCTCGTAGTTAGCGGTTGAGGCAGTGTTACCGCATAATAAGGTTTCCTCTCATTACACAGAGGTTCAGCCACGTCTAACGATAACAAGAAACAAGATAATAATTCCAGCACCTCTTACCTAAATAACGGGTCTGACTAACTTCCTTCTTTAGGTGTTCACCGAAACAGTATTTAGTCGTAAAAAATAAATGTGATAAACTACACAAGTGTGAATTATTGTTAAAATTTTTCATAACTTAAAAATGGTTTATAATTTACTGCTTTAAAAAATTTATAAAATCATTGTGGTTTTTTTATTGTTTCGTTTGTTGAATAGTGATTAATCATTTAATTTCATCGTTCTTATTTTGATTCGTTAGTGTTCAACCCGACTGAAGGTCACTGTAGTTGATGACGTAATGGATGAGTCTTGCTAATGTGCTGCCAACACGTTGCCTACCGACCACCTAGTTCCCAAGACAATATTTAAATGGAATACACAGTGAGGGGAAAGTAGTTTTCTACCTTATCTGCATTCAGTGCATCCCTCTCGTACCAGTACTTTTAAAAAGCCACGATATCGTTATTAAGATAAAAGATATGCTTTTTATCAAGCATATCTATAATAAAGTGTTTTATATGTGTATATTCCGTCACCAAAATAAGTCGGCCTGTCAAGACGTTTATTAGACAGACGATTGTACGAAGGTTGGGGGTTAAAGACAGTTGGATGCAGAGTATGTGGGACGGCTTGTCAAGAAGTGGGTTTGAGTCTAATGTTCAAGCAATTGAATATATTGACCAAATCATTACTTAATCTCGTCATCTGCAGAATTCACAAAAAACACCACTGTCAGTACACAAGAGTGAAATATATCAATAAATTTAATATATCCAAAAATATATAATTGAAATACATTCAAACTATGCCTAATGTATAAATGAGTAACGTGTGGAGCACATTTCGATTCCTTACTGATCTATTGTTATACTTGATATTTATCATATATACAATTTTTTTAGTAAAATTAATACTGCTCACCTAATGATAAATAAATTAACAATATAATTTAATTGTATGTAAAATAAACTAGCCATGATTTCTCTAAGTAGATTTATACAATAACTTTCCATATCTGAGCTTGTCATAAGCATCTCTTTGTTAGAGGTTTTTCTTAAGATGTATTTTCATGTTGTAATGGCCATTCTAATAAAACCTGAGCATGAATATACTAAAAAACTTCCTTTTTATTCTGATTTTAACATATAAAATAATTTAATCGTGTCGGCAGTAACCCAGCTACTTCGGAACAAAGTGTTGTGGAAATTTAGGCAATGTGTTCTATACTCGGCCCTTTTATAATGAACCAGTGGCCACTCGATGGTTGCCATCAATGTGGAGATTATTAGAGAAGTTTTGGGAGTCAATATGTTGTGTATGGAAGAGAACTCAGTATCAGGCTTGTCAGTTAGCTGAAAATCAGACCAATACTACGTGGTTTGGATTCCACGTTCAGTTTTAGATCCCTTGGTTGTTCTGGTTATTGGGCTATTAATAAACGGTCCTTTCTGAGCACAAGTCAAACTCAGTTAGAAACCAAACTACACAGGTAATCCAGACACATATAATCTTTCATATTCATTACAAAGTTGTGTCGGAATTTCATAGCTAAGAATGATTGATTGATTTAACAGCACTATTTATTTCTCCAAAAACACTCCAATCAAATGTCCTGATTACAAAACAAAATCTGTTAAAATCTTACATCTTGATTATAAAATAATAAATACTGAAAAACATGGATGAGAATGCTAAATTAAAATACTAACATTTATTGAGTGTAAAACAGTTATTTCAGAGAATAAGAGTCTTCCTTAGCAGAATTGACTTTAATATATTTTTATTTAATTTATGAAGCTCAATTTCTTGATAACAAGTTAACAACTAATTATAAAAGCTGAAACCCAAAATACACAGGACTTTATTTTAAGTCAGTAGTCTAAATATAAAACAATGTGTAAATTTACTGATATATGCATTATTATATATTAGTAAATGATCGTTAGTAGAACTGTTTTTAAAATCTGTTTGCGGTCGTTGGTATTTTGTTAAAATGTCCATCAAAAACACGGAATTGTAATTAAAGTAATATACTTATTTGGAACAAGGGAATTAAATTAATATTCGATGTTTACTATACACAATTACTTTTAATATTGTTTGGTGATAAATAGAACGTTCTTGTTTAGATAAACTGTTGCATAACGCCGTGGCTAATTAAAATTTAATATAATTGTGTTTTATATGTAAACAGAATATAATTAAATATATAATTAATATTAATTTAATTTTTAATTTAAAATACATACTAATTGTACTTTTTTACCAACTTTTATTTTCAAATATGATTTTCATTTTCCTATACGATTTTCATCAATCATTAAAATTTAATATATTTACATTATGGCCACAAAAGGTACTATATGCAATTACTTTTAATATTGCATGGTGGTAAATAGAACGTTCATGTACAGTGATACCAATCTCTAAGCATTAATAAACTTAAAAGTAGAATAAACATAGAAATAAATACAGTCCTGTATGTCGAAAATAATTCTTAAAATTAGGCAATACATTTAAAAACGAATATACATTTTTTGTATCATTACACTTTCATACCTCTGACGAAAAGTTTGAAATATATATGGAACAAAGCAATATGAAATATTACTAAATTAAATATTGACTATAAGTAGCGTTTCAGGAGTTTCCTTAGAAATCGTTCATTAAATAAAGGACAACAGATTCTAGAGAGTAAATAATTAATTTCATTTGCAATTGTCACACCTAAACTTGTGTTTATATCTTCACTTTAATTGCACAGCTCACAAATTGAATATTCAATCAATATTCTTGCTTTAATTTCAAATATAATGTTATTAAAAGATAAAACTGTTTTCATTAAAACTATTAAACACCGAAATGTTTCAGGATAAGATTTTAATACTGGTTAATTTCCAATTGATCGTGGTTTATTAAACAGTATATTGATCTTTAAACGTACTTAAATGTATTGTACTTTAATTTAATTGTTTTAACAGAAGTGATGGCCGTGTAAATGAGTGGGGTGATGCAAAGTTCCGTGACAGTCCAAGTTACTTGGTAAGAGGGTTTCCGTGTTCCCGCCTTATTATTCACATTTGTCTCTCTTTATGTCAAGTCCAAATGAAGCGGTTAAGTGTTTGAGATATTTAGCCTAGAACTTATGGATTATGTATTTTAATCCAAAAAGGTTTAATTTCAATCCATATCATTTAAAAACTGGCTGTGGCATATAATTTTCAAAACATATAACTGTTGGATTTCAAAACAGATCACGAGCTTCCTTTAGATTCTTTGTTATAACAAACATAGGAACAACGCTGTAGAGTATCTCAAAACAGCCACTGAAAACTATAGTAACTTTTCAATTAGGACCTTTATTTAGCCGCTAAAGTCAAAAATTCAAAACACTGCTTTTGTCACTTCAAAATGTTGTTCAAAAATGACTAGCAATTTAAAACTACGAAGAATTTTTCAAACCCCATCTTAATGCACATCTACAAAATTTCAGCCTCAGAGGTTTAGAAGTTGTTGAGATACAGCGATCAATGTGTGAGTAGTGGTATTTGGCTTTTATAAATACGATTCTGTGTAACGAACTCACTTTTAAAATATCTGGCTTCATAAAATGCTTTTTCTTTACTTATTTATGAATAAGACACCGATTGTTAAACCATGAGCTACAATAATTTGCAAACCCTTATCAATTAGGGTCAATT
Organism: Stictocephala bisonia; assembly: GCA_035578905.1. Classification (NCBI taxonomy): domain Eukaryota; kingdom Metazoa; phylum Arthropoda; class Insecta; order Hemiptera; family Membracidae; genus Stictocephala; species Stictocephala bisonia. Next base: position 91,810 of record JAQJVL010000687.1, on the reverse strand, counting down.
AATACCCTACTTAATTTACCTTAGAAATGGTCATACAATTAAATGATCAAGACAATTAATTAAAAGACGTACATTTTCCAAACCACGTAGTGTTGGTGTGAAATTTGGTTTTATAAATTTGTAGACATTTAATATCTTCTGAATAGGTCAGCTGACCCTTGACTACCACTAACAGGAGCACTAGATGTTTCTAGCATGGTCCATGCTGATGAAAACCATTGTACGTAAAAGTGTCATTATGAAAAGGACTTAGTACAGTACCTATCTATGTCAACGAAACTTTGCACACGAATACTAGATTAAAGCATTAGGATATGCTCAGGTAGAAAGTTATAGAACATGAATTTTCCCCTGATGTTCTATCATTTTCGTGGTTTTCTTACAATTTAGTATATTCATTAAAAAATGTTAAGCAAATTTAGTGTGCTATTTTCAAATTAAAGGCCTCCTCATGGTTAACACTTCTGCTTCATATGCAAAGGATCACGGGTTCGAGTCCCGGGATGTCCACCAAAATGTGCTTGATGGATTTGTACCGCTGTCCCATTACAACGTTTCTAGAATAAGTAAAAATACCCCTGATGTAAATAAATTTTAAACATTTTTTTCTTTAAGAATCCCTCGATCAACAATGTTTTAATTATTAAAATTATACATTTTAGCCCCGGACAGACGATCAATACTTACTTACGTGTTTTAATTAGTCAGGTTTAAAAGACTCATTATGAGGTCATTTGTCTATATTGTCCTTTGTCTCTATAAAGTTGAACTTGAAACTTCTTCTATTCAAAGTCCACACAAGTAAAAACATATTATGGCACGAACTTATAAGTCCTGTGGGCGATTGATGGATAAGAACTGGAGTGCGAGATTTGGTGTACTCCAGTTCTTGTCCATCAATTGCCCACAGGACTATATAAGTTCGTGCCATAATATGTTTTTACGTGTGTGAACTTTGTATATAAGGGGTTTCAAGTTGAACTTTATAGAGATAAACGACCTGATGATGAGTCTTTTGACTTGAAACGCGTCGTCAAGTTATCTAGTGGACAGATTGACTAAAACACGTAAGTACATTTTTTTAATGTTTATCTGATTTTAATATAATAAATTTTCTTATTCACTACAATTTATTTCCCTCACTTATTGACTCCATATAAGCCAAGTAGTTATGCTGCAATAACAACTTGACACACAGTTTCGAAACTATTATACAAGTAAACAACTTTAGTATAAACAGGAGGCAAAGTTTGTGCACTATCTTGATTGGTTGTGGCAAACTAGGTGGTTCTTAGTTTCAGCTGTGACATAGTCAATGTATACCAGTAAACAGTTACAACGTAATTCCACTAAGTTAATGTTACATAGATTAAAGGTTTACGTGTCAAGTGTACTTGATGTAGTTGAGTGGGTCACTTGAGTACCATGTACTTCGTGAAGGCCAGTCCTCTCAGATGTACCACACATGGATGGCATGTAAAGTATGTAAATAACTACCACCTTCCAAGGTATGTTTATGGAGCATTCAATAAATCAGTAAATATCACCTTTAAGCTACCCTCATTCAGGTGTACCGTAAAGGGTAAGTATCGTCTAAAATCAGCAGGTATGCAAAAAACATTAAATATTACCATTCAAAATACAGTAACTTCGTAAACGTATAAAATAACCTTTGTCTACTAACTAATTTTATCTAACTACGAACTAAAAACACATACTTGCAAATTGAATAATACAGCTAATATAAACTCTTGTAATTTAATGTCATACGACTGATATAACACAATTAATTATATTATTAAATTTTAGTGAATATGGTAGTTCAAAAGCTGATTAATTTACGCTTGAAACACCATTCGTTTTTGTTTAATCTATCAATTACAAAGTCGGCTCAGTTTAATTCTATCAGTCTAACATTAACATAGGAGATCAATCGAATTGCCTTTTGTAGGTGCTCTCACAGGATTTGACTTTGTTTTCTTGATTTTGAGGTGCACTAACAATATGTATGAATACAATATATTTTGTACAGATATATAACGTAGTATTGATTAATTAAACAATACATTAATGTCTTCCATTTGCTGTCAAAACCAGTAATGAGTATTTATAAAAATAATCTTTAAAAGACATTTAATTGTTGTACCTGACAGTTGTTTACTACCCACTTTTTTGGAAGCATAAATAAATAATTTAAAATAGTTACTAAAATATGGTACGTTATTTTGCCTCAAGTTGTGTTATTTTGAACAATTAGTTATTGGATTATTTTATTAAAATTTAAAACTGCTAATATTTGTCCTTCCTCAATCATATAAATAAATTTTTGGATTGTAATGAAGGTAATATTAACGTATGTTATTAATACATTTATCTGTATTCTGGTAGTGTAACAAAGTGTCATCAATTACAAGCCTTTGAAACCGTATTTCAGATTTACAATATACTACAATTGAATTAGCAATAACTCTCCTAGTTACTATAGTGATTTAAATATTATAAAAGTAATTTTTATAATTTGCGAAAAATAAATAATGCTTCTCATCATACAAAGAAATGTATATTTTGTTTTTATACTTATCACTCATTTTATCCATTATAAATTTTGGGAAAAAGTGTATAAAAATAATTTTTAATATATTTTTAAACAGATTATATTTGTTTTTTACGTTTAATATTCTAAAATACAGAATATTAAACGTATTAAAAACAATAATATTTTGACGTTCACCCCAGGAGGTTTTCCTTTCAGCCTCTTACCGATACGAACATTCATAGTAATTTATTGTGAACTGTTGGGTCTTTTCAGTGAAAGTAGATTTTTTACAGAGAGGGAATGCATTTATTCACAGCGTTTGGGACTTGCCCTATAGAATTCAGGCAGGACGTACCCACTAAACCTCCTAAGGCCAGCACCCTCTCGGATTACGTAGTGCCTAACAGCGTAGTATTTTGACTTCCCTTTGGGACTAAGCTACTTCATTCAGATAACAGTCAAGCATCAACCATCCCGTTTTTCACGTAGGACTTGGTGAACGAAAGGAAAACTCTGTTCCACTCCTACTCGCTTCGTTGCATTGCCTCAACAACCGTATATGGTGAAACAGCACCAATAATGGAGGTAAGCCGATTTCTTCCCCGAAACGCACACACCCATAGTATGTTTGATAATGATAAATATCATCATAATTATCCTCCGAGCAGTAAGCACACCGAGAAGACCTGACTTTGCCTCATAAAGAACTGTCACAGATAAACGTCGATCTTTCCATGGACATGCTCTATCCAGAAGGAGAGATCGGGTATGAGACGAAAAAGCCTACGAACGTCAATGCCCCCGTCCCGTCACCATTGCCAAGCTTGCAGGAATTCTGCACTCGCGACAGCCGATAATTGTTTTATTCACTTCTTGGAGGGAAGGTGAAATACGGTTTGCCTCTCAACGGCAAGTAGGTTCGGGGATACTTTCGCCACAACCATGAACGTCCGCACCACGATTGCCGCACCGTAAACCATGGTATCTCTGTACTAAACTGCCAGCACACGCTTGTAGTACTTCACCTTCATGGCACCCGCCCATACATCTACAGAAGTGTAGAATCCCACGTTGCTCATGAACCTGCTGATGGTGTCAAGAACCATCGCTATCTTGTATAAAATCATGAGGATGTGCTCCCAGTATCGCATGCAGCAATCGAGCAACACACACAGATACTTCGCCGCGGCTTATGTTTGGACCTCAACATGGAGATCACAGTAGGTATTCCTCGTTGGGTGAGCATGACGCTCGTTCTTGGCAACCACCAGTTTAAGTCCAAGAACTTCTCCACGGCTTATGTTTGGACCTCAACATGGAGATCACAGTAAGTATTCCTCGTTGGGTGAGCATGACGCTCGTTCTTGGAAACCGCCAGTTTAAGTCCAAGAACTTCTCCGCGGCTTATGTTTGGACCTCAACATAGAGATCACAGTAGGTATTCCTCATTGGGTGAGCATGATGCTCGTTCTTGGCAACCACCGGTTTAAGTCCAAGAGCTTCGCCGAATCATTAAATGCAGATTACGAAGATTAATGATGCATTACTATAGAATCATAGTAACATAAACAACTTAAATAAGTTTGGACTTACAACTTTATTTCGCTCACTGGGAATTCAATGTAAATGTTATTAGTTTGTATAGAATATTATATTAAGCTATAAATTTTGACATAGTTATAAAAAGAATAAAAGGAAACAAAGATAAGAAAATGAAACAAAAAGAAAAGAACAAATTTATCAGCGTTCCTTATAATACAAAAATGAATAAGGCTATTCTAAAGACTTTTCAACATAGTAAATATACGCTCAGCAATAAAACAAAGAGCAATACTTTTACTTTGATTAACAAACTATCTAACAATGAAAATAAAAATAATAAACCTCAAAAATAAAATAATTTATAGCTGAGCGTACATTTACTGTGTTGAAAAGTCTTTATAATAGCCTTATTCATTTTTATACTATAACAAACGTTGTTTGTATTCTTTTCTTTTTGTTTCATTTTCTTATTTTTGTTTCCTTTTATCTTTTTTTAATTTTCTCAAAATTATAAAAATTTATATTTAATCCAAAAGTGATAAAAATGAAACTATGGAAATCTATTTATATTGTTTTATTATTATAAAACTAACTAATTTTGCTATAGTATTTACTTGTATAATTATTTAGTTTATTACGTTTTCACCCATTGTCAACAATTTTGTATGTACTGACGATCAATTTATCAATTATTATAACATTATACCTTTAAAAGGTGAGAATTATTTACATTAAAAATTAATTTGAGCTACTTTTTATAAATTAAGGTTTTTGTTATAATTAAAATAAATAGCACTAATGTAAATAATAAATGAGGTATAGAGTGTGAGATATGGATTCTGGAATTCAACACAACTGTGACAGTTCCAGTGTCCTCGATAAGTGAATTCTCGTGTTCCAGTCGATCACTGCCCTCTCAGCTGACAGTTGACCATCACTAAGCTTTGTCGAGAACATTATAATTCTATGAACAACATATATGAACCATTTAGATTTTTATAGTGAAATCAATATACCGTTTAATAATTTCCTAATATTAACATCGTAAAAACACATTTATACATTGTAAACCGACACTACATGATATTGTTAATGTCTAGTTCACCATTAGGTTGACTACACTGTTTTATTACAAAGCCCATTGTAAAGTTTAATACACGAACAATATTTACCGTATTAATTCACGAACAATATTTACTGTATTAATACACGAACAATAGTTACCGTATTAATAAACGAACAATATTTATCGTATTAATACACGAACAATATTTACTGTATTAATACACGAACAATAGTTACCGTATTAATACAAGAACAATATTTACTGCATTAATACACAAATAATAGTTACCGTATTACTACACGAACAATATTTACCGTATTAATCCACGAACAATATTTACTGTATTAATACACGAACAATAGTTACCGTATTAATACAAGAACAATATTTACTGTATTAATACACGAATAATAGTTACCGTATTAACACATGAACAATATTTACCGTATTAATATACGAACAATATTTACTGTATTAATACACGAACAATAGTTACCGTATTAATACAAGAACAATATTTACTGTATTAATACACGAATAATAGTTACCGTATTAACACACGAACAATATTTACCGTATTAATATACGAACAATATTTACTGTATTAATGCACGAACAATAGTTACCGTATTAATACACGAACAATAGTTACCGTATTAACACACGAACAATATTTACCGTATTAATATACGAACAATATTTACTGTATTAATACACGAACAATAGTTACCGTATTAATACACGAACAATAGTTACCGTATTAATACACGAACAATATTTACCGTTTTAATACGCGCTCGGCTTTTTAAAGAAAATCATTACCAGTCGTGGTCCAGTAGTGATCACGGGATACTAAGATCAGTTGCAATTAATATATTGCATGATTTAACTACTATTAAAATAATTAAATACGTTTTATTAACTGTAATTAAGTACATGTTGCTTACAATTATTAAAATAAAAGGAAATAAAATTATTCAATTATTGTACTTTTATTTGAGACTAAACAACTAATTCAACTAATTTATGATTAAAAAGCTTTGCCCCTTGCATTGTTTATAAATAATTAAATAGTTTTACTACCTCCGTCACAACCCAAAGAATTTGTCATAAAGTGGTTACACATTCTTTGACGAGATATCTTTCCTTTCAGACTCAATGTTATAATTTTGTGTTTGTTATTAAATATCTAAAACATAAACAGGGACTATAAATGTTATATTAAATTGAATAACTATAATTAAGTACACTTTATTAATTTTTTTATTAGTACATGACCAGTTTCGGCTCTTATGCCATCTTCAGAGTGTAAATAGTATAACCCATAAGAAATGAACAATTATAAAAATAAAACAGATGAAAATAACATATGATTAATTTAGTGTGTGGGTAAGTTGAATTTTACTTTTGATTCTTATGTTTTTTTAATTTCTCTTATTTTTACATATATAGGATTTTTCGTGTTAATTTGTGTATTTAATATGTTCTGTGGTTCATTATAATTGTTTATTTTTATGTGTAAATTTTCTTTGGAATTTATTTTTTCTCCTATCTTCTTATATTCTAAAATTGTAACATTTTCATTGATATTTTGGTAACTGTGATTTGACTGGAGAATATGTTCAGCAAAGTTAATGTAATTGATGTTGAGTTGTTGTTTCTTATGGCTTGTATGTGTTCTTTGTAACGTAAATTAAATGTTCTTCCGGTTTGTCCTATGTAAAAATAATTGCATTCCGTGCATTTTATTTTATATATTCCAGATTTTTCATATTTATTATTTTTATTTTCTTTGTTAGATAGTTTGTTAGTTAAAGTAAAAGTATTGTTCTTTGTTTTATAGCTGAGCGTATATTTACTGTGTTGAAAAGTCTTTCTAATAGCATTATTCATTTTTGTATTATAAGGAACGCTGATAAATTTTTTTTTTTTTTTATTTTCTCATTTTTGGTTCTTTTTATAATTTTGTCAACAATTGCCGGATTGTAACTATTTATCGAAGCTAAGTATTTTATTGTTGTTTTTCCTTCTTCATAATCAGATTTTTCAGTAGGATGTTTAACATTTTGTTTATCATTGATCTGAAACTAGATAATTTGTACTTCCATGGGTGGTTAGAATTATATTGAATTAGTAGGTCACTTTGGATTGATTTTCTAAAAATTTTGAAAGAGTGTTTATTTCCAAATTTTTTGATTGTTAGATCTAAATAGTTTATTTCTTTTGCTTTGTTTTCTTTTGTAAATTTTATCTTGTCATTTAACGAATTTAAGCAGTCTAGTAATACATCACTATCATTTTCACTTTCTTGGAAAAGACATTTTACATCATCAACATAACGAAACCAAAAATTATTTTTTGATTATGAGGATTTTATTGGTTCAAAATTTTGTTTGGTTCCAAATTGTGTAAGAAGATTTTTGCTATTATTCCTGATAAAGGAGATCCCATTGGTAGTCCATTACTTTGTTGGTAAAACTTGTTATTATATTTGAAATAGTTTTGTTCAATACAAATTTCAGTTGATTTTATGATATCATTAATTTTCTGGTAGTTTGTGTTAGTGTGAGATCATTATTCAAAATGTTTAACGTTTATTTAGTAGGAGTCTTTGTATACATATCTTGTATATCAAATTATATAAATTGACATTGGTTTGGAATTTGAATATCTTTTATATTGTAAATCAGTTCAGGAGTGTTATTTATGCTGTAATTGTAGTTCCAAATAATGTTTTCTTGAATCTTTTTATTCAAATATTTGAATAATTTATATGATGGTGCTTATATTACTCTAAGATATTAATCATCGAATGCACTTAAATTATTTTAGATATACAATAATTTCAAAAATGAATATATCAATCAACAACTCATAAATGAACAATTATGTTTCGAATCCCATTTACTATATAATACCATAATTACCAAAATCATTTATTTTTACAAGCTCACAGATTAAATGTTGTATCTAAAATTATCAGCTTTTTTGTGGTCCATTGTGAGCACTAGTGTAGTCCTTTGTAAACTAAATGCAATTCAAACCGGCTGTAGTAGTAGAAGACGTTAGCTGAAGTAGGAAACTAACCAAATTAGTGGTTTAAATATCCCTATTAGATGAGATATATATTTACCAGTAATAATATAATCAAGGCCAAAATATAGCTAAATCAGCTGATTACTTTTATTTAGTGTGTTTATATTTTAAACCTTTAAATTTTAAATAACAACAAATCGTTTGTTTAATTCAATCTGAATATGAATATATATCTTCGAAACAAATAACAACTTCATGACAAATACTTTTGGATCGAGGCGGATGTAAGAAAACCTATTTAATTTATAGCCATACGATTATTTCATTTATATCCTCATTGTTATGTAGAGCCTGTCCAAACATGTAGTCGCTGGATAAGTTTTTATCTTCAAACTACAATACCTACAAAGATGGCTTGTTACGTGTATATCCTACAAAAGGTGGTCTTAACCTCAATACGACGGGACAATAGGATTAGCTATATTGGTATAAAGTGGAAAAATATTTCCGTATAAATGATTACTTTATTCGATTTTTATTTTTGTATCACCGGTACAAGTTTTAATGTGTGATACAATCCAAGTAAAAAATTATAAATATATCTACCTATTTTAAAAATGATTGCGATTAGAGTATTCTTATAATTTATCGGGGAAAACGAAACAAAACTATATTTCATACTGTTAGAAATATTTTAGATATGCTACATAAAATAAAGAGTAAATAAATAACGTATAATATTTAGCTTATGTGTTGAAAATTTGTGTTAGAAACTTATTTAAATGGAATAGTACTTTTAGTTATGCATTGAATTTTGATGTTAAATCATCAATATTTTGGTTAGGCTAAAAGCAGATGTTATTGGCACCCTCTTTTTTAAATTATTGCTGTGAATAAACAATTCCATCTAAAATTCCAAAAACTTCACTGACGTATTCATTAGTCCATTTCATATCACTTTCGGTCTGTTTCAGTGCATTGGAACCTTCTGTTTCGGCTATTATAAAGTAATAAGAAACAGTGTCATTTTAGAAGAAATTTGGCTTCATTTCTTAGCAAAAACATAAGGAAATTCAACTATTGTACTTAAGTTTACTCACCCTCTGTAAATACTTTTGTATTGGGAATGTTATGTATAGATGCAGTTAGTACTATGTTCACATAACCTTATAGATTTCGTGTCTTTACCTGCAAATTATGAGTCAAAGAGGATTGCCAACAACATATTCTGATTTGTATTCATTTTTAGCTATTGTCACCTAACTGGCAGTGCCAATAGCTCGTATTATCGGCCTGCCAATAACTGGATCTTTTGATGTAATTATAATTGGTACAGCCAATTACAGGTGTTATTGGCATGCCAAGTAGGGCAAAGGCAGGTATTACTGGCATACATGAATTATTGCCACGCTATTTTTTAATTTTTTTTAGTTTAGTAAGCCTATTATATACACAGGAAGATAGCCTATCCAGGATTAATGATAAGTTGCAGCTCAAAGATAGCAACAATATGGGTGCCAATAACTAGTTATCTATGTGCGAATAACTGAGTACATGGTGCCAATACTGAGTATATGGTACCAATAACTGAATATACGTTGCCAATAACTAGTTATCTGTGTGCGAATAACTGAGTACATGGTGCCAATACTGAGTATAGGGTGCTAATAAATGAGTATATGGTACCAATAACTGAATATACGTTGCCAATAACTAGTTATCTGTGTGCGAATAACTGAGTACATAGTGCCAATACTGAGTATAGAGTGCTAATAACTGAGTATATGATGTCAATAATTGAGAATAAAGTGCCAATAACTATATACATATATATATATATATATATATATATATATATATATATATATATATATATATATATATATATATATATATATATATATATATATATGCCAATAACTACTGACATACGCTATTTTTAATTCACATAAATACAAAAAATTATTATATGAAATCAGATGTTGATTTGTATTAGTCTCCCATTACATACAACTAATACACTGTACAAATAAATATAGTTTAGATGGTATTAAGTGCTTTTGTGAAGTGTAGATGAAATTGAATGGTGTTGTGTCCCTTAAAGTGCCAATAACTGGCGATTTACCCTAATTGTTGATAAAACATGTGAATATTTAATTGTTTTGTGTTTATTTACGATGTTTAAACCATACAAAACTTTGTTGTAAAACTGTATAAAAGAAGTGTATATTATATTACAGGAACCGTATAATCCCATTTTTTAAGCGACGCCAATTGTCATGCAAATATATACAGTATATAAAGGAAATTATGTTCCTAATTTTTCTGTTTCCAAATATCTAAGGGCCTTCTAGTAAGAGTTAACTCCGATGTTACATAAAGAACACCTGAGAATGTTTCGACCGGTAGAAGGAATTGCAAAGCACCACCATCATCTTTTGTCTTCTCAGTTATTACAACTGGCCTGATGTCTTCTTAGACCAGTTTTAATAACTCATGTCATTCGTTACCTCTGAACTTTAGAATGTATTCTCAATAGCATTTTGAATTAAATAAAACCCCTTCCTTCCTTTTTGTTTTGACAATATTTAGAAACTAACATATATATTTTGTCCAGCATTTTATAATATTTCTCAATCATGACACTTCATATTGTTTTAAACTGAATCACCTAAATCAATAAAATCAACTATATAATATTTTTGTTTTCAATTCTTTAATACGTTGTATTGATTTTTTTATAGTATTATTAGTAATTTCCTCCTGTGGCTACAAAATAATACGTACATAGCATAAAAATGTCATCTAAGAACATTTTAGATTTAACTTGTATTTTAATTGCTCCCACCTTAATTTTTTAAGTTTGCTCGATAAAATTCTCCTTCCATAGACATCCACTTATCTTCTATCTTGAAGCAAAATAAATTTATTTTTAACCACAGTTGAATGAATTAAAATTCAGAGATAAAAATGCTACAGTTTAATTAGTCTTCTTTAACGTTTCAGGCTTTTTAGAAAAATACTTATAAACATAAATTTATTGGAAGAGCTAGAGCCGATATTCTTATCACATTAACAATATTCTATGTCATATACGTAAGTTATTTGAATTACAATAAATAATATTTAACTGTTAATATAGTTATTCAACTGTAATTTAAATTATTTTATTTTATATCCTGTTTGCATCTCTTAGTTATGGTTGAGTAAAATAATGGTAGGTTGTTTACAAAACATGTTGCTTGATTATTTTACAGTATTATTTTTCTTTAACTGTTAATGACTATGAAGTTACATGATATATCCATCATTGTAGTAAATTACTATAGCATATAACATTTCCATGGTAATAATAATAAAGGTCTTCCACTAGATGGTCAGTTAGGAAGTGTCAAGTATTGCTGAACAGGTATTTTCTGACGCACAAACCGTTTTTATTATATAAAAATTGGCAAACTATATATCATGACACAATTAACTAAACTAGCAGGATAAAAAGTGTCATATATATACAAATAAATATAAAAACTATTTTCTGATACATTTAATGTGTAAAAATTTTAACTATCGTTTACCATTCAAATCAAAATGTTTTAATAGTCATAACTTTGTTTCAACAAAAAACTTTACGGTATAAAAATAAAAATGTAAAACTAAAATGATTATTATATAGTAAAGATTGTTGTAGACCTCAAAATAAAAATATATAAAGGTCAACTACTGTTTCCAAACGCTACAAAAAATATTTTCAAGGTATTATTGAAACAAGCTGAAGCCCTTGATTGCAAATACAATGACAATTTAAACAGAAGGTAGGTATCACGGCGAGGCTGCACAGTGGACTGTGATGTCATGTGAGTGAAGTCAGCAGGTTTGATTATTGTATTAAACACCGGTAACTAAATCTACCAATTTAATTTACCTTCAGCTAAATATTAAGCAAGCTACTAATCAATCAGCTGGAATTGTATCTACGGGAATTAGAACAGTACTTTTATGTTTATTTGTTGTTTTTTGTTCCACCCAGCTGCCTTTTCACCATGTGACGTCATGGAAGAAGCACGACGTGATACCTGCCATCTTATTTTCTAAGAACCGTAGTACTTTTCCCGGTAACTAAAGTACCGTGGTACTTGTGATCTCTACTCAACCTAATCAGCTTTTGTTATTTTGTTACGTAATTAAAAATGTTCGTTCCTTTCAAAAACTATGGTCATTGAAAAGTCAATATTCCTTAATTATTGGCATAAGACTAATTTTGTTGTGAACATATTTTTATTGCAAACTAGTTTTCATATAGTTTATTCAATAAGTTTAACTTCCATTTTATTTTAGTTGGGGTTACGAATAAACTATTATTAGTTTCATTTGTGTATATAGTTGGCTGATACTATTCAAGTAATTGAAATATTAATATTTATTAATTGAAAATCAATATTAAAGGTTCGATAAAATAACATAGGCTACTTCCGAGAAAAAACCGTGTTGTTATTAAAACCAGTCGATTTTCTAAAACTAATTAGCTAATATCCTCACATATTATTCTGACTATTGGCTACTGCACATATCTGGCCTAATATTCTTCATGTGCTTGTTATAACTAATCATAATAATTGACTAGTATAAACACCCGGTTAGGCCGGTTTGGTAATTGAAATTCAAAAAACGAACTCATAGAACAGCTTGCGCGTTGTGATGAAGAAATAAGTATGATGGGGGGCTATGAGTACGTTTTTTGAATTTCAATTACTAAACCGGACTAATTTTTTTTCAAAATTGATTTATTAAATTTGTTTCAAAACCTTAGATTCCATTTATTTAATTTGAATGTATACACTAAGTGACGTGTACACAGCCTTGCCTGTCAAAGGCAGGATATCCAATAAGCAGTAAATCCGATCATGTACTCAGACATATCCTATAATTGGCATGGAATATGATTTTCAGCTGTAATGCCAACTTAACAAACTTAAATTGCCCTAAGCACCCTACATATCGCAAATGGAAGATCAATGTTGTTAGGATGGATTTTTATAAGAACTTTTGTTTTTTGTAAATATACTTTGTTGGAATAACGGGTTTACAGATAATACATAAATTTTGTGAAAAGTATTTCTAGTTAAAATTCAGATCTATTATGCAAAGCGCTTCAAAATCTTTTTTAATAAGGCAACTCAAATATTTTTTTATTTATAACTATTTAAAACCCATACAAATATATTCTTAAATATAATCACTTTTAGAACCATTGTTGGTGTTAATTATCTTCAATGCTATGATGACAACATCTTAGTTGATATTTGCTGTCATCATACAACCCATTTCGGGAAGTTCTAGTAAAATGTTGAAATCTTAATAGAACAAACATCTTCAGCATGAAATATTAAGAAAACTTTCACACCCCATTTATTTCGTACAATTAAATTTATTAATATGTTCACTAAAAATAGGGTGTTAAAACGAACTATTTTTAAAATTTGTCTGCGCTCAGAACTAAGTAGCCAAAGTGTCTCGTAATAATATATTAAGATAAAACTTTTAAAAAACAGAACGCACAATTTTACTCAGATAAAAAACTGTAATACGAACAATTCTTAAGAAATCCAGTAGTTATTAAGGTCTGAACAATTCCTTAATAAAAATCATAAATTGAGTAGTTAACAAAAATAATAAAGAGTAGTTTTAAAAAAATTATTGTTTTCCAGGCAATTCATGAACACAATATCCGGGAAAATGTTAGTGTTTAAATGATACGTCACAAACTGTCTTATTTGGAAAACACTTGATGTGCAATGCCCCCAGACTTTATGACACTCTCTTCGGGGGAGGTTTAGTAGGTGGAATACATGCAAGAAAAAGATAACAGGGTGTTTACTGTCCTGCTGCTTTCACACGAGTATTTAGAGCAATGGAGTACTGATAGTTACAGACTTAAATGAACGCAGCCTCTTGCCTAACCCTGGTTCGCAGGCGTTCTACAGGCCGTATTGTAGCGGGCACACCGAGCTGTTAAGTCACATGATAATGATGTCGTTATTAAATATTTTCTGTATAAGACATTTTTTACATATAGCAACACTTTTTAGTTCTTACATTGTTTAACAAATCATTGAATGATATTTAATTAATTTGTGAAAATCAACCTTTTACAACTTTACTACTTATTTTCCCCCTGAACAGTTTTATATCTATATTATTAAATCATGTCGTGAAAAAACTCCGTAGTCTACTATGTAAAAGAACACGTCATGTTAGCATAACAATTTAATATTATAATATTACTTATAAAAAACTTACTATGTTTATTAATGAACATTTCAATTCCACATGAACATACACCAAGGGTTTAAAGTTGAAATACAATACACATAAAGTGCTTTATTTTACTTCGAAATCAAACGTTTTGTACGTTTATAAAATATACAAAACTGTAAAATATTAGTTTGTTTTTAGTTTTAAATGTGTAATACATAAATTCGTTAGGTCACATACGTTAGTTGTCGTAATAAACATAAAACGCCTTCATTATTTTAGATACTACATGTGACACATGGCTGTACGCTGGACGAATCTACGTTCATTCAAGTCTGTAACTACCAGTATGTATTTAAAAAGGTGTTTATTCGTATTACTTAAATTTAAGCAAATATTATTATTTGTAGAGGATTTTGGTATATTTAGGAATTTTTAAATAATGACTTTATACGGTTTTGTACTCACAGTGATAATAAAGGAATGTTAATTTGATTTGAGTAGTTTTATAAGTCGTTTATTTAGTATTTTAGAAAACATGTACTTTCCCATGTGTTATTTCTGAGAAATACTCAAAACCTCTTACGTCCATGGTGTGTTTTAAATTATGTTTACGTTATGGTACATATTTTCTCCATTTTTTTCAACATAATGACATTATTGGACGTTTAAGAAATCACCGTGGATTTCTATAGAAGAATTAAATATAACTGTGATACGTAATGTTAAGTATTTCATCCAATTATTTCTAATAAATGAATAGTAAAATATTCGAACTTAAGCATTACTTCTAAATGCAATCAATATATAAATATTATACTACTTTATCAATAGTAAAAATATAAGCTGACGTTAACAATCATTGATTGAGAGAAGATAAAATGTCATTGTATTAAAACTGTACAATTTAGTTTACATAAGTTATTGTAAATTTACTATTTAAATTAAGTAATACTACCTCAATTTACGATAACTTTAATATTTTATTTGATTTGGTTTGCGACTTGGCAAGAGGAAACTGAAAAGATATAGAGGATGATACCATTAACCCTTAACAAAGGACTTGCTTGTTAAGTGTTTACCAAGTCTTTTACGGAACTCACTTTAATGTACGAGCACTACAACCCTACCTCTTGAGCATTCAGACTTCCCGGTACAACAAAGGCCTTGGGGACTTAAATAGATAAAAGCTTTTAATCAAATAGACTACATCTACTTTACCGTTTCAACTGCAGTCGGTGTATCGTTTGTGTGAAAGGGGTACCCCCCGTACCCTTCAGGGTGATCTTTGCAGTATACAAAAATAACGAACTATACTGTACATGCAGAAATAATCCAGATGGGGAATCTGCATGTAGGTTATAGTTTGTTATTTTTTGTACACTGCAAAAATGTAAATTATATGCATGTTATACGATAGATCTGAGAATTATTCAGTAAATAGATCTCTTTTATCGAGATTATATGTTTAGTAACAGTAATTAATTCATATTTTTTTTAAATCAACTAAATTCAGCTCGTTTCAGTCTCTAATTGGGAGTTTAAAAAACAAAGTTAAAGATCGTCTTATTTTACCAGACGAAGTTAGGGCTAAGAAGCCCTCTCTAACACTTAACCTGGGGACCAATTGCTTAAAGGTGACTTCCAAATCACCACTAGTGACCAGGTAGGCGAGCTGCCTACAAGGACGGGATCGCTCGAACTGTCACCATCCAAGGGACAGTCACGCTCGATGTTGCTTGACTCCGCTATCTTTCGATAACGTCGGAACCCTCCGGTCAAGGTTACTGGCCACGAGCGGGAGTCATCCGCTGCAAGGTGCTACTGTCTCCTGGTGCGAAGTGTGTACACCCGACACCAGGGGTACTTCAGCAGCGGATGATTACTGAAGTACCTGTGTAAAAAAAATTCAACATTGTCGTTCCTCTTTTTATTTAATGTACGGTCATTTGCTATTGTGATGACGAAATTTTTTGCGGAAAATTATATATCTTCAGTTAGAAATGTTGACTACTTGTCATAAAGAGGTGTATAATTAAAGAAGTAATGTTCTAAAGTAATGTTATGATTTTAGTTCATCCACCCTACACTAACATTCATATCTACAAAACTATTTTCTGACACAATCATCATTAGTTGAAGTTTATATTCGTGAAATTGGCTCTTGGCCAAATAAGAATATTAATCACTGAGTACAACTAACAGTAATCATACAATCGTATGTGTTTAAAATGTTACGATATGGGTTTGTTGTAATTCCATAAATCCTAATATCTTAGACCCTAAATAAGCCATTCTTATTTACTGCGGTATTTGCCTGGTAAAATCTGAAAGTGCTAGTTTTATGACCAATCCCTAAAAATAACGTATTACATATTTTTTAAATATGAAACAAATTAATTGCCAGAGCAGATTTTTAACTGTGTAAGCTATCATCATATTATAGCTCTAAATGCTGTCTTTTAACATAAAAATAAAATAAATTAAAAATCCGTACAGAGAATGTAAAATCCCAAAGGAAATCTAATTCTTAGTTACAAAGTACTTATGTCTTAGTGATGTAAAATTTTAAATAGTCACAGAGCCAAATCTAAACTTCACAACAATCCAACACCTGGTTCTTCGATGAAATGAAGGCCACAGTTAAAGTTGTGATCCATATTTTGAGTTTCAGCTCCCCATCACGTGAATGTTCCCTCAAGGGACAGATAATTTTTCACTCCCCATTTAAATTTCCAGTAGTTGAATCTTGTCAACCCTTGCGAAAGAGACTCAACATTCAATCAAAGGAAGGTTCATTCCACCTTAGAAGCACCTATTATAAGGCTACTGTCTACCTACTGTATGTTTGGAATATAAAAGTGTAATGATCATAAAGAAAGTTGTATATAATTTTGTAACATAGTTACTAAATAATTCACTTTTAACTTTATCAATTATGTAAACGATTATTATTTTTACTTTTTTGTTTACCAGTTATGCGATGTAAAACTAATCAGTTACATAATTTTAAAATGGATGAAATGATAGATTTTTGTTCTATGGGACAACTATGAAAAGGTATATAGATGTTGGGTTTCTGTAAAATGTATTATTTCTTTAATATTTTCAGTTTCGTCACGTACCAAACGAGCAAGGAGTTGTAAATTCATCAAAACTTGCAGCTGAAGTGTGAAAATGACCTCGTCGGCTTAAAAAGAGTGTTCTTTTTCTGCCCAAAATAACCATGCATGTAAAAAATTACCATCTTCTTTCTTTAATATTTTTATTTCCATTAAAACCTACTTATGAACAAATTTGTGAATCATGCAGTTTGGTGTTTTTTATTTATGACATTACAAAAGGTGTTTGGTAAATTAATTTTATTATATAAAAATATAACATGTACAGTAATAAATGTACATCATTTGAATAATATTTACTTAATAAAACGTTTGTTACTTGTTTCTTATACATAAATGGTTTTAGATTAGAGATGTTTAAAGTGTTGCTTGTATAGCTCAATCATTGTCTGACTATTAACTTGATATATTGTTAATAACAAAGGCTTCAAAATAATTTGTTTGCCATTTTTAATACTACTAAAATTATATAATTTACTTTTAGGTTGATTATGATTCTTTGATATCTCATGCAAACTCACGCAAATTAAAATTACAACACACCTAAAGCACAAATCTTGGTGAGTTTTTGAGGTAAGTATTTTCAAAAATGCTATAGTTTCCAGCCAAAATGGACAAATTATTTTTTACACTTAAGTTTTAAGTAATTTTCAAGTACTCTAATTATTATTATCTGCAATTTTAATTGGTTACAGTAAGATGAAAACTACTGAAATTATAAATGACAGCTCAACAAAAAAGATACAAGTGTTATAATGACTTTATTGCAAACAGGAATGGAAAAGGACAATCCTACATCAACTGACAATCTTCCAGTACGAGCCACGTAACTGAATAATTCAAATGACAGAGACACCAATCAATGAAATTTTTTTAAAAAAATTTGATATTGGCAACTTAATGCTTTGGTTAAAAATAAACTATAGAAATGTGTTCTTGGCTAAATTTAAAAAAAAAATCATGATTTTATAAATTGACGATGGTATGATGAATTATAATTCTACGATTAAGGAAAAGACGTAAATTGATAGCAAACCGCTAGTTTGTAAAATGTTCAAACTGTCAAAGTCGACAGTGAATCATATATATGTCTGTATAAAGAGGTACTGAGGCAGGAGGATGTATGTGTAGGGTAGGGTTGTAGGTCCGTTTTCGTGGTAGCTCAGTGGCTTAGTTTTCCGACTGCAAAGTGTTTGAATCCGCAACTGAGCTAACATCGGTACTTCACTTGTTGAGTAAAGTTAACACAAAGGCCGGCAGGTCCATATCAGCTGACTGGCAAGTGAAGTTAAAAAATATAGATAAAATCTAATTCACGATAAGTTATATAGGTGAATAAACAAATCTTTCAAACCGGCAGATAAGGACAATAATGTAACTTACACATGTATTATTTGATGTTTGAAGGGTTTTTAGGCAATGACCGTTAGGAAAAGATCACATCCTTGCAAGTTAAGTGTTATTCTCAAATGTAGAGGATAGAGGTTGTTGTTTAGATAATGTTGAGCATGGCTACAATCATCACAAGTCCTTTTGTCAAAATTCCTTATTGAAAACATATTTTGTTATCTTTTTTCAATATATTAATTCTGTAAAAATAAATTAACTCATTAAATTCAATTTCTTGTAATTTTAGAACCAAATAAGTCATACTGTATTGTGATAATCGATTTCAGACAATCATGTTTGACTCTATTAAATTAAAGTTATTCAAGTTTAATTATTTTAAATTGTATTGAGGATACCTTTTTAAATTCATCATGTCTGGCATACTATTTACAGGAATCTATCAACGTAATACCATTGTACTGTTTTATTCTTTGGTTCTATTTAACTTCTGGCTATTAATATGCTAATAAAGTAATTATTTTATTCTTTATAAATCAAATTTAGGTATGTTTATATCAAATAAAACTGTATTGAGTATTGTAATTAAATATAATTTTGCTTATGTGTGTTTTTTTCCGTTTGATTCACGAGAGCTAATATTAGTCTGTTAAAATGTTATAAATTTAAATCGTTTTCTCCATTTTTACATGGTATGACTTTCTTTCACAATACTGATATTAAATTATACATATAAGAAATTTAGTAAATGCAAATTATCTTTAAGATTGGAAAAATAATAAAAAAAAACTGCTATTACAATTTACACTATAAATATGTACTCTAACCTCAATACTCTATTATACATAGAATAATGCAAATTTATGGCCAACATTATTTATTGGCGATTCAAGCGGAGAAACTTTAACAAGAACCTTTGCAAACGTGAACAGTGAGTGAAAAGAAAAAGTTTTTTCAGTTAAAGGGAACTCAGAATGGTATGTAGGTTATGGAAACTTTCCTTTGTTGTACACTGAAGTGTTAAGAGGAAAAGAACGAATTGTGTAAAACGAATTTTTTTTGAGAACCCTAATATTTTAGAAGAAAACTACCATGATTTACCGTTGTAATATTACGTAACAATAGTCAAATTGTTTTAATTAATCGTTCGGTGATAATTTTTATACACTATAAAAATTATAAATTTTATAATTTTTATAGTGTAATACATATTACACAAGCAAAACTAATGACTTTTACGCTGTTAAACATACATAA
This sequence comes from Stictocephala bisonia, assembly GCA_035578905.1. Taxonomy (NCBI): domain Eukaryota; kingdom Metazoa; phylum Arthropoda; class Insecta; order Hemiptera; family Membracidae; genus Stictocephala; species Stictocephala bisonia. Next base: position 71,652 of record JAQJVL010000687.1, on the reverse strand, counting down.
AACACGTGGTTACGTGTGTCGATATGATGTATAATGCTGTTCAATTTACATACATAAAACACGTGGTTACGTGTGCCGGATATGATGTATAATGCTGTTCAATATACATATATAAAACACGTGGTTACGTTTGTCGATATGATGTATAATGCTGTACAATATACATACATAAAACACGTGGTTACGTGTGTCGATATGATGTATAATGCTGTTCAATATACATACATAAAACACGTGGTTACATATGTCAATATGATGTATAATGCTGTTCAATATACATACATAAAACACGTGGTTACGTGTGCCGGATATGATGTATAATGCTGTTCAATATACATATATAAAACACGTGGTTACGTTTGTCGATATGATGTATAATGCTGTACAATATACATACATAAAACACGTGGTTACGTGTGTCGATATGATGTATAATGCTGTTCAATATACATACATAAAACACGTGGTTACATATGTCAATATGATGTATAATGCTGTTCAATATACATACATAAAACACGTGGTTACGTGTGTCGATATGATGTATAATGCTGTACAATATACATACATAAAACACGTGGTTACATGTGTCGATATGATGTATAATGCTGTTCAATATACATACATAAAACACGTGGTTACGTGTGTCGATATGATGTATAATGCTGTTCAATATACATACATAAAACACGGGGTTACATGTGTCAATATGATGTATAATGCTGTTCAATATACATACATAAAACACGTGGTTACGTGTGTCGATATGATGTATAATGCTGTACAATATACATACATAAAACACGTGGTTACATGTGTCGATATGATGTATAATGCTGTTCAATATACATACATAAAACACGTGGTTACGTTTGTCGATATGATGTATAATGCTGTTCAATTTACATACATAAAACACGTGGTTACGTGTGTCGATAAGATGTATAATGCTGTTCAATTTACATACATAAAACACGTGGTTACGTGTGTCGATATGATGTATAATGCTGTTCAATATACATACATAAAACACGTGGTTACGTGTGTCGATATGATGTATAATACTGTTCAATAAACTTACATAAAACACGTGGTTACGTGTGTCGATATGATGTATAATGCTGTTCAATTTACATACATAAAACACGTAGTTACGTGAGTCATTATGATGTATAATGCTGTTCAATTCACATATATAAAACACGTGGTTACATGAGTCATTATGATGTATAATGCTGTTCAATATACATACATAAAACACGTGGTTACATATGTCAATATGATGTATAATGCTGTTCAATATACATACATAAAACACGTGGTTACGTGTGTCGATATGATGTATAATGCTGTACAATATACATACATAAAACACGTGGTTACATGTGTCGATATGATGTATAATGCTGTTCAATATACATACATAAAACACGTGGTTACGTGTGTCGATATGATGTATAATGCTGTTCAATATACATACATAAAACACGGGGTTACATGTGTCAATATGATGTATAATGCTGTTCAATATACATACATAAAACACGTGGTTACGTGTGTCGATATGATGTATAATGCTGTACAATATACATACATAAAACACGTGGTTACATGTGTCGATATGATGTATAATGCTGTTCAATATACATACATAAAACACGTGGTTACGTTTGTCGATATGATGTATAATGCTGTTCAATTTACATACATAAAACACGTGGTTACGTGTGTCGATAAGATGTATAATGCTGTTCAATTTACATACATAAAACACGTGGTTACGTGTGTCGATATGATGTATAATGCTGTTCAATATACATACATAAAACACGTGGTTACGTGTGTCGATATGATGTATAATACTGTTCAATAAACTTACATAAAACACGTGGTTACGTGTGTCGATATGATGTATAATGCTGTTCAATTTACATACATAAAACACGTAGTTACGTGAGTCATTATGATGTATAATGCTGTTCAATTCACATATATAAAACACGTGGTTACATGAGTCATTATGATGTATAATGCTGTTCAATTTACATACATAAAACACGTGGTTACGTGTGTCAATATGATGTATAATGCTGTTCAATTTACATACATAAAACACGTGGTTACGTGTGTCATTATGATGTATAATGCTGTTCAATTTACATACATAAAACACGTGGTTACGTGTGTCATTATGATGTATAATGCTGTTCAATTTACATACATAAAACACGTGGTTACGTGTGTCATTATGATGTATAATGCTGTTCAATTTACATACATAAAACACGTGGTTACGTGCGTCAATATGATGTATAATGCTGTTCAATATACAAATATAAAACATGTGGTTACGTGTGTCATTATGATGTATAATGCTGTTCAATATACATACATAAAACACGTGGTTACGTGCGTCAATATGATGTATAATGCTGTTCAAAATACAAATATAAAACACGTGATATTTTACTCAAAAATATTTATCGTTGCAGTAAAATAAGCACAGGGGATGGTGGGTTCGTTATAGTGGAAATTTAAAATGAATGAATCTGTGGCTGTTCACAATCGAGAAGAGATTTCTTTATGATTTATGTTTATATATATCATATGATGTGGAATCTTCTCTTGCTTAAACTTATTTTTATCTATTTCCAAACAATCTGTGTTTATAAGTCTCTGACATAAACGGTTTAGGGCTAGGCACATTGAGTGAACAATACAAAATTATTTAAAAATTAAATTAAATATTTGAAACGAAGCATTAATAATTTGTTCTGAGTATCCAACTCGTATTGAATAGAGAATAGATTGTTGAAACACAGTTTCAGGAAAACGTTAATATCTCTCAGTCACAATTGTAACAACAACCCTTCACAAAATAAAACCAAAACTGAGATTTGTTTTCCTCAGGCCTTGACATTTTCAACGAATCGGCGATTTTCCTCTTTTATCTACAATGGCAGATTAAACAAAATGTGTTTCTCGTGGAAAACTGTATCACTTAATAAATGTGGCTTTAGTAGGCTTCTTATTTATTCATTCATATGTTGTAACTTTGGTAGACATTTTATATGAACTGATTAGTATTAAAACCATGTTTTTAAAACTCAAACATTTCCATTTTATTCACACACCCTTATTTACTTTTATATATTGAATAAAATTAAATGTTTTGTTTTGCATAAAATAGTAAATCTTACAATACCGTCGTTAATTTATTTTGTTTATTGTTCCGAACTCAACTATTGTACATTTGGTAACGCGGGCACAGATATTCATTACTACATTTTATAAAACGCATAATAATACATTTCCTTATTTTAAAAAAAATATATTTGCTCAGTAAGGTTGGAGGTAATAGTGAAGGTAAGTAAAATGATAGTGAAGTAAATTTATTTAAATTGATACAATGTCAATATAAGTGACGGTAGAGTATGACATTTATACCATTTTGTTTCTTATAATGGTGTTATAGGATACATTAATAATATTAAATGAATAAAGCATTTTAATTGTTAACTGGCATGGTTAAAAAGACAGATTTCTTAAGAAATAAACTAGAGCCTCAAAGTATTGTGGTTAGGTGTCCACTCGTCCACTCATTCTTATGTGGAACACCAATTATTGTCTGAAAAATGTGGTTAGAATATTTATATGTGTGATATGAAGTGCATGTGTTTACTTAAAATAAACAGTTTATTCTACAAATATCTTTTTAAATTTGTATTTTAAAAAAGGTATTGTTGCTCTGACCTTTTTCAAATCCAAATAACATATTGCTTTAGATTTATTTTTGTCATCTTCAACACAACTTTTTAAAACTTTTGTCACGATCAGTATAACAAGACGTATACAAGAAGCATGATACTATAATTCATAAAACTGTTAACAATGTATTGTTTTGATGTGCTGTTGACACCAAAATATCCCACTAACACGAACAGAAAATAACAAGTGTAAGAAACTTAAATCTGAAAATATCGGTGGTCATCTTTCCCACACTCCTAGTATAAACGAATTTTCCGCCCAATATCATTATGATATTGCCAGTGACGTTTTTTGATAGAGATTTTGACAGCCTTACTACTTACTAGGACCTTTTTCCTATGTAAGTAGTATACCTATAATTCAAATGGATATCAATTGAAAAAGGTCCTATTCTAAAGTAAAACTTCCTTACTTAAGATGTTCTACTTACACAATTTCCAAAGGCAGTAGGTTGACCTAATGACTGACCCCCTCAACCTTTAACTCTCAAAATATTAAACTTTATACTTTTGTTACTCACCCTCCATACCCAGGACATTTTGGGCTCTCCTTACCACCTCAAAAAGTTTATGGTTTTCTTTAGACTATCGAATGTTCAATAACACTTCACAACATGATGTTTGCAGATCTCCATATAACTATTTACATTAACGTACATTTAGATAAAGTATTTATTCTTTAAATGTTTATTGCTTTAATTCTTATTTAGGTGTAACTATGATTTCTGCACATAAACTTGCATTTGATTTCATTGCCAAAATGTTATATTCTTTCAAATATTCATATTTGAATTACCATTAAGTTCATACGTACAATTGTTACGATTTTATAATGTAATAACAATGTATCAGTCAATAATAATTTATTAGGTGTAACTTTTTTTAATGCAGTTAAGAAATGTAATCAGCTAAAAGATGAAATTTCGTCGCGGAGTAAATCAGATCACGTCCCAACTCTTCTCTGATTGGCTGGGAATCTGATTTTGCAGCAGTGATGCCAACCCTACTGCCCTGAATTGATCTAACCTCCCACGTTTCTGATACATAACGTGGCACAGATATAAAGTACCTACGACGACTGATAAACACGTTATTCCCCTGCCAGAGTTATAAAAACTGTGCCCAGTATTCTAAATACCATTAATTTATATATCAATGTGTGTCCATCCTATTCCATCCTAAATGTGTAAAGTATACTGCATAAAGTGAAATCTTTTTGTCATTTTTTGCGTAATTACATACAATACATAACACAAGATATCACATAATAAATGGAATTAGAAAAATATCTAAACAATACCAGTCCGACCATAAATGTTAAAATAATATAGGCATTACTCAACTATTACTTAGTCAAACTAAAATCTTTTCATACTTTGACAATACATTTTTGGAATGCTAAATATCAATATTTAGTAACAATTAGGTGTCGGAAACATAGAGTTAGTATCATTAGTGATACATTAGTATACGCAGAGGCCGCCCATATACATCGCGCCGCGGCAGTTATGGTTAGGTTAGGTTATCATAGCCTATTGTAGAATATGTTTTTACAAATTCTGCTGACTGAAAACCAGTTTGCGACAATGAAAATACGTTATTACAGGTTCATTCTACAATACAATAACCTAACCATAACTGCCTCGGCGTGATATCTCCAAAATTCCAGTAAGCATGGACAATAAACCTTCTTATCACTTTGCAACGTCAACGATGGCTTTCCGACACCTAATTTTTACTAAATATTGGTATTTAGTAGCCCAAAAATGTAATAGCAAAGTATGATAAGACTTAAAGTTGACTACTAAGGAATTACTAAGGAATTTATTAAATCCGAACAAATATATAATGTTGTCAAAAGAGAAACCTCTCAGACTGATTGTAGAAAACTCATAAAGTATAGTTATTATATGAACATCCAAGATACCGTTAGTGATGATTAATTCAGAATAAAATAATATTCTATCTTAACTAAAAAAGTTCTTACAAAGTATACGAAATATAGAGAAGTTTTTTTTTTTTTAATTAGCGTATTGCGAGTTGGTACATGTACGTGTTGGTATAATTGAAAGTCTTAAAATAGTCTGAAAATAGATTATAGCTTCCAACGGTGATATGTACCATAAAAATACTACAACATGAATTTAACTATATTGTTAATATCAAATTTATTACTATTTATCATAATAAAAAGTAACATTGACAGAACAACCCTTGTTGCACAATGCTTAAGTCCTTCCTACCCACACTACGACGTTGACACAGGGTGACAACATCTTCAGCTGGAAGGTATAATGAGAGGATACGAAAGAAACAACGTTAATTACAATACAAAATATCATAACACAATAATTGTGTTATGATATTTTGTATAATTATATTATATTAGCTATAATTACTATAGCTAAGTTTAAAAATGTTATGACATTAATTGAGACAAAAATATTAATTAAGTGTTGAATAGTGTTCACAAACCTAAAGGGTTTATAGAGTATTTGTATAAAATATTATAGACACGTTTTTATATAAAACTTATTCATATATCACATAAAATAAACATAATTATACTAATGAATGTATCAATTAAAATTATACGTTAAGAATTAATTTAGTAACGTACCTTCATTAAGTGGACCTGCTTTTAGCGAAGCCTACAATCAGACAGCTGACCGGATATGAAGTGACACTTGAGGCCAAACGGAAATGACGTCAGCCATTTCACTCGTCGTGACGTTTATTAGCAAAAGTTCTACATTTTAACTATTTTTGATACCAAAATATTTATTATTTAATTTTACTAGAGAGCTCATCAATAATACATTATAATATGTTATATTTGGAATAGGTTCTAATTTTATTTTTAAAAAAATCATTTCAGTTGTTAGTTTAATTGTAAACATAAACACCGTTACGTATACCTGTTACGTTTTTTATTCATTCTTTTCGAAACTTGAACTAAAGTTAGACGTTAAAAATGCTCAGAAATGTGAGAAAACTGAAAACTGTTCAACCTCATATCCTGAAAAACAGCGATAGGATAACCAACGATACAAGAAAACATCCTGAGGCTATTTGTCATAGTTTAGAAATTTATCACATAAAAATGTATCGCTTGCAAAATCAAAAACTTCTGTTTGGAGTATCCGCACATTGAAACTTTTCTAGTGTTGACAGTTTTTAGTGATTGAATGATATTTTTTTATCAAAATATATTTTTAATTTATAATTTATTGGTTTGAGTTCAAAATAATTAGAAGAATGTACATTTACTAAATTATCATTTATAATTTAATTTCTTATACCCATTTAAAGTTAACTGTCAACGTGTTTTCTCCATATTTCAAAAGTTATGGCTTAATATTACCGAATTAAGCTGTAGTATAGGAAATAAATAAATTACATAAGTGAACTGGAATAAATAGGTAGAATCCTGTATAACAATTTTTATTTTTTGTGTTTCGGGTTGGCCAAAATCCCAAATGCACGCCCCTTACACTGCCCGGCCGAGTGTTTTTGACATAATAGCGATGATAAAGTGGCGTTCTTTAATATTTCACCTATTGTTTTTGACCAGTTACAAGTTCACTAGAATCTATGTATTTTAGTAAAAGTAAGTCACTTTTAACTGCTACAAAACAAACATTTATATTCTGTTTTGTTGTTAGGACTTTTGTCGTTCACTTAGCGTATTTATCTTGTTCTATTTTGTTCCGCTTTCTAGGTTGATTTCTTAAGAGTATAAATTGCGGGAAAAACTTTAAAATTAGGATTAATTTGTTTACTATCTGTAGTTTGTTAATATGTTAAGTCATAGGAGAAATTTTTATACACGTTATATTTTTTTATATTTGTCGATATTTATTACAAGGGACACCAATAATTAATTCTTGCAGACAGCCAATGAATTATACGATATACGAAAAAGGTACGTATGTACTTGGGCAGTGAACTTACTTCTTTGCCTGCCAAGTTTATTTCACGATTTACAATATAATTTTTTTATTATTAATCATACCCCGGGTTAATACTGAAGTTATATACAATTGCAAATATTCCACATAACATAAAAACAAAAATCATACATTGATTGCAAATGCTCATTTTACCCTTCAGTATAAATTGTAGAGAATTGTTTTTGTGCATCCAACTTTTATGTATTTGTTTAATTTGTCTGTACTTTTTATCTAATTCTCAATCAAAAGACGTCCTGGTCCCATCAAAAGGTCTGCAATAAAACCTAAACGTACATTAACCAAACTTTATATCCTGTAAAATAAAGGTGAAGTAAGACTTATTTTAGCGCATTTAAACTGTTTAGACGGCGGCCAAACAGAACGGAGTTGGTTTAAAAGTCAGTTTTGGTTAATTAAGGGAAATTAAAACTTTCCTTCGCCGTGGAAATAACACTGGTACTCTAGAGTACTGGGAATATTCTAAAGTACTTTTAAGGATAAAATAAAAGTCAATTTATTCATTTTGTAATTTAACAACTCACTGGACTTAAAACTCCCACTTGGCGTTCCCTTCATAAACTTGTTTTTTGTCAAAGTAAAGGTCTTTGTATACCACTGTGTGTTCCAATTACGCAGTACTATCATAACAACTTCGTTGACTTTCCTTCCAGTTTAGAACAATACTGAAATATTTGTGGTCAATTGAGGGACCAATCACAAATAAGGTGATTTGTAACATCATAGAATAAATAAGTTAGTAAATTTACTATACTCACATACTACTTTATTTCTAGGCCGAACCATTCATTCACCTAGGTCAAGCCGATCCGATGGCTTCCTATTTCTTTTTTTTATGAGTCTTTAAGGAAGGTTTTATGTTTCCATAAAACAGTCCTCTGGCAAACGATACACTGCTACACGGCCACAGACACGAAGTTGCCCGGCACGACACGCACTTGACACGATCTTGAAACGAAAGAGTGACTTGGTAAATTGCAAAAAAATTTAAAAAGACAATCGCCATAATGGATAAAAACTGACTATTGGGTTTTAGGGTGATTAGTGAATAACTATGGGTAAAGCACAAGCTGTTGTACTTTTCATGGCCAACAGAAGAGAACATTGGAAATGACAAGTAGTCGTAGAGTGAAACAAGCCAGAAACAGCAATGACGTCACCTGACATAGACAATAAACTTCTGTTCTGGTGTTCGTTAGAATTATAAACAAGTTAATATAAATATTGTTGATATAAATTCATATGAATACGTAACACCCAGTGTTCTGATAGCTGGTCGGTAGCGGAGCTGGTTAAAGCCTTCCTTTGCTAAAGATTTTCAAATCGAACCCAACCAGTCACAAAAAATATTAATAGAAATCAGCTGATAGCCACCCGCTGATCATTTGTGATTGAGCTATTTATTGACTGTAAGGAATAGTCAGCCTTAGTTTGTACAATGACCACATCCGCTCTCTACAATCAATCGACAGTCGTCCATTTATTGATGATCAAGGTCTTAAGAATACAAAAATAAATAATGAAATAAAATAGCTCAACCAGAGCTGTGCCTAGAGGAGATCCTACAGTAAGGCTTCACGTAATCTTTATCACTCTCCAGCTCACTACTGTACAAGATCTTCTAAGTCAGGGAGCCCTGTTGAAATCTTGAAAATCTCCTATAAAAAGAGATACATTCTATGTGACTCTCTCCCAGTTAAAAGAGATACATTTCTAGTCCAAAGCCAACAGGGCGTATTGCTGGAATTTGCTGTGGGAAGAGGTAGGTGTCTTATATATACATAAGATTGTATATTACAAATTGTATAGGTGAAATGAGCCTTTATTTCAATAAACGGACTTTGCTGAACCGTTTCCGAACTGATGATGGAAAATATAACCACTGGTAATTGAAATGGGGTTTACAATAGATATGGCATGTGATCGTGGAGAAGATATCCGAATAGTAGACAACATGGTTTTAGATTGGCCTATCCGTTCCTTCTAGAGGGATTAGCTGGCATTCACAGATTTAGCAAGGCTGGGAAAGGCTGTATTTAGCTTTTATGATAGTACATCATTTTTCTTTTAGTATATTTTCATTTCAAATTTCAAATTTTTATCTAACACTATTCCTAAAAATGTTACTTCATTGCACTGAAGTAACACAGAACCATCAACACTCAAGGAAATCTGTGGTGGATGAGACACATTCGAAATGCTGAAATTAACAAGATGAGTTTTTGATGTATTCATTGTAAGATAATTGGGCAACCCTACATAAGTGATAGTGCTAGAAGAAGTTACAACATTTAGGCATTCATCCCTTCCTACAAATGGCATCCGAACAGCTACACTTTGCTCTCTGAGGAAAGTAGAGATTTAACTATAAGCAGGACGCCTAACTTCTAGAAGGATAAGCTTACTGAGAAGCCTTTCATAGTTTACAAGATCAAAGGCCTTCGTTAGGTCAATAAAAATGCCAATCCTTAGCTTCTTTGAATCTAGATCGTTAACGATAGCAGATATTAGTGAATTAACAGCATCTATTGTGGATATTTGCTTTTTAAACCCGTATTGATGTGGAGAACATAAGTTATTTTTTCAGTGAACCGGAGAAGCTGCTAACAAACAACTTTTCTACAACCTTCGAACAGTTAGAAAACAGATAAATCGGCCTATACTGATTACAGTCGGACTTGCTCCCTTTTTTATGAACTGACCGAATGATTGTAAGTTTTAACACTTTGGGGAGTTTGCCATTTTCGAACGAGAGGTTACATAGACATATTAGAGCTGGAGCTATGATGTCGATTATTTGTTTCAATAATTTGGTTGAAATCTGGTCAGGCCCTGATGACTGTTTACACTTCAGGTCATTGACAGTGTTAATAATTTCATGATCTGTAACCGGAGAAAGGAAGAAGGTTTGGAAGCAGTTTATATGATTTAGAGAGTCATAAATGAAAGTATTACCCTTAGTTGAAGTGTGTTTAGTGGACGTGAAATACTGACAAAACGTATAGATCACCTGTTCCGAATGCTCAATATGATTACCATCATTGTCAATAAGAACTATATTTTCGTTCTCTCTACTGGAAGAAGAATGAAAATCCTTTATGACACTCCAGAATGCCTTTGATCTATTTGGGTTGTTTGAAATTTTCTCGGAAATTCCTATAGCTTTTTTCCTACGAATGAGCCTCCTTTATTCACTTTTCTTCTTTTTATAAGAAATCCTAATAGGATGGGAAGCATCCACGTCCTTACTAGTATTATACAAGTCTCTCAGCTCATTTATCTCCAGTAAGACCTCAGAATTTTTACTAAAAAATATTTTAATTCAACCAAAATCAAAATAATTATGTTAGCATGATTCCAAGCTGATAGATTACTTACTTTAATAATTGTATTGATAAATTGTTGTTATCTTATCACAAAGTTGGTTTATTTGTGATAAGCGCATTTTCGTAGTTTGTATTAATGACTTAACCGATATATATCCCACGTGAGACATTAGACAAACAATATAAGATTACTCGATACTGTTGTAAAGAATCACTATAAGATAACAAAATGTACAGATGTGTGACTTTTATCCACGGCCAAAACGTTACTTACCTTTTGTAACATTTTATTATGATGGTTGCCGAAGAAACTCAAAAGTCAAAGACCTTTGATGTGTTCTTCCATACACAATATTAACCTGTATACCAACACTATCTAATTACGATCCACCAAATCAAGATGAAAATACACGTCATTAATCTTAAGCATCTACGGAATACGTCACTAATCTAGGAAAATATGCGTCTGTCCCCTGCTTTATTGGGTCATGCTTGACTTACAACTACTCAATAACAACTTAGGACCTTGTAAACGTCTGTCCCGTGCTTTATTGGGTCATGCTTGACTTACAACTACTCAATCACAACTTAGGACCTTGTATACGTCTGTCCGCTGCTTTATTGGGCCATGCTTGACTTACAACTACTCAATCACAACTTACGACCTTGTATACGTCTGTCCCCAGCTTTATTGGGTCATGCTTGACTTACAACTACTCAATCACAACTTAGGACCTTGTATACGTCTGTCCGCTGCTTTATTGGGCCATGCTTGACTTACAACTACTCAATCACAACTTAGAACCTTGTATACGTCTGTCCCCAGCTTTATTGGGTCATGCTTGACTTACAACTACTCAATCACAACTTACGACCTTGTATACGTCTGTCCCCAGCTTTATTGGGTCATGCTTGACTTACAACTACTCAATCACAACTTAGAACCTTGTAAACGTCTGTCCCCTGCTTTATTTGGTCATGCTTGACTTACAAATACTCAATCACAACTTCTCAACTTAGATCTTAATATAACTGTAAGGTGGAATAAAATCGTACAACTTTTATTTCTTTCTTTAAGAAGGTTATATCTTTGTTTAAAGTTCTATTCTTTAAGAAGGTTTTACAGTAACTAAGCAGTTCAGAGTTGTATTAGTGATTCTATGACTATATCGACATTGCCGTCGTCTGGAACTCCTACATTCACTAGCTAAAATACTTGTTAATCATACCCCTGGTAAGACGTTTCGTGGTGAGTTGACTTGTAAGTAACCGAAACAACTAGCCTACAATATACTGTCCATGTTTTACCAAGACATTAAAATAATTTTATTACTTATAACTTAACATGTACGTCTCACAACACTATAATGACTAGATGTTGAGTCAAATATTTATATGGTGATCGATTTCGGCATCTATGTGGACATCTTCGGACTGACTGTCAGTCCGAAGATGTCCACATAGATGCCGAAATCGATCACCATATAAATATTTGACTCAACATCTAGTCATTATAGTGTTGTGAGACGTACATGTTAAGTTATAAGTAATATGATATATACCAACACGTAACATGCTAATCAAGAAACTTATATTAAAATAATGTTCATGCAATACATGTTTTTCAAAAAAATTGTTTTCATTTTATTTTTTTGACAACTAAAATTGTAAACTGATTATATTTTTCGTGAAAACGCACACAAATTGTCTCCATTTTTCATATATAGTTCAAGTACTTGAGTTTAATTTCTCGAAAACAACGTAATTATTAAATAAATTTCATTCTTTATTTATATTTAATATTATGTCCTGTTCGATGACAAATTTATGAAGCAATAACTCTTCCAACGCTTTTTTAATATTGGCTAAGACTGCGAGCAGAAGTCTTTGATTGTAAAGGAAATAAATGAACCAAATATTGAACTGACTTTGATGAATCTCCTTTGTTGCCAACTGTGTGATAACAGAGAATTTCCAGACTATTGTACAATTTATTGTCGTTTAGAAAAACCTTTATTTTCTGCATCAATGAATAATAATTCAATCTCTGTAAACATTTAATGAAACTTGAGGTTTGTGTCTGATTAAGTAACATCTTTTTCATTGTTTAGTGATTACCCCTGTATTTATTTATTAATACCACTTATACATAGATAGGTGGGCTGTGTGCATACATATGGGAGGGCAATACCTACAAAATATTTATCATTAAAAACTGTAAAAATATTTTTCCAAAAATTTCCTTTAGGAATTCAAAATTCCACCCTACAATTAGATGGAGTCAAATACTGAATACATGTATACTATATAACGAAAATATAATTTCCTATGTACATCAAAACACCATTAGATATGATAACACATTGTATGTGTGCTAATGAGGTAATCTCTTTGCTACTCCTATCTACAACTGTGTGAAGTCTAGAAGTAAATTCCTTGCTGCACTCAGCTGAGTAACTGGATGAACCCTTAAACTCTTCAAAATAGTAACATAATATACATCATCCAACTAACCAGGGCTTCTACGAGATGTTTCCTGTAGCTTAAATAAACAGTTTATATATTGTCATTTAAGCTGTATAATGACTTGTGAGTGATTATTTGTAGATTATTAAGTACAATGCTGCAAACTTCTACTATTATACAGGGCGAGTCTCTACAGACACCATTAAATTTACCTGTTTGTTGTTCTCACAAAAAGGAACAAAAAAGTTCATATTAACCTGTGTCCGATTCTCAACCACTTGGCTGTAAGGACTCATATTGTGTGTTTTTAAAATTACTTGACATTAACTCATTGATTGAGCTACATAAACCAAAGCAAAACACCTACAAGATTTTTATTAATACCATTGAAAAGATCATTAAATTCTCTATAAATGGAAATTATTTTGCAAGCAAACGTAAATAAAAACTAGATTTCCTAGAGGAAGTTTATTAAACAAATATGCAACATGTATTTTTCTCCAATTGTTTAAGACCCCATATCACCACATAAATGTAGTCTAATTTAATGTAAAGTTAAGTAGAAAACGTTTCTAACTAATAATCTTGGAATAGATGTATAATTTAATTGGGTTGAATATCATGAAACCAAAAATAATACCTAAAATATTTCATAAAACATGGTTTATTCGGTTGTACTTAACTACCAAACTCAACCTGTGCCTGTTTTTTGTTTTGAATGTAACTTCCATAATGAGCTGATTGGACTATTATTTGAAATCCGCTGTTACACTTTTATTATTATTCTGTACCTGAAATCAGCTGTTGTAAATATTACCCCATTTTGAACAATAGTTCCTCATATTAGTCTCTGTGAAAACACAAATTATCTTCTTTGAACAATTTGGAAATATTTATTTTTACTTTTATTTTTATACTTATGCATAATTAGCTTAAAATTAGTAGATGGTATTAGCATTTGTTCTATTTTGTCACAGAGAATATATTCGTTGATTTCCAGAGAGAATAATTCCTGATGTAAGAACATTTGTAAGGGTTCATAATTTTCTGCATGAAACTGGTAGATTTCCTGTCAATGACCGCTCCGTTGGTAACATCATACAAGATGTTGGGTTAGAAGAAGCTGTACGCCCAAGTCAAAAGAGATCCAAGAACAAGTACAAGAAGAATTGCTACTGAATGTGTAGTAAGCCAGTCGTTTGTGTCGAGACTCTTGCGTAACAATCAAATACACTCTAACCACTTTACTCGTGTCCAGACAATTGAACCCAGAGACCCTCCTCTGAGTCGTCAATTTTGTCAATGGGTTTTACATTACGATAATGCGGATTTTCTTAAAACAATCTTGTGGACAGACGAATCTACATTTACACGAGACGGTGTTTTTAACTACTACAATGAACACTTATATGACACTGAAAACCCACATCTATGTCGTGAATCACGGAGCCAAACTAGGTTTAAGTTAAACGTGTTGGATGATAGGGGACAAGCTGATAGATCCCCTATCTTGATCTCCCTACATCATTAACTGGAGTTCAGTACCTTCCATTACTAAATAATATCCTACCAGACCTTCTCGAAGACTTGCCGTTGGAATTGCGTCGGCGCAATATTTACCAGGCAGATGGAGCACCACCACACATGTGCTGTTGCTTAGTCACCACGGTCGCCTGACCTCAACCCTGTTGATTACTACGTCTGGGGTTCTTTCAGGTAAGAAGTGTACAGAAGTCCAGTAGAAACAGCCGAAGAATTGAGACATCGAATCGTGAAGGCTGTTAGACGCCTTAGAAATGAAATCAATCTAAAAGCAAGTGTAAGGGAGTTGAGGAACCAAGTCCGTACCTGCATAAGGGAAAATGGTGGACGTATTGAATACTTATTAAAGTAGTTTTTTTATAATAAAGCATGATTATCTAAATATTACAGTTATTATGTTTTTTATTTCGTAAAGACTGACAATTTGTTTGTTAAGTACGACCGAATAAACCATGTTTTATGAAATATTTTAGGTGTTATTTTTGGTTTCATGATATTCAAGCCAATTAAATTATACATCTATTCCAAGCTTATTAGTGAGAAAAGTTTTATACTTAACTTTACATTAAATTAGACTACATTTATGTGCTGATATGGAGTCTTAAACAATTGGAGAAAAATACATGTTGCATATTTGTTTAATAAACTTCCTCTAGAAAATCTAGTTTTTATTTACGTTTGCTTGCAAAATAATTGAAATTTATACAAAATTTAACGATCTTTTCAATGGTATTAATAAGAATCTGGTAGGTGTTTTGCTTTGGTTTTTGTAGCTCAATCAGTGAGTTTATGTCAAGTAATTTTAAAAACACACAATATGAGTCCTTACAGCCAAACGGTTGAGAATAGGACACAGGTTAATAAGAATTTTTTTGTTCCTTTTTGTGAGTACAAAAAACATGTAAATTTAATGGTGTCAGTAGAGACTCACCCTGTATAACAGACATTAAATTAGGTTTTAAACTCTCTATAGTATAATAAACACGACACTCTCTGCACATTATAACTTGCTGTAAGTCTTGAACGTGTAAACCTTCTGCATCCTCTGATTGTTACAAGAGTAAATGTGGTGTCTATAGCCTGATATCACGACCCCCAAAACTTTAGTATACCTAATGCTTCTCAACAGCAATAGAGACTTATTCATTTATGTTATCACCTTGGAAACTGTTTTTGTTATTTTCGATTTAGTTCCTTCATAAATAATGAAAATCAATTAATAATTTTTAGGGTGAATAAATCACCTTACCACAACAGACCTTTGACCTAGATATGTCAGTGTTTTCTAACCACCACAAACTGAAGCGAGGGCAAACAGCTGAAAACAGATTTACGAGTTCATTAATATAAGTCGGTCCCGATTGTTGAAACATTCCTTCCAGAAATAAAACGAAAGCTACCATTTGTTTAGCCCTGGCTATGACAGCTCAATAAATCAGGGCTTGTATTTTTGCTGTTTGTTTTGTTTAATTTTCAACAATTTTTCAAAACAAATTTCCCTTCAAGCAATTCGTTATTAATAAAGCGATGCTGTTAATGAAAATTGTTATACGTTATTAAAGTATAATATTACGTTTATTACAAATAATGCCTGCATTAATCTAATAATTAGTTGTTCAAATGGTTTTAAAAACTGAAGCTCAAAACGGAACCTAAGCTACAAATTATTTATATAATATTTATTAATTAATTTAATTTAATTACAAACTGTTAAATAACGTTTCACGTCTCTTGAAAGGCAAAAGTAATTTTGGAAATTAATATAACAGTTTAGTATTTATTTTTAACTAAGTTATAATAGCAAAAATACTCCAAAATATAGATAAAGCTAAAATCAAGCCAATAAATACGAAAATGAAACATATTTACGCAAAAGTAAATGATAAAATTTCACTGTCTTTCGTCTTTGGAATTCTTATGCAAAACTAAAATTGTTAATTAAACGTAATTTCTTTATATTATTTTGACATTGAATGTGCCAGAAGATTGATAATTTGTCAATAAAAATCTAACCACGTTCTGAAATTATGTTCTCTGATTGGCTATAAATCTGATTTTGCAGCAGTGGTGCCAACTAACTGGCCTGAATTGCCCTAATTTCGTTATTCTATTGATATGTCACGTACAACTGATACAATACAACTGAAATATATGATTTGTGCAGCAATGTTTCTCAGGCAGATTTCAAACGCCATCCTCATTGCGTCTAACGAAATTGTGAATCAAGAATCATAAGAACATGTACCAATGTCATTTAAAAATTCCTAAACGTTTATTTTATATAATGTTATTTATGCCGACTATATTCACTAATAGCCGAAAACGCACTTTGAGGGCTTCTCATACCCTGCAGGGTGACATTATTGAAGAAATAATACCTTATTACACAACTACGAACAGAGGCAAATTGTTTGACACCTCAACCGTTTATGTTAGTTAAACAATAAGGATGAGTTGCGTTGACAAAAAAAGGCTTCTAGTATTAAGGATACGGAAATAAAAGTTGTGAAATAGCATTTAACTTAACATATTACAGGGAAAACTAGATACAAGTGTTCTAGCGGGAGTTGCTTATAGAACAGAACGGGCTTAACTTCTACGAAACACTAAAATAGAATACCTAGATAACTTAGAAATAATTTTATCATATTGTATTAAAAACTTACTTGTTTAAAAACAAAATTATAACCTATAGGTCTAACGCAATTAATTCATATGATTTATCTATTTAAACACATTATCTGTATTAACTTCATTAAAAATTAACTGTATTAAATAATTAAAATTTTCTTCATTATTAATTAACAAATTAAAATAGCTAATAAGTGCAAAATATATTTGTATAGGCTTGAAGGTATGCCACTGTTTTCATTAAGCCCTATGTTTATTAATATTAGACAATAAGGGCGATAATTTACTATAAATTAATTTAACTCCCCTTGTCAGATAAATTAATATTTACCTTAGTTTTCTTGTTTGATCATTCTCAATTATCATCACACAAAACATAAAATATCGATATAAACAAATCGTAAAGATTTATAGTAAATCTAATATATAATAAACATATATAGTCAAATTCGTATGTTTTTTATTTAATTATTATAATATTTTTAAAAAGTTACAAACATCATGGGTTGAATACGAGTACATTGCAAC
This sequence comes from Stictocephala bisonia, assembly GCA_035578905.1. NCBI lineage: Eukaryota > Metazoa > Arthropoda > Insecta > Hemiptera > Membracidae > Stictocephala > Stictocephala bisonia. The sequence goes on along the minus strand of JAQJVL010000687.1, from coordinate 53,421 downwards.
ACCCAAGACTTTGTTTTGTGTGTCTTCCAGATTACAATCACTAACTTCCTGTTTCCCTAAACTTCCCTGTAGCTAAATTGTGTTATCTCTTCTACTTTGAACATACGAACTCCAGAATAATACTACTAACGACTCACGTAGTTTTGACTGTTTCATCAAATAAAGTTCAATTTTTATGAACTTTAAATTATTGTTACATAAAACCAACTACAGTCAAATTAATTAATTCCAACGTAGTTTTGTATCTAACCTAAAGTGATCGTGTATTATAATATAGGGACTTATTTCCATAAGTGTGCTTGCCTTTTTCATTGAGTAATTTCCGGTCTTCCCATGGGAATTGACCATGATGTAAACCCCTTCTTCACATTTGCATTACCCACTATGATCGTTGCTCACTAAGCCACCATTTATCCTTAAGAGTTCTCTGGTTGTCCATTATTTTTTTCTAACATTGCTGCTCACCAATTCTCTTAGAACTGCAGGCCTGTGCTCCAACTTTATTCAATGATTGAAGTACCGACCGTTAGATAGATTTTTGAGCCTTGGTTCTTGGCCTCTACAGTTCGAAGCCTTAGCCACTGAGCAACCAATCCGGAATGTATATACATCTTATATACTTAAAAGCTTAACAATATTTTTAATCAATGAAAATTGAGGATTAGATGACCTATCAATAGATTTTCTTTGTGGTGGAGTTGATTAACCGATTCCTAGAGTGTATTTTCATCTCTTTTAAAATATATTATTTTCCACATCAAATAGTAAGGTTTGTACAAACACAGAAAATGTACGTTCTTGAAATATAAGGAACTGTGCAGTTAAAGTCTGTAATGGAGGTTCATTATCATCTTACTGAAAAAATTAAATAAAGAGTATATTTATATGAAAATTTGCATTGAGACCGTCTATTTTCAAATTAGGCACTGAAATTGAAGGTCTGTCGTTATATGTATAACTTATGAAGTCGAGGCTGTTTTAGCACATTTTAGCAATTAACTTTATGTAAGCTATGTGATTGTGTAATAGGTATTTTTAAAGGTAATATTACAACAAAAAATGTAACATATAACATGAAATCCAAGATAAAAGTTACACTAAAATGTTGTAGAAAACACGGCCTTTAAATTAGCTAAAAAGTTCTTAACATTTCTAAAGAATACTCTAAATCAGGAAATCTACAAATATTATTTAAAGAACCAACCTTATATACAGTTCTTATACATCCAAGACCCCTCTGAACCACCACTGGCGTAGAAATACATATGAAAAAAGTAAATGGAACACGGAATCATATGAAGACAGTCTTGTTGCGTGACTGGAATGGTATTTTCTAAGGATGAATCGTCTAATAAGATCCTTTTCCGTAACGCTCAAAGGCTCCTTTCATCACGAGAACTTGGCAGTAATAACACAAACAAAATAATTGAAATGACTCAAAGGCTCCTTTCATCACGAGAACTTGGCAGTAATAACACAAACAAAATAATTGGAATAACTCAAAGGCTCCTTTCATCACGAGAATTTGGCAGTAATAACACAAACAAAATCATTGAAGTAACTCAAAGGCTCCTTTCATCATGAGAACTTGGCTGTAATAACACAAACAAAATAATTGGAATGACTCAAAGGCTCCTTTCATCACGAGAACTTGGCAGTAATAACAAAAAAAAAATAATTGGAATGACTCAAAGGCTCTTTGTGACTGGCCTAATGCCAAATTCAATATAAAGAACTTGCTTTATACTCTACAGTTTTGTATATTCATAAATGTTAGTTATATTTGATTGTGAAAGTTGTAAGAAATGAATTAGGGAATAACTTTACCACTCTAAAAACGTATCTTAGCAATACATAAATACATTAGCACATGTAACCAAGCATATCTCATACTTAGTATTTATCCTTTTATCCTAAAATGTCATTGCTATATGGCTAGAGAATTACAGCTATCGCTTTTGCTTTTTCCAAATAATGAAATTGCCATTTTGTTTATTAGTAGAATAAATATATTTCATAACAAATTCAAAAATATCTATAAAGGTAAATTCTTCATTGAATGTTAAACTTTTATTTTATTATTAAATAGTAGTAAATAAATTGTTTTTATAATAAATTTGAACCGTACGTGATGTGGTTTTTTATAATAATAGATTATTTACATAATTCACAGTTTGGATTCATATATATTCGAAAACGTAAAACATATTTTACAACTAAATCATATTCAGTTTCCAGTAAATAAACAACAAATGTATTTTTATTTCTCAAAAAACCTGAAATAATATTCAAATCTTACCTCTTTTTTAGTAAGTTTAATTTTAAATCACCTTACATGTGATTTTATTTTTAAAATATTTATATGTAAATTAAAAATACAATTTTTATTTAGTTTGGAAAATTCGATAGTATAATATACTCGTTATTTCAATTTCATTTTGTATACTCGTGATTGAAAAGTTCAAAGTAAGCCCTGTTAAAATGTTCAATGTCAATTTTTCATCCCCAAAACATTCAAGCGTAGGCGCGTAGTATATTTTGTCAGCACACTGTCAATTTTAGTGATATATATTTTTTAAGGGTAAATCAAGAATGTTACTTTCCCAAAACCATATCTACCAGCATTTAAGATTTTGAAACATGTTAGAAAATATAACGTTAGTTTATAAATACATTTTCTAATATCTAACTTAGAGATGGAATGGATAAAATAAGTATATAATTGTTGTCAGTTGTGCACTTCTCTTTTATTAGAGCAATCATTACTATTCCGAAAATAATCGGGAAGACAACAGTGTTTCCTTTTCCTTCCACTTATGACGAAATTATACAGTATCTCGAGTCCCAAAGAAAATATCACACAGAATCTATAAGACTTAAACTATATTTTAAAACAGAGAAGATTAGAGTGTTTCTTTTTTTCTTTTATGAGACAGTATACAAGAAAATTAAATGTAAATAGCATTTGGAGTAATTTTTAATGGTGGTTCTTACCGTCAATATATCATGCAATAATTTTTGTTTGTCTGAACTAGTTTCATTTTTATTTGAAAATTGGTTTAAATTTGTTACAAGTAACTAGTACTACCAGACGTTTTAGGGTAAGGGGAATTTTTATTAATACAGGAGCTTCTCCAATCAGCTTGTATTTCTTCATTTCAACGACAAAGTATGTTATAGAGTCAGCTTTTGAAACAAACCAATCTTGTTTTGAAAGTAGTTTTCCTGTCTTATAGACCACAAAGGGTCTTGAAGGGATTCTGGTGAGCCAATTATGTGTTTTGAAGTTTAGAGAACATCGATTTTCTCCCTCTGCTTCAACCAATAAATATGAGATATCAGTAATTATATGAGATATCAGTTATTACAAGAAAGACTAACCATAATATATTTAGATAATACTGTTTAGATTGTGCTCTACATGTCAGAACATAACTCAGTTCTCTACATACATTCATATTATTTATAAATAACGTCTAACGTGTATGCTAGGGAAGTAAACTTTGACTTTGTTTGTGTGTGTGTGTGTGTGTGTGTGTGTGTGTGTGTGTGTGTGTGTGTGTGTGTGTGTGTGTGTGTGTGTGTGTGTGTGTGTGTGCGTGCGTGTGTGCGTGTGTGCGTGTGTGCGTGTGCGTGTGCGTGTGCGTGTGCGTGTGCGTGTGCGTGTGCGTGTGCGTGTGCGTGTGTGCGTGTGCGTGTGTGCGTGTGCGTGTGTGTGTGTGTGTGTGTGTGTGTGTGTGTGTGTGTGTGTGTGTGTGTGTGTGTGTGTGTGTGTGTGTGTGTGTGTGTGTGTGTGTGTGTGTGTGTGTGTGTGTGTGTGTGTGTGTGTGTGTGTGTGTGTGTGTGTGTGTGTGTGTGTGTGTGTGTGTGTGTGTGTGTGTGTGTGTGTGTGTGTGTTTTATTATTATTATTTATATATATATATATATATATATTCCTCTCTTCCCACGTAGTGAGGGCTTTGAGATTAGAATTTTTTTAGAATATGAATGATTGCTGTACATTTGGAGAGTTGGATTCAGAGTAATTGATAGCTGATGAGTTTTAGAGTTAATATTTATATTAACTTTAAAAAAATAATATTCAGCATCAACGAATCACACAGTTTTATTAAATTCTTATAAATTGAATTGAATTCTTATATAATTGTATTCTTATATAATTATAAATTGAATTGAATTTCATTCTTATAAATTGAAATAGATAAAAATATCTGGAAATATATGTCCGTATCAATGGAAAATGGTAAATACACAAAACTACAAATCTGTTAGAGCTTAATTCTTTTTAAGGTTTAAAATAGTGCATTTTTAAACATTTATTGTGCCATGTCAAGTATCAATTATATTTTTACTCGCTCTTATTTCAGAAGAAACAGTACGCTAAATGTTTTAATGTTTCAACCAAGTCAGCTTATTTAATTTTCCACTTAATAGGGAATTTCCCTTATTTTCGAGGAATAATTTAACAAGCTGACATTGCATATTACATCCGTCATTGTTACAGTCCTTGGTCATACAGACAGGCCGTTTCATAATGAAGGAATAGATTTCATAACAGACCAACGTTGATTAATCATTTTATTTAAAAATTAAAATATTTGTAGACTATTTTGTTTATTTGCTGAGGTCCAAATCATTTGGTAAGTTTCCCATGTGTAGCATGGCATATTTCAAAATGGTAGTCCAATTTTTGACATATATTCCAGAAGAATGTATTGGAAATAAACAATATCTTTTACTAAAATTAAAAACAAGTGATCAGTTGGTGTAATGATACCACGGAATAATACAAAATAAAGTGTTACAGAAAGTAGTGACACTTCCATTGCAGCGCTGAGGAGCTAGTGTGATGCTAGCGTTCCTAATGTCATGAGCATACAAATACACCACGTTGTATTGCATTGTGTCTTGCTAAGAAGTGAAATACTAACATTAGAGAAAGTGACATGGAAGATTAAAGACTTATACATTATTTGAGATTTACTAATAACAGCTGGGGATGTACATAGTGCAATAATTCGCGCTTCTTAGCTCAATCCAAAGACATACAATTAAAACCTTATTGATTTTTTCACTTTTTATAGTTTGAGAAAACAAAATTCACTATTGTTAATTATAAGCTTGACTACTTTTTTATTTGTTTTATTTACTCGTGCGCTAATGAATGTTAAAGTTTACAGAACATAACATTTTTTTTCAGATCGTTTGTTTAAAAAGTACCCCCTCTTTCCTCTGATTGATTTTCTATTGCCACACCCTCTTTGAAGTGTTCTAGCCCGTTTTTTTGGAAACTCAATTTAATTTTAAAACTCATCCGAATAGTTAACTCATTTTAGATATATTTAACAAATAAATGGGTGTGTTTTTATTGATTATAACTACACAGGTTATCAGTCATACCTGTGGGTGAAGGGCACCATATGTTCAGGCTTTGTTTAGTGTATATAGAGTAACTGGAAGGGGGTGTGACCTTGGCAAGTTCTCTGTGAGGATGTTCTGAGAAGAGCGAATCACTTACCGTCAATCAAAGAGTAAACTAATTTCCTCCCTGTAACAGTTGAATTCACCCAACAACCACAAAGCGATCAGCTGTTCGCCATTTTATTTACGTGTTAAAAGAACAACCCTTAGTGATTATCCACAAACATAAAACCCTTTCAACTTTGCAGGCTGTTAACTTTTATTTGGACCGGCTCTGAAGCGTTTAACAATATTGCACAGTGCTTATCTCTTGATCTTCATTCATTATATAAGTTTCCAAACGTTCAGAAAGGATGTTGTTTTTTGTTTATTTTGATTCTATACAGAACGAGCTTTTTTTACGATTTGGAGGGCCAGGCCTTAAACCTGGTAACAACCCCTAAGCCAAAAAGGCTTATTGTGCACCCTCCTTTACAGGACTTCAAACCTCATCCAATCCAAGGTCCTTAGAGAACCTTGAGATTGTCTTGATGAGGTTTTCCTGTCCTACATCTTGGCCACGTACTAAATCACCGCCCAAGGTGAGAGCCTGCTTCCTAGCTAGGGGTGGGCAGTGAAAGAGGATGTGCCGTCCAGACTCCTCCTCCTCCTCCTCCCCATATTTCCTTCACAAGAAAATAAGGGTTGGGAACCCCGTCTTGTTCATGTGTGCCCGAAACGTGTTTAACCACGTTTCCAACACGGTTCAGTTATAAAACCAACCACGCTTCGAAGTTCTGATCTTGCAAGAGAAAGAGTTTCAGCCGTGTTGGAGTACAACGGCCCCAACAGGACCTCCTTGGCTTGCCTGTTATCTGGCGTTGCCTCCCAGGTCTCCTGGAACTTGCCGGTGACCCATGTAGATGCAACCCTCTTGTCGAGGCTATAAGCAGTCTTAGAGAACGAGTTGATTGAAGCGTTATTGCTTTAAATAAAATTATATTAACACACAAAATAAATAAATTGTGTATAATACAATAGTTAAATATTACTAAATTTTGTCATTGAGAAATAAATTAAATACAATGTATTCATAGTGAAAATCAAAAACTACAACAAATAACCCAATGAAGCTTATTTTAAAAATTAGATTATTGTTGTGTTACAAAATTAAAGTTTTTTTAGTTAATAAAGCAAGCCTTTTTAATTTTCCATCTTATTTATGCTTGATATTTAGTAATATAACACCCATGACCATAGTCCGTTTCCTTAATATTTGAAAAAGAATAAATAAATATTAAACATTAAATACAGATCTACACATGTGAACCTGTATTTAATAAACTGACAAAACATAAAACGTGAGAATCAACTCAAGAATAATCAGCGACTGGAGGAGTGCCAGCAAGTAATGGCGAAGAGAACCAAAACCAATAACTTGAGAGCATCGACTCTAAGATGGGAGGAACAGATGGATGTGTAACCAGCTGGATAAGAAATTCCAAAGTATTATTTACACAACTAGCACAAGTGTAGCGACCTAACACAAATTAGCGAAAGACTAAAATTGGAATTTTTTAAACAAATGCTGTGTCTATTCTTTTTTTTTAGCTGCCAGATATGGAAAATTAGATATTATCTTTACATTTTAGCATTTATATGTTTGTTTTATTTTTTATGTTTATATATTTTTGTGAATATTTACTTTTTGACACAAAAAACTACCTAAATCAATATTTTGTGCACTTTGTAATGTCATCAAAAACAATAGCAATATTAACAAACAATATAAACATGTTTAAACGAGTAGTTTATTCAATATTTTTAAAAAATAAAAAAATTTAAAGTTGTACTTTTTCGGGCATTGCACTATTACAGCTTTAAGATAATTAAAATATAACAGTTTACATTATCTTCCTAGACTTTATCCAAATATTTTCTAAAAACGATCAAAAGACCTCTTATAACACTAAATAACAAACAGCCTTGTTTGCAAGATTCATTAGATTGTTACGGATCTCGACAGCCAACATTGGCACCGCCTAGGTCATTGTGCCCGTTCTCTACGAGGGTAACCGCTAGCGAGGCCAATCCAGTCTTTCAGGAAGGACTAGAATGGCATATAATTCACCTGTAGGTGAATCGAGACCCTTCCTGAATTGGAATCGAGAACTTCCAGATTCTTCTCCAGGTTCACCATCGCCAGTTCTAGAATCTTCTGGGCTTCCACCTCTGGTCATATAAAGACATCCTTCGGGCAACCTGACAATCAGTCAAGAGTCAGTGTGTAAAGAGTTAGTGACAGAGTCTGTGACAGTGACAGTTTAGTGACAGTATACCGAGCAGTGTCGGACATTAGGTGAACAGTGTGATAATGTTAATTGTTTTAAATATTATTGATTCATTTAAGTGTCCAGATAGTGAGTGACTAATTCATAATTTAAGTTTGTAAATATCTCAGAGTATTTAATTTAGTGACTTAGCGCGTGTAAATAAAAGAAAATTTAGTAGCCAGAAGTGGAATAGCCTTATTTATCTAGGACCCTGTTGGACCATAACAATGCGTTATCTTATTTAATGTAATGTACAAACAGTTTGTGGAGGGAAACAAGCGGAGAGCTCGCCAAGGCTGATTTGTTAGGTCACCTGTCAGAACCACAAGTAAATAAATTACTGCTCCCGTTTTAATTTCGGAAAAGAATGTTTTAACCAAAATTACTAACTAATACATTGTTTTCATCAATCACTTTTTATAAATGTTCTCTTTATCTCTTTTTTAAAGTAGGGTGCACATTCATTGAGCTTGTAAATTAAAATATTTTCATACAATTTTCATCCTAAGTTATCATTCGCTATGATTTCTTCGCATTTTGTTTATTGATTTCTTGAACATTAGAGACATTAAACATTTTTTAGTCACACAAAAAAGTTCTTTGGTCCAAACTATAACAACCCACACTTTCCCCCCTTCTCCAAAATGTTTATTTTTTCTAATCTTTTGCTTTGTATGCTTGTAAAACGTTCCTGGGTAATACAACTTAACAAAACATCAAAAATGAGTGTATTCATAATAAAATGGCTAAGCTATAAAGTAATTAACATTTATTAGCAGGAAGTACAAAGAGATGTTAATTTACCGAGCGAGTATTAAATATTTATGAGTTAATGATCAGCTAAATTTTATACTCTAAACTACTGTAACACTGTACATAAGTTTAAAAAAAAATAATATTGTTTGTTGGTTTTACATAAAAAGAAACTTTATTATTTTTAAATTTTTTCTGTTGGATTAATTTCAGGATTGCCATAAACAAATCGTATAAGAGAATATTTTACACAAAGTTACATTACTCATTGAACAAACTTAAATCAAACAATTCTTGATCGAAAACAAAAACTATGACTTTATGATCTTATGAAATTATTTGTACGCTCTAATTATATGTAGCCCTAGGGTTTTCAAAATGTCTTTAAACATATAGTTAACATTTAGGAGCATAATTGGTTATGGAATAAAATATTTCTATTGATAGATTTTGACTTCACAATTAATTACTGGTGGCACGCTTTCAGGTTATATTAAATATTTCTAAATGAGTGCTTACCGAATTTTGAGAAGTAAAATCCACTTTAGCATGGAAAATACTCCTTGTACATTTATTTTGAAAAGAACATTTTCCTACAGTAAGTAGGCCTAGCTGAACTGGCAGTTTGTGGCTGAACTGGTGGTTTATGGCTGAACTGGTAGTTTGTGGCTGAACTGGCGGTCTTGTGGCTGAACTGGCAGTTTGTGGCTGAACTGGCGGTTTGTGACTGAACTGGCAGTTTGTGGCTGAACTGGCAGTTTGTGGCTGAACTGGCAGTTTGTGGCTGAACTGGCAGTTTGTGGCTGAACTGGCAGTTTGTGGCTGAACTGGCAGTTTGTGGCTGAGCTGGCAGTTTGTGACTGAACTGGCTGTTTGTGGCTGAACTGGCTGTTTGTGGCTGAACTGGCTGTTTGTGGCTGAACTAGCTGTTTGTGGCTGAACTGGCTGTTTGTGGCTGAACTGGCTGTTTGTGGCTGAACTGGCTGTTTGTGGCTGAACTGGCTGTTTGTGGCTGAACTGGCTGTTTGTGGCTGAACTGGCTGTTTGTGGCTGAACTGGCTGTTTGTGGCTGAACTGGCTGTTTGTGGCTGAACTGGCTGTTTGTGGCTGAACTGGCTGTTTGTGGCTGAACTGGCAGTTTGTAGCTGAAATGACTAATGGCACAGTTATTATTCTATCTGTCGTGAGTTGGTGGTAAGGACATAAAGTAGAAGTCATAGGCCCCAACTTACATTCTCTGTCGGTAGGTTGCTTGAACTTGTGTCGAACTACTTAAGTTGTTACTTTATTATTAAGTTGTTATTGATTACTTTAGTTTGTGTTATTACACAAAGACCCATTAATTATGGGTTTTAAGTAATAAATGTTAGAAACAAGTAAATGGTTTTAATACTTTATTTTTAAACTGTAATTAAAGGGGAAATGGCATTTTATTTTGACACTCTTTACTTTGCCAGATATTTTTATTTTAATATATTGTGACAGTTAAATTATAAGATTCATGGGATAGATAGGAGGGTGACAAGGTATCTTCATCAGATAAGTGAGATATCAGGCAGCTATTTGTATGTTATTTTAATTTAAAAAATCTCCGTGTAGATGTGAACATATTGAATGGAACTGTGACGTGCGCCGTTTCCAGCAGCCCTGTGCACGACATACGACGCTCAATAATTATTTGTTCAGGTAGTCAACTTGAAAAGGTATTTTGAATTGGTTCAAACTATAGTAAAATACAAATAATAATAATGCATATAAAAATAGTAAACAAAAATATAACAGACAATATAAACAATAAGAAACTCTCATGATCATAATATGCAGTATGTTACAGAGTTGTTATGTTTGCGGCAGTTTTACATCGTCAAGCCATTTCCGAACTCCTCATAGTTCTGGAGTTTGCTGTAACAATAACTCTGAAGTCAAGTTGGAACATTCAATAAATACGTGGAACGTGTACAGGAGGGCGAGTGTGTCTGTACAAATGTGCGTAGATGGGTAGGCCGATGGGTCTAAACCACTGTAACGACCCACACACATACGGTGATATTGACTGACCCACCCATACATATACTGTGATATTAACTCACCCACCAACCCATACAAGTACGGTTATATTGACTGACCCGCCAACTCACACACGTACGGTGATATTGACTGACCCGCCAACTCATACACGTACGGTGATATTGACTCACCCTCCAACCCATACACGTACGGTGATATTGACTGACCCGCCAATTCATACTCGTACGGTGATATTGACTCACCCTCCAACTCACACACGTACGGTGATATTGACTGACCCGCCAACTCATACACGTACGGTGGTATAGACTCACCCACCAACTCATACACGTACGGTGATATTGACTTACCCGCCAACTCATACACGTACGGTGATATTGACTCACCCTCCAACCCATACACGTACGGTGATATTGATTGACCCGCCAACTCATACACGTACGGTGATATTGACTCACCCACCAACCCATACACGTATGGTGATATTGACTGACCCGCCAACCCATACACGTGCGGTGATATTGACTGACCCGCCAACCCATACACGTACAGTAATATTAACTGACCCACCCACCCATATACGTACGGTGATATTGACTGACCCGCCAACCCATACACGTGCGGTGATATTGACTGACCCGCCAACCCATACACGTACGGTGATATTGACTGACCCGCCAACCCATACACGTGCGGTGATATTGACTGACCCGCCAACCCATACACGTACGGTGATATTGACTGACCCGCCAACCCATACACGTGCGGTGATATTGACTGACCCGCCAACCCATACACGTACGGTGATATTGACTGACCCGCCAACCCATACACGTGCGGTGATATTGACTGACCCGCCAACCCATACACGTACGGTGATATTGACTGACCCGCCAACCCATACACGTGCGGTGATATTGACTGACCCGCCAACCCATACACGTACGGTGATATTGACTGACCCGCCAACCCATACACGTGCGGTGATATTGACTGACCCGCCAACCCATACAACGTACGGTGATATTAACTGACCCACCCACCCATACACGTACAGTGATATTGGCCCACTCATCCAAACGTGTGTGATTATATTGATATTAGCTGTGTTGTACGTAGGTATACTATGTACTGAATGGGTAAGTGGGCGATAAGTATCCTACGTCTGCGATGGTTCTTGTTTCATAAAACTAGTTCCTATATATCAACTTTTCCTCTGATCGAGACATAACTGTAACAATTATTTACTGAAACTGTCAGAGCAACTGTATTATAATAAATGAACTTTCTTATTACATTATGTTAGATTTTATTCAAATAATAATATTAGTTAAGAAGAAATACAAACTAATACTATGTTAACAATTTTTTTCCTCTCCAGTAAAAACTCTATTCTAAATATTTTATTGCCAATGACGAATCACAAAGTGCCCTTTGAATATTGAGTTAATTAGAAGAGAGCTAATTAAAGCTCTTCAACTGGAGTGAACACTTCATTTCCTTTTTACAACCATTTATCCCCCACAAGATTACCTATTTATTTTGCAATTCAAAGCCTTTATCTGTATTAAAATTGCACTCTGCAGTGATTTTACACAAACGTTAATCCCTTTAGATATCGATGACTGAAACTTTAATTGGATCGGATGCCAAGCTAATCGTATTTGAAGCGTAAACAATATTAATGGGGGTTTTTCTTTTAATTACATTCAACATTTAAGTTCACAAATCTGTCAGAAAATATTAAATATTTTAATTTTTTGTTTGAATCTTGTTTGTTGGTGTTGGATAGTTCATTATTGGTAGGTTTGTTAGAGATTTACAACGCTTTAATTGTTAAAACAACATAACTACTAACATAACTATTAACATAACTACTAACATAACAATTAACATAACTACTAACATAACTATTCAACAGGCAACAAATAAAATTATGATGAGTTTTTTTAAGGGTTAGAGATATAAAAAAATGCACTAATTGTTTTCATTAGTTATTTCAATATTGAGCTAGTTATAGTTCAATTTTTATAGTGGTATACTCAGACTTCGGAAGGTGAGGGGCGAGGAAGAGTACTATTATAAAGGGTGTTTTACAAAAATGTTTTCAAATTAGGTCACTCGATGTGACAAATTCATTCGTTTAGGTTAGTAGTACACGGCCGAGTCTATTTTTTATTTATTTATTTATTTATTCATAAGACGCCGATCGTCAAGATATAGGCGAATATGGATTTTGAATGAGTGTTGATGAGTGTAGATGAGCGAATGTAGTCATTGTTACAAACTAAGGCCGACTATTCCTTAGAAAGTGTCATTAATTAATAGCCCAATGACAAATGAACAGCCGGTGGTTATCAGCTGATCCTTCTCAAAATGTATTATAACTCTGATTGGGATCGAACTGAGAACCTTTAGCACATGAAGCTGGGATTGAACCAACTACGCTACCGACCAATTTTGTACGGTTATAAAACTTGTACCACATGTTGTTTTACGTCTACTTACTATGTTCATATCTTATGGCTAATTTCAGATAAGCAGAATGTCAATGTTTTTTCAAATCATTAGCTAATGTTATACAGAAATTCATTATAATCGAATGTTCATCACACGATTTTAAACAAGATTCCGCTATGCCTAAACGTTTCTTAGTGGCGAGGGGGCAAGGAAAATGTACCTCACGGGCAGTTTTTAGCCTTTTATTTAGCAAAATCTCTCTTAATAAATCATTATTATATCAATCCAAACAACGATTTTTCTTATATAATTTGTTGCAGTCTTTCAATACAGAGTCTGTGTAATTTAGAAAGTTTATTAATAATTATAAGGACAAAATTTAAGTGTATATTACTTAGATATTTTCTACAAATTATGATGGCTCAATTTGTTTTTTTTCTTCAAATCACTAAGTTTTCGTTACAATTTGATAACATTGTTTTTACATTTTCTTGATATTCTATTTCATCGCACCATTGAAGAACGCCTGTACTGCTACAGATGCAATTCCCGTATACTTATATGTACCTAAATCACGGGTTTCTCCAGCATATATTATTTAAATTGTGCTGTAGAAGTTTCAAGTAATTATTTCGTTATAATAATTATATAATTATGTGCAACAGAAATATTATTTCAATTTAGGAATATATGAAGTGTTAAAATTTAGGAAACCATCTCACCATGTTATTCATAAACACGTGGTGTGTAACATGTTTTGCTGTGTGTGAATGAATTGCTGTGACACAAGACTAATTAATTACTTAATAACCTAATAATGTAATTAATCCAAGTAACGGGATGCCAATTGTGTTGTGGCTCGATACATTGCATACAATTACAAGGAAGATAATTCTAAGAATGAGATGAACTAAAACTACCTAATTTGTTCAATTGTAATGTACTATGGTATTAATTACGATGATAATATTTAAATGTACCTAATAAATAATTCACCTAACATAAACATAATCCATCCACCTAAAACCTAAAATAACCTTAACCAACTCACCTTTTTAGTGAAATATCTCAGTTATTTTATTTCGTATGATGATTAATACTTATATCCGGTATATAAAAACAAAAATTACATAAGATTTATGTAAAATACATAATTTTTGGAGTACAAATTAATTTTTCTTTTTAAAAACTGTATATTGAAAAATCAGCGTTTTTGAGAAAAACTCCTATGCATTCGGGATCGTAGGGTAAATAACGACTATTATAAGAAATCATTAAAAATTCGGGCGGGTTGTCTATATTCCTAATATATATATATATATATCTACAATTTTTAAGAAACGTCATTACATTTATTTTTAAACACTCAGATCATGAACTTGTCTTGAATTGTAGATCTTGAGTTAGTTGGACTTCTCAAATGGGAAATACTGCAAGATTATGGCTTGTGATATAGTCTGAAACTGAGAAAGTCTTTGCGAGGTGTTTTTTGGTTGTTTTAAAACGCGGAACGATTCTGAAAATTATCTGCAAAACATTTATATAAGCATGAAAGTGACATTTTAAAGTAATTAATATCCGTGGGTTTATTTTAATTACTCTTTTTTAATTTCTTAAATATAATGATGAATATGAAATCAACAATCTTAAAAATACTTATCATAAATATCACTATCTAAATCCAAAGACATTTAACCCTTTCAGGAATTTTAAATAAACAATAATAGTCATGATTTTGATTTTTGTATTCACTATTATGTATTATAGTATAAAAGCACATAAAATAATACGTTTAAAACTGTCAAAATGCATTGTAGTTACACATTGTTTGTGAACGAAATTTGAAATCTGGCATAAAAAAAATTACTTCACAAATCATTTATTTTAGTTGAATAGTACCAATGGTACGTGACATATAAAAGAACTAAAGAGGTTAGGGCAATTCAGGCCAGTTAGTTGGTATCACTGCTGCACAATCAGATTTATAGCCAATCAGAGAACAGTTGTTTCAGATCGTGATCTGATTTTATTATAAACAAATTTTCAATCTTCTGGCAGATTCGATTTGAAAATAAAATTGAGAAATTACGGTAACTAACAACAGTCTTTAATTTTGCTTAAGAATTATACGAAAATTCGATATATTTTCGTATTTATGTCCCGAACCCTGTTGAGAATATGTTTGTATTTTAACTTTACTTAAAAGTTTTTTCATTATCAACACATTGTTCCAAAAAATAAATACAACATTATTACATAACTCTTAAATTTTGTTTTGCCTTTTAAAATATTGTGTATAACATTATTTTCTAATTAGTTAAACTATTTAATATACTTGTAGATACAGTTCAGTTTTTAGGTTTTGAACATCATAGAGCAAAAAACTGTTGCATTAGAGCAGGAATGATTCATGATAAAACAAAATCATAATTTAACAAATTACAACAATTCTCAATAACAGCCTTTCACTTTTAATGAATAAATTGTTAATTAGACATTTGTGTTGAAAAATTGGCTACTAAATTAAACAAAAACAAAAAACAAAAAGAGAAGCCCTGATTTATTGAGCTGTCATGGCCAGGGCTAAACAAATTGTAGGTTTCGTTTTATTTCTGGAAGGAATGTTTCAACAATCGGGACCTACTTATATTAATGAACTCGTAAATCTGTTTTCAGCTATTTTCTCTCACTTCAGTTTGTGGTGGATAGATAACCCTGACATATCTAGGTCAAAGGTCTGTTGTAGTAAGGTGATTTATTCACGCTGAATATCATTAATTCACATCTGTTATTTATGAAGGAACTAAATTTAAAATACATAAGTGAACACAAAATATAATTTCCAAGGTAGTAGCTAAAATGAATGAGTCCCTATTACTGTCGAGGAGCAGCAGGGGACTAATTTGTGAGGGTTTTGTTCTTAGGCTACAGACACCACATTGACGCTTGTAACAATCAGAGGGTGCAACAGGTTTACATGATAAAGCCTTATAGCAAGTTATAATGTGCAGAGAGTGTCGTGTTTATTGTTTTCTAAAAGTTTTAAAATCTAATTTATAGTCTGTTATATAATAATAGAAGTTTACAACATTGTGTTTTAATAATCTACAAAAAATCACTGCTGTCGGATTCAAAAGGCAATGTACTCGAGTTTGAACTACCGTTACAAAAAAAATAAACTACCCTTCCGATTCCGTTGTGTTGTACACCAACATTTATCTTATTTAATTATACGTAATTTCATATAACTTAAATTTTTTTAAAGATTTAAAAAATTTATTATACTAGGTAGAGTAAAAAAAAAAAAAAAAAAAAAAAAAAAAAAAAAAAAAAAAAAACACTTTTGGAGTAAAGGTCAACTTTAAACATTTCTAAAACAAAAAGTACTAAAGATAAGTCAGTGAAACTTTAACCAAATGTGAAAAACGTAGTTTTTTGCAGTGTGTCTAAATTCTAGAATTGTTAATATTTAACGAAATTGCCTGTTGTAATTTTTGTAACTCCTTGCAATATTAATACAAACTTCCAAAACGGTTCAAAATTACCGGATTGAAAAATAAAGTGAAACTATAAAACGGTAAGTGCGATAACAAATCTTGCAATTTTATATGACATGATAATTCAACATACATTAATGTGCCGTAACTGGCACGACCGGCCGAGTCACCGGACGCGGCGTTGCCACTTCATGCAGCTGGACCTCCACTCCGTGTTAGGGGACTTATTAGCCTAGAATGACAGGTATATATGTTACAGCTAAAGGCTGATGAATCACTCACAGTTAATAGAAATGTGATAATTATATCCTGCAAATGACCAATATTGTATGTTTCAATGGGACCTAGATGTTAAAATATGATTGAGAACATTTTAGTTTCAATTGAGTAAATTGACGATTGTCATACAATTTGTAAACAATTGTCATGCAATAAAGTATTTATTATTATTATTCATTATTACTATAATGGGTGGTTCTCAATTTCAAGTTTATTCACCTTATTACATGTGAAATTTACATAATTATAAATCCTGTAAATAAGTCATTTTTTAATTTAACAATCTTTTTAGAGCTATAACATTTTTAAATCTGCCGTTGGAGGTCCAAAGTCCTCATGAGAAAAGATGATTAAAAATCGTTTAAATTTATATAGAAAACATGGTTGATTAACTGTTCAATACTTCCACAGTTATATTCATTTCGTACACTGTTTAAATACTTCCAGGCGCACGATTCGGCGACGTCAAAATGCTCAGTTGTAACTAGTTTTGAAATGCTGCCCGAGGGGATTTGCTTTCACATGAGCGCACATCGATGTCTGTTGAATTATCATGTGATATAAAATTGCAAGATTTTTTGATCGCATTTACCGTTTTATAATCTTACTTAATTTTTCAATCCGGTATTTTTGAACCGTTTTGGAAGTTTGTATTACAAAAATTACAACAGAACATTTCGTAAAAAATTAACAATTCTAGAATTTGGTCAGACTGTAGAATTTTCTGTAGAAAACAACCTTCTTCTAAGTCATGGTTAAAGTTTCACTGACTTATCCTTAGCACTTTTTGTTTTAGACATTTTTAAAGTTGTGCTTTACTCCAAAAGTGCTAAAATTTCGAAATCTGTTGTATTCTACCTGCTATAAAAAATTCTTAAAATCTTTATAAAAATATGTAAGTTACGTAGTCATTTTGAAGCTTAAGTGAGAATACATTAACTGTTTATTTAAGCCACATAATACTTCCCAAAGAACCATGGTTTTATCAGGCAAGTTAGATAATAAATATGTTATTCTTACGAAATATTTAAGGTTGTTTTTCCAGTTACCCAGCTGAATGCTCCAAGGAATATACTTTTAGATTGTACACATCTGTCGCTAGGAGTAGCAAAGAGCCTGCCTCACTAACACATATACAACGTTTTCCCTATATAACAGTGTTTAACTGTAAATAAGAAACCATATTTGGTATTCATGTGTTCTGTATTTGCCTCCATATAAGTTAGCAGGAGGAAAGTTGGAATGCCTAAAGATAATTTTTGTCAAACAATTTTTAACAGATTTTAATAATAAATATGTTTTAAATATGATCCTATCAATATGTATGCACATGACCCACCCACTGTACAATACCACTGTACGTGTACGGGTGGGTCAATATCACAGTACGTGTACGGGTGGGCGGGTGGGTCAATATCACTGTACGTGTATGGGTGGGTGGGTGGGTCAATACCACTGTACGTGTGTGGGTGGGCAGGTGGGTTAATATCACTGTATGTGTATGGGTGGGCGGGTGGGTCAGTATTGAACCTATATTGCAAGCCTGATATTGTTTATGACCAACGCACCATGGCCTTGTGCAATTGTTATAGCCAGTGTATACCACAAAAGACAGAAAACAGTGAAAACTGGCTGGGGGCTGACAGGCCATGCCAGATGCCAAGAACTCGATTTTTACACGAATCTAAAAATTTTTAGAAGGCTGTGTTAAGTTGGCCATTGTTAGATTATGTTTGGACCGTGGACAGAACTTTTACATGTAAAAATAACTATTTTACCGCAACACCAATTATATATAATTGTGTTTAACAGGGTGCTCAGGGTTTAACACGTTAAATGAAATAAAAAATCGTGACAAAAAGAATTTTGTGTTTTTGAGCAATAAAAGAAGTTGAGCTACCCTTGATAGTATAATAACTTTTTACAAATGTTGTGAAAGATATATTTGTATTTCATTAGATGTGAAGAAAATGAATAATTGCCCAAATAAGTGGATCAGGTAGATCAAAACGTCATGCCTTATATTTGTTGAAGTATGATTATCTTACGTCTTAGAACATTCAGATTAGAGTGTATTAGCGTTATATGAAATATGCTCAAGGATCTGCAGAGATATTCACTGTAGAATATCGCGTATATTGCTAAAGATCAATTTTAAGTGACTAACTGAACGATTTGAATGAAAAAAATGTTTTCATCATCTGAACAGCGTAAAAGTTACTAATAGATCCACTAGTTTTTAAATAATAACGTACAGGGGAATTTATTCATTGGCTAGCTGACTAATTGTTGGTCAGATCAGTTATTTGAAATTGAAATAGTCAATTTTTTAAATTGCTCGGATGAGGTGATAAAAAAACCCTTCTTTGAAATAATTACAATATTAAATATATTAACACAATCTGTTAATACTAGGTTAATTAAGTGCAAAGCCACAAAATATTCAACAAACTATATTTTATTTGGCAATGTATTTGCAAACAACGTTTTTATTAGTTTGGTTGTTTTCTGGGGTCTGACATCACTAGCATCATTATGACGTCAAGTGTCAGTTCATACAATTAATTGACATAAATGACCACTTTTATAACAATTTATTAATATATAATGTAATTAATATACAATTAGCAAAATTGTTACTCAATCAAACCCAAATATTAAGTTTTATTAGTTGTTTATGGAGATTGAATTATTATTATTTGATGTAGAAAATAAAGGTTCTTCTACACGACAATAAATTGTACAATAGTCTGGAAATTCTCTGTTATCACACAGTTGGCAACAAAGGAGATTCATCAAAGTCAGTTCAATATTTGGTTCATTTATTTCCTTCACAACCAAAGACTTCTGTTCGCAGACTTTGCCAATATTCAGCAAGGCTAGAGTTATTACTTGATAAATTTGCCATCGAACAGGCAAATTTGTCTCCTATTTGTCTCCTTAATATAAATAAAGGAGACAAATTTCAACAATTACGTTGTTTTTGAGAATTTATATATTCAAGTAAAGTATACATAAAAACTGAAGGAAATGTTTGGCTTTGTCAAAGACAGGTTAACTCAATAAAAGTACGCAATTAAATAATGTTAACGCATACTTTCAATTGATGAATATATTAGTATGATTTATTAATAAAGTGTATTTAAACACACGAATAAATGTGTACTGCTGTAAACAAATAATATATACCACAGGATGGTGAATATTATTCAGCGATTAATAAATATTTTTCTATTCGTATAATATGTAACTACCAATATTTAATTATAATTTTCTTATGTTATTAATTTCAACACACACAAGTAATATGTACTTACCACCGACTTGCGCAGTAAAGTGTTATTTAACTCCACAAAAGTATGGTGCCTTTAGATTGGGAGTTTATTATGTTTATTTATTTATTTATTTTTATTTATTCATAAGACGCCGATCGTCAAGATATGGGCGAATATGGATTTAGAATGAGTGTGATGAGTGTAGATAAGCGAATGTAGTCATTGTTACAAACTAAGGCCGACTATTCCTTAGAAAGTGTCATTAATTAATAGCCCAATGACAAATGAACAGCCGGTGGTTATCAGCTGATCCTTCTCAAAATGTATTATGACTCTGATTGGGATCGAACTGAGAACCTTTAGCATATGAAGCTGGGATTGAACCAACTACGCTACCGACCAATTATAATTTATAGAATTTACAGTTTTTAGGATCCACTCCATCGCCATACTGTTTTAGAAGATAACGTATTGAGTATGAAATGATCACATATAAATATGAACATTTTAAAGTAATAAAATTTGTCATCATTGTTAAATACCTTAAATAAAAATCATTAATCATACTTCCTTTTAAGATTAGCCGGTATTTAAACCATTGTCAGTTTTACTGCAAGTAGACATTTACACAGCAAATTGCACTTTGCTGGAATTACTTATCAGATTCGGATCTTTTACAAACATTATTGTTACCAATCGCTTATTTATTAATCGTTAAAAAAATGTTGTTTGTGTCTTATCATGTTAAATACTTTGCAATCCTTATTTAAGGTATCTTAACCTACAGTATAAGTAAGTTTATCGTAAAAATTCCATCCTTGAACAGTCATTATTCATTTAAATATACAGTTATTTAATTCACAGCTGAATCAATTACTCATTAAATGAATTTCTCTATTGGTACTCTATCGGTTCATAGCAAACAATTCTAAAAGATGTAAAGAAAGTTTGCTATCACAATAAGTTTTAATGAATCCTTAAAGTAAGATCCGATTTACTTGGACTTGCTTAGTGTTACTAAGATTACTCGAGTACTTCATTACTTTCTGTTGAAGCGGATTTCTTAATGGAATGGGACATGGTAGTTAATTCTACCAAACTCTCAAGTTTAGAAACAATGTAAGTTGGTGAAATTGATTCCCTGAATGAAGGAATTGTATTTTAGATGATAATGCCGTATTGTTTGGTTAGATAACTTTATAGAGTTCATTTCAAATACTTAATCAGACTTATCGTTAATAATGTTGAATGATAATAATAGAATAAACGTAAACGACAGTTAACAATTATACTAACCATGGTATTTTCAAGTACAGTAAAATAAAGCTCTTTATCATTTACCCTCTTTCATCATTTAAAATAATTTTCTTTTATGAGCTACAATTAAACGCAATTGAAGCCTGAGATAATTGACTTTAGTCTTTGTATAATGCAACTAGTTTTATTAATATACTAGTTGCATTAACTAACTAATTAGTTTTTTAATTAGCATAATACGTGTTGTTATGCTAATAATATATATATATACACAGTACAAGTAAACGTCACACAACACAAATTAATTACAATATAAGCACAAAATGCACAAATATATTACAATACAAGTACAAAATGCACAAATATTATGGTGATTGATTTCGGTGAACCACGTTCACCTTCCTCAGACCATAGGGATTCCCAAAACAAATTAATTACTAATTAATGATTAATTAACTATATATTAATATAGTTTTGGTAATTTTCTGATAATTACTACTAGAATTTGTTTACAAATTGGGAGAATTATTAGTTGAACATATGTTTTGTATCATTTTCAACTAACTATTACCACACACAAAAATAGATAAAACAAACTGCATGATTGGAATAAAATGAAATGAGTATATTTTTATTTAACTATTATAATACTTGACCAAAGTTACAAGTTTATACATCATGGGTTGAATACATTGAAACACCCAGAACAATGTTTTGTGTGTCTTCCAGATTACAATCACTAACTTCCTGATTCCTTGAACTTTGCAATAACTAACTCGTGTTAACTGTTTGACTTTGAACATACAAACTCCAGAATAATACTACTGACGACTCACGTAGTTTGGACTGTTTTATCGCATAAAGTTCTCTTGTTACGTAAAGTTATGAAATTATTGTTGAATTCACCCGATCGCAAATAATGATTTCCAAATAGTTTTGTTTATGACGTAAAATTCGAAACTATGGGAGTGTTTAGTACTTTAACTAACTGGGGTAGTTTCCATTTAGTTCACTTGATTGCTTCATTGAGAGAACACTTCTACAGTCCTTCAAGAGTGAAATAACTTTAAAAGAGGACCTGTTTACTTTTCCTTCGCCTTTTCATTGTCATTCCTGATTGTTGCCCCCCCCCCCCAAGCCACTCCTAACTTTAAGAGTTGTCTGTCTGGTTGTCCTTTTCATTTGGAGATTCGAACCTAGAACTCCACGGAGCCACAAATCAGAAATGTATATGTAAGATATTATATTTAACTTCGTCTTTGAGTTCTTTATTGGAAATTTATTGAAAGTATAAATAATTTTTAATTCTCAAATGCTCAAATAAAATAATTTAGTTTTGTTTCGTGTTTCCACCCAGGAGAAATAGATTATTTTATTGGATTATTTGAGAAATTTAAAATACTTATATTTTAAGATCTTGTATGTTTAAAAAAAATATATTTATAATTGTATCCCCTGAATTTAAAATGTACATTGTTTTTATAAACTTGAAAATATTTGTATATTAATGAAAACTAACGATTATGTACCCTTATATTTTGTTCTGAAGAATTCAACGAATTCCTTTACACTACCAGTGTGGTTGAAACTCATATAAACATTTTCCACTTCTTCTGTAAGGTTGATACAAAAACATAAAATGGAAATTCGTTAAACTCTACAGTGTGGTTATATATCATGTTATTGATAGCATATAAATATATATACTATTTATATTGAAATTGTCACTATGATCCTTTATTTTTAAATAAGGCACTGATATTCAAGGCCTATCTTTCTATGTATATCTAGGCTATTTTAGCACTCTTTTACCAATAATATATCTGAAATTTTTATGATTTTTCAAAAATAGTTTTTAACCCGATTTATTTAAGCAGCCATAACCATTTTTATAATTTTTGTATCTCATTCAACTTATACGCCACAATACAACAAAAAATATAACATCGAAAATAGAAAATCATAAAAATAAAAAACACTGATATACATAAATACACCAGTCTAATATGAAAAATATACTAAATAAATTTAACATCCAACCAAACATAAAAATAATGACATTAATAAATTATGTTCTGAAAACTTAATCTTTATTACTAACTAAAATGTTCTTAAGGAAATGCTGAACCAAGAAATCTATACAATATTTAGAGATCCAGTTATTCTATACAGTCCTTTTATATAAAATAAGATGAACGTGGTGGAATCACACAAACACAGGCTTGTTGCGTTCCAAGAACGACTTTTTCTAAGAATAAATCGTCTAATAAGATTATTTTTTGTGACACTCAAAGGCTCCTTTCATCACGAAGACTTCACTGTAATAACAGAAACAAAATAACTGAAATGACACAAAGGCTCTTTGTGAATTACTTGATGCAAAATTCAATACAACGGATTTGTTTTGTGTTCTATTGTACAATCATAAATGTTAGGAAGATTTGACTGTCAAAGTTGTGAGAAAGAATTTAGGAAATAATTCTACCACTCTCTAACATTATCCAAGCAATACGTATGTACAAATTTAGTTAGTATACATATATAATATCTTAAAAGTCTTCCCCCTCATTACCTTTTTTATGAAAAGAGACTAAGTGCTTTACTTCGGGGCATATTTATGTGACCAACTAAGGAGTTTTCTTATTTATGCAAATTTTTGCAAAAGAATTGGAGCAAGCTATATGTCTTATTTTTCTTAATAGTAAAATACATTTTGTCAGTGCATTGTCAATATTAGTGTCAAATTTGTATTTTATAAAGGGTAAAATAAAAGTTTTATTAATCTAAAACCGTATCTTCCAGGATTTAAGATTTTGAAACATTTAGACAGTGTAAAATTATATTTAAAAATACATTTTCTAGAACTTACTTAGATGTAATGGATAAAATATGTCTATAATTGTTTGTCGACTGTAGACATTTTTTCTAGCAATCATTGATATTAAGAATATTGTCAAGACAGATTTTTGCTCTCTTTTCCTTCCGCTTTTAACACAAATTATGTGTCGAATGACGAAAATTATGAAAGAGAATCTATAACACTTAAAATTATATTTTAAAGTAGGAAAAGAAGAATGTTTGATTTTCTTTTATTAGAGAGGGTACTAAAAACATTAAATGTAAACAGTATTTTAAATACAGTAATTTAGTTTGATTTTTTAAACGATTCGATAAATTGTAAGTTCATACCTTCAACATATCAAGCAATATTTTTCGTTTGTCTCAACTAGTTTCATTTTTATTTGAAACACTTTAAATTTGTTCCACGTAACTCACACAAGTAAACCTTTTTGGAGAGGGGGGTTTTATACAGGAGTTTCTCCAATCAGCTTTCATGTCGTCATTTCAACAACAAATAATGACATGAAGTAAGTCTTTAAAATGAACCAATATTGTGTTGAAAGTAGTTTTCCTGTCTTACAGATAGCCTTCCTACTACTGCCCTTTGGCAGTAACAAACCACAAATTGTTTTGAAGGGATTCTGCTGAGGTAATTATTGGTTTTGAAGTTTAGAGAACAATAATTTCCTCCCTCTGGTTTACCCAACAAACATAATAAGGTCAGTTAGAGTAATAAAATATAATTATTACTTATTATTAAATAATATGAAAATAACATATGAATATCAGAATAATGGTTCTTTGAATGTAACAATTTTGTTTGATTAAATCACTTAAAATGTGAAATAAAAATGTTTTAAATTGAGGATCTAATAATTAGTGCCTGATGGAGTTATTTTCTTTGCCATCCTCAAATATTATAATAATATAATTAACAAGTAATATCATAAACAATTGATTTTGTGTGTGTGCGTGGTTTTTTTTTATATACATCTCTCTTCATCCATATAGTGAACGCTTTGAGATAAGAATTCTTTTGAATAAAACTGATTGACGTGACATTTGGTCAGTTGGATTTAAAGTAATTGATTAGCTGATATTTTTATAAATTATACTGTTTAAGAAATATATATATTTCTTTTATTACACAATGCCTGATATAAATATTGAAATGGATAAATATATCTGGAAATGAATGTCATAATGCAATAGAAAATGAATTGAACAAAACTGCAAACCTTTAAGAACTTAATTCGCTTTTAAGCTTTAAAATAGAGAATTTTAATTTTGCAACCCTGTAAAACTTTAGTAATGTTTCAACTCACTAATATTTAATCCCTCTTAATAGTAATCTCTATACATTTAAATGCTGTCAAAAAAGTCAGCTGATTTTATTTCCGGTCCAATCGGCAGTTTTTCTCAAGTTTGGTGAATCGTTTAACAACCTGACATTGCATATTGCAGTCCTTGGTCATACAGACAGGCCGTTTCGTAATGAAAGAACAGATTTCATAACAAACTAACTTTAACTAATAATATTATTTATAAATACAAATAAATAAAGGAATATTTTACGTTTATTTTACTGACGTATAATCAATGTCATTAAACAATAAAACATGAACTTCATATTTATCATACAGTACAAGCAAACGTCACACAACACAAATTTATTACAATATAAGCACAAAATGCGCAAATATACTACAATACAAGCACAAAATGCACAAATATTATGGTGATCGATTTCGGTGAACCACGCTCACCTTCCTCAGACCAGAGGGATTCACAAAAGAATCCCTCTGATTCTTGATTCTTTTGTGAATCCCTCTGGTCTGAGGAAGGTGAGCGTGGTTCACCGAAATCGATCACCATAATATTTGTGCATTTTGTGCTTGTATTGTAGTATATTTGTGCATTTTGTGCTTATATTGTAATAAATTTGTGTTGTGTGACGTTTACTTGTACTGTATATGTACCAACTCGTATTATGCTAATTAAAAAACTATATTTATCATAGCATTCATAAAAACAGTAGGCCTTTTCTTGACATTCATTCTATGCTCTATCCAAAGACATAAAAACAGGTTGGTCATTTGTTGAAGCCGCTACTTTCGGTGCAATATTTCTAATGCATGGTTCCAACAGATGAAAATAAATATAAATAAAAATGTATTAAATAATAGGTTTAATGTAGTACACATATAAAACATATTTTTTATTTTAAAACATTTTATATTTATTACAGCTGGGGTGAACAAAATTCCTGTTAAATAGCTTGACTAAACATTTTTAGATACCGTATATTTATTTACAAAAAGAAGTGTCACAACTTTCAGACTTGTAGTAGTATTCCATTTTACTAGTAGTAGTAGTAAATAGAAGAGATTTTGACTTGTATTGAATTTAAGATGGGGCATGCATTTTAAAAACAAATATCTAAATTAAATGTCGTCATTAAGAAAGTAATCATTAGGTTGAAAAGAGTATTTCATTTTACGTAAACTTTAAGTAATTGTTCTACTTTTTAATGATTATTTTGTAAACCAGTAGGATTTTATTCAAGGGAATTTGTATATCCCTAAACAGTTTTCCATCGACCTACTAGTAGTGCAAATGGGGTTTCAAAATCTTTGTTATAATTTCCTCCATATTTCGAGTTTAAAAATTGTCCTCTTTCCTCTGTTTTCTATTGCCACTCTCGTTAAGGTGTTATATCATGGTGTTTTATTGAAACTATATTCAATTTTAAAACACATCTGAATGGATAACTCGTTTTAAATTGTTTTTATGCGATCAATCAACGGGTACATTATATCTGTATAAGGAATTGTATAACTGAAGGTCACCACAAGTTCAGGCTATTTTTAGTGTGCACAGAATGACAAGAAGCGTGGGGGTATGACCTTGGCAAGTTTTCTGAGAGGATCTTCAAATCAAAAAGAATTTTCAAATCAATGACCGTCAATCAAAGAGTAAATTTATTTCCTCCCTATAACAGTTGAATTCACCCAACAACCACAAAGCGATCAGCTGTTGGTCATTTCTACCTACATATTTAAATTAAAGCCCTTAGTTTTTAATCCACAAACATAAAACCCTTTCAACTTTGCAGGCTGTTAACTTTTAATTGGACCGGCTCTGAAGCGTTTAACAATATTGCACAGAGCTTATCTCTTGATCTGCATTTATTATATAATTTCCCAATCGTTCAGAATAGATGTTATGTTTTATTTATTTTGATTCTGTAGAGAACGAATTTATTGGAAACTTTATTACTTAACAGAAATTGATTAAAAAAACTATTTTACCGTTAAATTTTACCAGACTACTGCTGTTCACTTAATTGAACGACTCTTTTTTTTAATTTTTCCAACTTATTCACACTTGTTATTAAGCAATACAAAATCCTTGGCCATAGTCCTATAAATGTATGATTTGTAAACCTTTATTTTACTTTCATAGATATCATCCAGATAGTTTCTAGGGACGGTCATATATAATCTGTTATAAAGCTGTATAACAAACAATCTTGTTAAAAAGATACATTATATGTTATTTATTTACAGTAAAGTTCGAACAATTTGTGGAGGGAAACAAGCGGAGAGCTCGCCAAGGTTGATTTGTTAGGTCACCTGTCAGAACCACAAGTAAATAAATTACTGCTCGGAAAAGAATGTTTTAACCAACAATACTAACTAGTAAATTGTTTTCATCAATCACTTTTTACAAATGCTCTCTTACTCCCATTTCTAAAGTTGGGTGAAAATTCGTTAAGTTTGTAAATTGAAATACGTAAACACAATTTTAGTTTCCAGTTATAATTCGTTTCTTATTTTTTTTCCATTTTATTTACTGATGTCATGTATATTAAATTTGTTTTAGGCTTACACAAAAATGTTTCGGTGCCCACCGAATGATATGGTGACAATCCTCACTCTTCCCCCTTTTTTAACATGTTCCTTTTTCTGAAATCTTAGAGGACACTAAGTAATACAAGTGAACAAAATAATGAAAATAGTGGTTGTATTATAATACAACACTTCAAAATAATTAACACTTGCTATCAGAAAGTAATATTAACAAACAGCCGACAGTTAAATTAGTGAGTTTTTTATGTTTATTATTTACGTGTTACTCTTAGTTACCAAAAACCTGTACTTTAACATTGTTGGTATGTTTTACATCGAATAGAAAGTTCATTATTTATTGAATATTTTCTGTTAAATGTATTTAAGGATAATCATAATCAAATCATATAAGAGTATATTTTATTTGGTTTTTCATATCTCACTGAACAAACGTATAACGAACAATTCGTGATCAAAAACAAAACCAACTCTTCTTCCTCTTGTGAAATTATTTAGATGTGATAAATAATTTCACTTGAGCTTACCTACGGCTTTCAAAATTTCTTCAAAACTTTCGGGTGAACTGTTTTGGACTAGGCTCAGTTTTCAAAATTAAATATTTCTATGTAGCATGAATGGACAAAACTTAAGATATTTAATCAAACAGCTTAATTCCTACTGACGATTGCAATACAATTTATTTTGTAACTACGCAATAAAATATTTCTATGTAGCATGAATGGACAAAACTTAAGATATTTAATCAAACAGCTTAATTCCTATTGACGATTGCAATACAATTTATTTTGTAACTACGCAATAAAATATTTCTATCTATCTATCTATTGTAAGGTTTTTATAAAAAACATTAACGACTGATAAGCCATCTTCATATTATACCGAAAAATTCTAATCTGTGCTTACCAAATTTTGAGAAGTAAATTCCAATTTAACATGAAAACTACTCGTTGGAAATCTATTTTGAAAAGAACATTTTTTAACTAACACTAAGTAGCTGAACTGCAGTTTGTGTCTGAACTCACGCGTGGCACAAACGTTATTCTAGGTTGATAATATGGGCATAAATTACTAGTAACAAGTCCCAACTTACAGCCTCTGAAGAAGGTTGCTTGGACTTGTGTCGAACTAACTACCAATGTCCATAGCAGTGATGTTTATCTACAAAGCAGTGATTTTTATCTACATTATTCTATCCCTGAAGTACCTAAACTGTAACAGTGTTATCGAGTTGTTGCCAGAATTACTTCGTTTGATATACAACGTACAGTAATTTACTCGATGAGGTACGGGGAAATCCGCTTGAAAAGTGTTTTTAATTTGTTAAAATAATAATAAAATAGAACTAATAATAACACGTTAAAAATGTATAAGCAATAGCAAATCAAATATAACAGGCAGTATACCATTATTATAACATGTTCAATACCATTATTATAATCGAGCATTCAAAGAACTTAAACGTGGCAACAATGCAGGATAACGCGTTGCCATGTTTTTGTAGCATTTCCAACCTCCACATGGTTCCAGTAGGCCATTTAGTGTAAGAGCTCTCTGAAGTTAATTAGGGACATTCGATAAATAAACATATAATAGTTTATCTGTATTTTGCTCATGTATATTGTATTTTGAGTGGGTAGGTGGGTGATTAGTATCCTATGTCTGATATACTATAGTCATGCTTCATAAAACTAGATCTTATGTATCATTGTATCCTCAAGTTGAGACGTAACTATCAAAACCATCTGTTGAAACTGTCAGTCAAAGCTACTATTTTATAATAAATTAACTTAATAACACGTTGTGGTATATATTGTCTGAATTAATAATATTACTTAAGGAGAAATACAAACTAATATTAAGTTAACAGTTGTTTTCTTCTCCAGTAAAAACTCTATTCTAAATATTTTATTGCCAATGACGAATCACAAAGTGCCCTTTGAATATTGAGTTAATTAGAAGAGAGCTAATTACTGCTCTTCAACTGGAGTGAAAACTTCATTTCCTTTTTACAAACATTTGTTCTCCAAAGTGATTAGCTATTTATTTGCAATACAAAGCCTTTATCTGTATTAAAATTCCATCCACCAGTAACTTCAAAAACGTTAATTCCCTTTGAATATCGATGGCAGGTAATTTTAATTGGATTGAATGCCAAGCCAATCGTATATCAAGCGTTAAACAATATTTAACAGCGGTTTGTCTGTATTCAACATTTAATTTCACAAATCTATCAGAAAATATGAAATATTTCACTTTGCTGTTTGAATCACTTTTGAATAGTTCATGTTTGGTCAATTGTTATGATATTTTCTAATCTTTACATGATTAAAAAAACAAACGGTTCAACAAGTAACAAAATATTGTTTTTTTACACTTTATGCGTTGTACATCTTCAACGAATTCACTAATTATTTTAATTTGTAGAGATTGAGGTATTTACGACCAGTTTTACGTCTAATTACCATGTTTATATTGAAACTTTTTTTCTGGTTCCGGTAAGCAGTAGGCCAATGTTTGTAAAATCATTCATTAAATGTTGTATAGAAAATTACGACGACAGAATGTTCACCACTCCATTCTAAACATTACGTTGTGCCTAACTTTTTCCACTCCACTTCAGCCACTCCATTCTAAACATTACGTCCTCTTGGTTTAGGACGAATAAAATGTACCTCAGAGTAGTTGTTAGCCTTTATTTAACAAATTAATCAGCCATTATTATGTCAATCGAAACAACTTTTCTTATCTTTTAAATTTGTTGAAGTTTTTCACTGCAAATTCTGTAGAGTGTAGAATGTTCGTTTTTTTAATGCAGGTTCCACTTAAAATGTTTATTATTTCGATTTTACAGCACTTGCTAATGGCATGGGGTGTGATTTCTAATCATCATTTCGCTTATTTTAGGTTTATAATTTTAAACCGTAATAAATTATTTCATAATAATTACCGTCTGATTAGAAATTCGATATGAAATATTATTCATTAATGTGACGAAATATGACCAGCATTACCTAAAGTAGTTCTATCCATTTTGTTCATCCAAAGTGATGTAAATATATGATAATTAAGGGAATCACTTTTACAACTTACTTTCTTTCTCAACTTTAGAAGTTTTTTTCAATAGACTTTACCACCGTAAGTCCCATTCCATTAAGTAATCCTCTTCAACAGCAAGTCTAATAAATATTTAATTTACTCGAGAACTTGGTAACATTAAGTAAGACCAAATAAATAGGCTTTTACTTTAGCATGCTTTAGTACTTAAAGTACAAGGAGACCTTCTTTACATTATTTTAGAATTCTTTGTCATTTCACTAAACTTTGTCTATTCTGGTAAAAAGTTTTATTTAATAATTATCAATTAGTTCTATCGTAAATAAAATAGATATTTACTTAAATTATTTATTTCAAGAATGGGATATTTTAAAAATAAAACATAATAGTATTGTAAATGTAACCTTAAATAAGGGTTGTATTTTGTTACAAAATATTTTTGATATGAAAACAAACAAAACTTTTTTTAAGTGCGTAAATGAACTATGTTTATGTGACAACAGCATTTGGAAAATTCCTCATCTGATGTGTAACTACATGAAAATACACTATTGTTTGGGTTGATGCCTTTACGTGTTGTGTTACTGACAACGGTTGAAATACCATTTAATGTTATCAAGAGGGTATGATTTAATTCTTTCCCATAAATTTCGCCTATTTTATTTTTACTTTGAAAAATTAAATTGTTTAAAAAGCAGTTTACACAGATTTATTTAACTCTAGTTTATTATAATTCAGCTATATTATCTTTGATCTTTTATTTTTTTAATTTCTCTACCATCTATTTCATAATCAAAAGAGGAAGTATTTAATCAATTTAAAGCGTTTATTTGAATTGGGTGAATGTTAAATATATAAAATAAATATATATGCAATAATGTAATGTATAATATGTACTACTTGCATTTACATGGTTTTATAACTAAATTAAGATCATACTTTTTAACGAAGTTTTGAATTAATCGCAATGGTTTTCGTACAAATTTTGTTTTCGTACAACCTGACCATAAAAATAAAATAAAAACGCTGGAATGCAAAATAAGCATGAAATATTGGTTTATTTTGGATCACTACTATAAGTTACTTAATATGAAAACTATGTAGATGAAATAAAATTACACAAAAAAAATAAGATTTACTAATTTCCTTGTACATAATGGGCCACGCTAATCACGTAGGTTCATATTTTAATGCACCAAAATAAGTGTAGACTACGTAAAAATACAAAAAAACTGTAATATTTTAGAACTGTCTAATAAATGTCGCATAGCTCTATGACTGAATGATAAATTTGATAAAACTAAATCGAAAATGCATGGTTCATACAAAACACTAATTTACTCTTCAATGACAATGTTTTTGTTTTTATTAAATTTAAATGGATGAATTATTTCTATAATTAATTCTTGGTTGATATTATTTATCTTTAAGTAAGCGTTTTGCTTTAAAAAATGATTTTCATCAGGAAGTATATCATGTAAGTTTAAAATGGATCTTAATCAATAAGACCTTAAATTTAATGTCACAAGTTTAACAGTTGACTTTAACAGAAGAGGAAACAAGAATGAAGGGAGAACTTCCATTGCCAAATGGTTTGAAGCAATCAAGGAAATGTAAAAGTTTCTATCCCGAGTAACTTTCAGAGATATTTTACACCGAATAGTTTTAATGAAATCAGATTATGTAAAACTTCATAGACGTATTTTGTCTTACGAATCAAATCATCGACACGAAACTTGATTGATACAATTTTTCATATTGATAGTGTACAGTAAGAGCATATGCTAGAGGGTAAAATATTTGCCAGGGTAATTTATTAATAATTCTACGGGTTTAAACTCTATAATTTTGTAGGTTTAAAATAATGTGTTTAAAACGCATTATCTACTAATTTATTCAATACTAGAAAATATAAAGAATGTTAAGTCTATGGTTTCGTATAAAGTTTGTAATTATGAAATTATAATAATGTTAAATCTTCCAGTTTTCTCACTGAAGTAACTGAATAAGAATCAATTTATTTTCTTCAAAGGTTACAAATACATTATAATATTTGCAAGGTTTCTTATCTGCTAATTTAAAACTAAAATATGAACTACTCAAACAAAAACCTTAGATTCCCTCAATAATTTCCAAGAAAATATTAAGACCTCTTAAGGCCTAATAGTAGGGCTGAACTTCAGTTGTGCCTACTGTTGGTATTGAGTGTCACAATTGTTTTTTAAAAGAGAGTGGTTTGGATGAAATAGTGCTGTAGAATTAGATTAGTTTTTTGTTTATTTTTGAGTACTTTGTTATGCTGATTGAGAATATTAAATCTCTGACTATTTTAGTCTGAACACATGTGGGTGAAATAAGTATTTTCTAGTTTGGCTAGAAAAATTAAATTGTATTAATTAATGTTACAATTTTATTTTTCGTTCTTGTTTGTATCTTAAAATTGTTATGGTATGTTTGTGATTACTGTGTGTAATAATGATTGTTATTTTATTGTAAGCTATTTATGTTAGATTGTAGTGCATCGTCTGCGGACGTCATAGAGAGCGGTATGTTGGCTGCATGGAACTTTATTGTAAGAACTGGACTCAGATTTATTTTTAGTTATTTTTCGTTCTTTTTTCTCGCAACACTGACCAAGTACTGGAAAAAGGTCAGTGTACATTTTCCAAAGTGTATGTTAAAAAAATGTTACTATTTGTTAAGAGATGGAAAATAAATTCATTCATTCACTTTATTTTGTTGTTTACAATTTTTTTAATTAAAACATTGAGTAACCCTATGGGTGGTGGTGAGTATTAAATATACACGTATTAACCCCCAACCTTCCATACATTGCACTGGTACTAGTGGCTCATCAACACCGTACGTGTGTGGGTGAGTGGGAGTATCATCACAACAGTACGTGTACGAGTATGGATGCACACGTATAGAGATGATGAACCAACCATAAACCATACACAGCAATACCTCCGTAAGTGAATATGTGAGTGGGTGATTATATTTTGAGATTTATATCTTACACTAGAGGAAATTTTTTTAAAGTTGTTTTTACTACGTATATTTAAAGAACATTTTTATTGCATTTGGATTCAACTGAACTTTATTGAAACTACTAAAAAAAATACAATTTTAATTATTATTTTTTAAAAACGTATAATGTAATTTCTAGGTGTTTAGTATTGATGAGAAATCTATTGATGTTAATTTAATATTAGGCAATAATAAGTAAATATTATTTAAATTACTTCTATTCTTATAAATTAATTTTAAAATATCCATTGTTTCAAATTAGATTTATTTATCTAAGGTTACGAAAATACACGATCCCCAAGTTAAAAATATTCTTATATATCCTAGCCCGAGTTACTTGATCTGCAAGATATGAAAAGAGTTCCTTAACTTAAAAATGAGTCTCGTCTAGCTTTCTACTGAACTTTAATTCATTTTGGTGAAAATCAGTTAAGAAATTGAAAGCGCACTGAAAGGAGGCTACAAGTACAAAAATGTAATAACAAACAACATGCTCCCACTCTAGTGTCTGGAGAACACAAGTTATTGAATTTCATTTTGAAAGCATCCAAACAATAATTTGAATCCAGACGAAATAATTGCTTTCATTCGCTTTCTCTCTTAAATTCCGTGTAAAACTTTAATTAAATGTTTTCACTGAACATTTCAGACGTCATTAGAATATTTCTAAATATATTATACAAATATAATATAAAGCTGAAAATAAATTAATATTTTTTTTATTTATCTTTTCTGTTTAGTATTTATTTTTTATATATAAAAATATCGCGTATAAATTCCTATATTTATTTATATTATTGGATTTGTTACCATTTATTTGTATTGTATAACGTCACATCACCTTCTTCTAAAACTTTAAAATTGATTCAATTTAACAATAAATGAAATAATTAAATAATGAGTGGACCCTTTTCCCTTTTGACATTTAAAGGAATACTCGTATTAACAATTAATTGTATAACATCAAACCTTCCAAAAGCAAGTTCTACGAAGAATGGAGAATCAACAGAGTTTTCTCCTTATTCCTAAATTATTTTTAATATAATTTTTTTTATTTCAGTGGACACACACACGCACACACACACACACACACACACACACACACACACACACACACACACACACACACACACACACACACACACACACACACACACACACACACACACACACACACACACACACACACACACACACACACACACACACACACACACACACACACACACACACACACACACACACACACACACACACACACACACACACACACACACACACACACACACACACACACACACACACACACACACACACACACACACACACACACACACACACACACACACACACACACACACACACACACACACACACACACACACACACACACACACACACACACACACACACACACACACACACACACACACACACACACACACACACACACACACACACACACACACACACACACACACACACACACACACACACACACACACACACACACACACACACACACACACACACACTATAAA
The DNA here is from genome assembly GCA_035578905.1 of Stictocephala bisonia. Taxonomy (NCBI): domain Eukaryota; kingdom Metazoa; phylum Arthropoda; class Insecta; order Hemiptera; family Membracidae; genus Stictocephala; species Stictocephala bisonia. The sequence goes on along the minus strand of JAQJVL010000687.1, from coordinate 17,799 downwards.
ATGCATAGAGTGAATGTATTACATTCAAAATAGAAATTTATTACATTCAAACAGTTTTATTTACTTTACAATCTACGAGTTAAAATATTCAAATATTATGTATTATCGTTAAGTATCCTAAAGTTAAAACATCCAAATATTATGTATTATCGTTAAGTATCCTAAAGTTAAAATATTCAAATATTATGTATTATCGTTAAAAAATATTCAAATATTATGTTTTATCGTTAAGTATCCTAAAGTTAAAATATCCAAATATTATGTATTATCGTTAAGTATCCTAAAGTTAAAATATTCAAATATTATGTATTATCGTTAAGTATCCTAAAGTTAAAATATTCAAATATTATGTATTATCGTTAAGTATCCTAAAGTTAAAATATTCATATATTATGTATTATCGTTAAGTATTCTAAAGTTAAAATATCCAAATATTATGTATTATCGTTAAGTATCCTAAAGTTAAAATATTCAAATATTATGTATTATCTTTAAGTATCCTAAAGTTAAAATATTCAAATATTATGTATTATCGTTAAGTATCCTAAAGTTAAAATATCCAAATATTATGTATTATCGTTAAGTATCTTAAAGTTAAAATATTCAAATATTATGTATTATCGTTAAGTATCCTTAAGTTAAAATATTCAAATATTATGTATTATCGTTAAGTATCCTAAAGTTAAAATATTCAAATGTTATGTATTATCGTTAAGTATCCTAAAGTTAAAATGCTGCAACAAAAAACCTCAGAAAATGTTATGGAGTTTCAAATTATAGAATATCTATGCTCTCTGGGACCATATAAACTTCAGCTTTTCAAGTGACTCGAATGGAAGTTTCCAAGAATACAAATCATCTAATAAGATCTTTTTGACACACTCAAAGGTTCCTTTCATCACAAAGATTTAGTTATAATAACACAAACACTAAGATGTCTCAGAGGCTCTTTGTGACTGGGACGATGCAAAACTCAATACAAAGGACTTGTCTTTGTTCGTCATTCTTCATTCATAAATAAGGTATGTTGTGTGCTCGTTCGTCCACAGAGTCAAAGCGAGCTCATCAAAGCCAGAAAAACAAATCTAGAAAAAGATGGTATTTTAAAACATGAAATGTTTTATAGAAAGAGGTTAAATTTTTTTTGATATTATTATTTGTACAGGTAAGGGGTTTTTGTTAAAAAATAAACTTTACAGTTGCATTTATCAATGGATATTTAACTGGACGTGAGGCAAACTATTGGTAGTCGACCACGAATCCTGCGTGTACTCTTCTAGCTTCCATAGAGCTGACCCGAGGTAAACAAGTATTTTATGAGGGTTGTCATCGACCAGCCAATTGCCAGTGTGTAACAACAGTACGCACAGGAGGTTTTTAGCTACTAGCCATGTGAAAGCGTAGCTATGAAAGCAAGAAACAAAAGTGAAAAGCCAGGCCGAGTCGGACGGAGTCAAGCAACATTGAGCATAGCTGTCCCTTGGAAAGGTAACAGTCTGAGCGTTCCCGTCCTTGCACGCAGCCCACCTTTCCGGTCACTGGTGGTGGTTCGGGAGTCACCATTAGGTGGTACACAGGTTAAGTGTTAGAGAGGTCTTATTAACTGGTCTTCACCTAGTAAAATAAAACATTCTTTAACTTTTTTTATCCTTAATTTAATGAATCTCCCGATTTGAAATGAGCGTGCTTAGTACCGTTTGAGTAAAGGCCTGGCATTCGGTGTTGTTAATACAGTACCACATTTCGACTAGCGATCCATTATAATATGTAACGGAAAATGATATATTATGTTTCTGCTACAATAGGAAAGTAGGAAATAACAACTCGTTCAGTGATAGTACCTCCTTTCAATTAATTAAATTAAACAGTACGATATATTTACAGCTTATAATAATAACCCACCCGCCCATACACATGTACAATGGTATTTACCACCCACCCGCCCATACACACGTACAATGGTATTGGCCCACCCACCCGCCCATACACACATACAATGGTATTGGCCCACCCACCCGCCCATACACACATACAATGGTATTGGCCCACCCACCCGCCCATACACACATACAATGGTATTGGCCCACCCACCCGCCCATACACACATACAATGGTATTGGCCCACCCACCCGCCCATACACACATACAATGGTATTGATATGTAGTCTTAACCACTCAGTATGTAGTCTTAATAATAACACTAAAAATTAATATACATGAATATACTCGTACACACACAAGAATCTAGTATCTAATACACAACCAACTCCGTGACCTGTGGAAACAATTAAGACTGTAAATACCCACAAAAAAGTTCACCTAATGGAAGCTGGTGAACTCAAAACTGCTCCAGACCTCCAACAGGTAAGAGCGACTCGAATCTAGTTCCAAACACCAAACCGGCAGAGGTTCCCTAACAACGAGGAGATTCCAAGGTGGAAACTTAACCCAACGGTCAACTGTGACCGTACCACCCCGACCAAGCGGAAACCTTCCTGTATCTACGCTTTGATCGGTCCTGAACGTGAACATCAGCTCAAGACTGGTCAACTCTCTGGCCATGAACTTAGTTGTGCAATATAAAATGAAATGAAATGAAAAATGGCTTTATTGGAGGCGAAGTTAGGACTATAGAGTCCTCTCTACCACTTAACCTCAAATACACATTGTTAGATATATTTTTATATTGTATTCAAATATCACAAATATATAAACAATAAGGAACAAACATTTCTAAGAAATTATAAGCAATAAAAAGTGTATGGTCATAAAAAGTTTACTCGGACACAAAGTTATATATTCATACGAGCAGGTTATTAGACGTATTTGTAGATAACGAATTGAATGTGACAGCCCTGCAAGGTATCCAGGCGTTGCTATCGTTACGGCTGGTTAATATCGTCATCCTGTTGGTCATAGCATTCTTGGCTTACTCCTAAATCAAACATTTTACTATAAGACTGCAATAATGTCAAGTTTGGGGATTCATAGTATGTATTAGAAGCTTGTCTAGCAGTAGTATAAAATACAATAGTTATGTGTCAGTAAAATAAATTTCGAGTTGACGTAACAAAGGCTGTATCCAGCAAATTATTATGTTATTCTTTACATTAACATAAATGTAAATACGTGGTATTTTCTGACACAAGTGTACAGTAAAATCACAAGTGAAATTAAGTGATAAGCCGTTGTTAAATATTGTTTAACGCTTCCGATGCGATTGGCTTGACATCCAATCCAATTAAAGTTATCAAAAACTGTTTTCAAAAACTGTTTGTTTAGCCCCTGAACTGTTTTAAGATTATATAAAAATAAAAATAAATTACCTCTGTCAACAGTTCAAATATATTATAATGAGTATAATATATTATATATCAAATATATTATATACTCATTATAATATATTTGAACTGTTGACAGAGGTAATTTATTTTTATTTTTATATAAAGTTATCAACCATTGATATTTAAAGACATAACCAATAGTAGAAAATCACTGGAGGGTGCAATTCAAATACGGATATAGGCTTTGTACTTTAAAACAAATAACCAATCACGTGGGAGGATAAATGGTTTTAGAAAGAAAATAGTGTGTTTACTCTTGTTAAATTTCTTAGGGTTATCAATCAGGTTAATCTTTTAGAACAAATCAAACGTTCGACAGGCTACCCAAAAGTCATTATTATTATTGGCAAGTATAAGAAGCAAAGATGGGGGAGAAGATATTAGTTAATATATGAGAAAGTAAACAACTACTAGAGGAAGAATTATTTATTATAAATAGGGCTGATAGGATTAAATAATGAAAGGCTCTGGAATTATTCTTCTTCTAGGTAAAGTTAAGTGATACATTACAATTATTTTATGAACTATGAACACCGGTCCTTACTTAGGAAAAAACTAAGAGAATTCGTAAATGGTTTGGCTCATGACCCACCACAGAAACTGTTCTTTGTGGATAACGTAATACACGACAGGATATATAGCACTAAAGGTTGTACCAAATAGCACACATTAAACATAAATGTTCGTATAACAATGATAAAATAGTTTCGTACTACAATATAACGTCTACACCATAAAATGATAGATAATGAAACTTAAATAAGACTTAAATAAGTGGCATGGAAGAAAATTGTAAGTAAACCACAGCTAACTGTTTTGGAAACAGAAGAGTTATCACCTCTTAGCTCAGAAAGCCTCTCCCATTAATCACATTCCAGACAGATTAATTATCTCATTTTTACATGTCTACTACATGTTAAAAATGTTCTGTTTGCTTTATTTTTATAAAAGAGATTTAAGTAAGATACTTAATTAATGTTTCTAGTTTACGCTTATAATCCAAAGAGGTAAAAGGTAATATGTTATTATACACTCTTTGGATATCTATTATATACTCTTTGGAGGCTACAATTTAACACTTTACAGTTATTAGGTGAGAGTATAAGACTCTTTGAAAAATGTTTATAAATTTAAGAAACAAACCAGAGTGAGTTGTTTGTTCATTTTGAACTGAGTTTAACAACATAACCTAATGGTTTTTGTTTATTTTGTTTAGTTACTTAGAACTTTTCTTAAACCACGTTATTAAATATACATTTAAAATCCTGTATACTTGTAAATTTAATATATTTATCAAGGTAGCATTCCAAAATGTACAATTAAAATATTACAAAGACTTCAACAAGTTTCAACAATATTAGAAAAAACTTGGGAATAAAATTTACCAGACAGATGAATTTATTCTTATTTAGTGTGGGAATTAGTATTTGTTTTCTCAATCAAATCGCTATACGAGCTCATGTGTATACATTTCAAACCACTAAATAATTTATTAATTACAATATTATTATTATTTATAAAACTAATATGCATTAATTAAACTTGTTACGCTAGGTGCATATTACTTGGACATTAAATACTACATTTGGCTACACACTTATAAACAATTTACCTGAGATAAAGAGTTCACATTATTCCCAGTTCCATTAAGAGCCATTTATATTTCTTGCAGTACGTAAACACAATCCTTTGTTATGTTAAGGAGTCCAAGTGCTCGCTCTTGGAGATTAAATGTGAATGTAAGGGAGCTCTTTCAGAGAGACTTAGTCAACACCACCGAGGTCTTTGTTAAGGGTTGAGGGTATCACGTGAGCTCCTTCAGAGAGACTTAGTCAACACCACCGAGGTCTTTGTTAAGGGTTGAGGGTATCACGTGAGCTCCTTCAGAGAGACTTAGTCAACACCACCGAGGTCTTTGTTAAGGGTTGAGGGTATCACGTGAGCTCCTTCAGAGAGACTTAGTCAACACCACCGAGGTCTTTGTTGAGGGTTGAGGGTATCACGTGAGCTCCTTCACAGAGGCTTAGTCAACACCACCGAGGTCTTTGTTAAGGGTTGAGGGTATCATGCGAGCTCCTTCAGAGAGACTTAGTCAACACCACCGAGGACTTTGTTAAGGGTTGAGGGTATCACGTGAGTTCCTTCAGAGATACTTAGTCAACACCACCGAGGACTTTGTTAAGGGTTGAGGGTATCACGTGAGTTCCTTCAGAGATACTTAGTCAACACCACCGAGGACTTTGTTAAGGGTTGAGGGTATCACGTGAGTTCCTTCAGAGATACTTAGTCAACACCACCGAGGTCTTTGTTAAGGGTTGAGGGCATCATGCGAGCTCCTTCAGAGAGACTTAGTCAACACCACCGAGGTCTTTGTTAAGGGTTGAGGGTATCACGTGAGTTCCTTCAGAGATACTTAGTCAACACCACCGAGGTCTTTGTTAAGGGTTGAGGGTATCACGTGAGTTCCTTCAGAGATACTTAGTCAACACCACCGAGGTCTTTGTTAAGGGTTGAGGGCATCATGCGAGCTCCTTCAGAGAGACTTAGTCAACACCACCGAGGTCTTTGTTAAGGGTTGAGGGTATCACCCTTATATATCTGTAGCAAACAAATTTATTTGTAAAAGAATATAAATTTATATGCTAAAGATGTAACGCACGTGATAGCAACAACACTTAATAGAGAGCTTGATGGATGCAATTAAGTGGCTTTGATGGAATTCACGTGATATTCTCAACTCTTATCAAAGGCCTCGGTGGTGTTGACTAAGTCTCACTGAAGGAACTCACATGAAACACTCAATCCTTAACAAAAGCCTCGGTGCGTGTTGACTAAGTCCCTCTAAGATTTGTAATTTTGTCCAAAGACCACAAGCTAAATTCTTAGCCTGAATCAGCTGTTTAACTTTGTAGGCTCTTGATTGATTAAAATCGAATAGAGTCAAATTTGAAGGTGTACGTGACTACCCTGTTTCTTCTTTAACCAGACTTCAGAGTGTTAACATCTTGTTGTAAAGTGATTAACCGAAATAACTATTCTAGGTAAGAGTGATTGCAAAGTACAAAAGAATTAAAGTGATTTATTTTGAAGCAATAATATTTTTATTTGCGGCTAGTTTTTAATATTTCTTTAAATAAAGTTTTAATTTATTTTGAAGAGAATACTATTTTACTTTGAGTTCCTGAATAAGTAAGTACTTTTTAGAGTACTTGAGAGTTTAGATCTAAATCAGGCTTGAATCTTAAGCAGTTAAATTTTTAAATAATTATTTATGCCTCAGACATTGATTTTATGTAGTGGAGGATTTAAAAGTGGTACAGTTAAAAGACAATTAGTCAACATCCACCGAGCTCTCTGTTAACGGTTGAAGGTATCTCGTGAGTTTCATCAAAGACACTCAACATCCACCGAGCTCCCTCTTAAGGGTTGAAGGTATCTCGTGATTTCCATCAAAGACACTTACTCAAAATCCACCGAGTTCCCTGTTAAGGGTTGAAGGTATCTCATGAGTTCCATCAAAGACACTCAACATCCACCGAGCTCTCTGTTCAGGGTTGAAGGTATCTCGTAAGTTTCATCAAAGACACTTACTAAACATCCACCGAGCTCCCTGTTAAGAGTTGAAGGTATCTCGTGAGTTCCATCAAAGACATTCAACATCCACCGAGCTCTCTGTTAAGGGTTGAAGGTATCTCGTGAGTTTCATCAAAGACACTTACTCAACATCCACCGAGCTCTCTGTTATGAGTTGAAATTATCACACCTTCTATAGTCATCTCGATTATTTGTTCGTTTGCACACAAATTACTAGATACGTCAGCATACAGTGTTAGTGTTTAATAGAATGTTAACGATATTAATATGTGTAATGTTGTAATTATTCAAGTACAGATTCTAATACCAAAAACCGATGAATAGTATTCAAATTTGTTACACTTTATTAAATATTTATGCCACCATTTCAGTGGTTCCTCAATTTGTTGTTTATCCACTTTACTAACAGTATTAGTTGCATTATGTTTTATAGTTTAAGTCCATATTCTGTAGTTATCACCAGGTAACTTATCTCACAAATAGAGTGGTGATTGTGAGATAGAAAAAAACATCTTCAACCAAACCCTTTCAAGGGTTCATGTACTGTTGCCACCTTATAAAATATATATTAATGTGTTCTAGTTTAGTAATTCCTTACAATTCTTCCAATTTATACTTGTGGATTAGTTTTTATATATTATTTTAGCCATTAAGCTTACTAACAAAATTAAAGATTGGTTAATAGAATAAATATAAATGCAAAAGTTGAAGTAAATCAGGTGTAGATATCAGGCTTGGCTTAGTACGCTGGCAGTAAATAGAGGATATATTGGCGTTGTTAGCACATGCTCCTAATGGTTGTAGGTCACCCTTGGACATATTTTAAATGTGGATCTAATTCGTAAATATTCGCTATTTATATTTTTTATTTCTCTCATGAGTGTTAACAGACGAAAAATAAGAAATGTTGGTAATAAAATATAAGTTAAAATTTATTAAAGTAATGAAATGTATTAATTTTATTTCTATATGTTAAAATTGCATACTTGTCTGCTTGTTGTTGGAGTAAATGTTAAAATTATTTTCAGCGAAAAGAATAATTTTTTTAATTTTGTTTATAATTTTTTTTAATTCAACACCATTATATATGTTCAGAATATAGACCATAGCAACAATGAATTAGTCAGTAGTGCTGGTTGAAACAGTATTTTGGCAAATAAAAGAGGGCAACTGTAATTTATTTACATCTGGTCTTGATAGCAAAGCCAATAAATAACAAGTCACTTAGTACTGCTTCTTTTTTATTTTATTAGTTTAAAAATTAAAACATATTTTGCCAAGGATAGTTCTATACATTCTATAGAAAAAATTTAATTTATATTTTGAATATTTGTAATATATAAGAAAAGTTAATTGAACAATTGAAAAATATTAGTTGTTTAACCTTTAAACAAATTGAAACATTTTTTTCACTGTTTAGCTTTTATCGATGAGTTTTTTTTTAATTTACAAGATATGACTATTATTACTAATTTATCTTTCTTTTAAGGTATTTAGATTGATGTACTGTAATAAAATATACTGAAAGTTTTCTGATTATTTCGAGCTTAGAAAACTAATTTTCGATCAGGGTAAATCAGGGTAAATTTACTATCAGATAAATACATACTCACAGAAGAGCACCAACCTTACACGATTGTTTCTTTCAACAGAAATATTATTTACGTACTAAATCTAAGAAAGACGTCTCATAGACATGAATGTAACTTTCTTGACAAAACTAAATAAATGTTAGAACGTCTTCCCTCACCAACTTGTCAGGCTTTGTGAGGTTTTATTTGCGTCTAGGAAAGTATGGATTACTTAATGTATTTTATTTATGAATGAAGAGTTAGAGCTCAAAGACAAGCATTTTGTATTGAGTTTTGCATCATTCCAGTCACAAAAAGCCTCTGAGACATCTTAGTGATAGTGTTATTGCAGTATCACGTCTTTGTGATGAAAGGAGCCTTTGAGGGTGGCAAAAAGATTAGATGAATGTATTCCTGGAAACTTTCATTTGATACACATGAAAAGCTGGAGATTATATGGTTTTAAATTAATAAATTCAAAGAACAAAGCTATTCTTAGATGAGAAACCTCTGAATATCCTGATTTTGCCTTGACCTTTGTTACTTTAACTATTTTTAGACGGAGTACACTTCTATCTCATGTGATAAATGTACATTTGAAACACAATGCACACTCAAGGTATTAAATTAATAAATTCATATTTCCTTTCCTTTCAATAAGCAATTTTCAACTACGAAAAGTTTTGAAAACATCGTTTTTCCGCATTGTGCTATCGAAAAGGACATAATATTAAAAATAGCCTTATCATATTGTGTTTTAATTTTTCTTAAAATGTTTTCATACATGAAACGACAAATAATATACAAACCTTGAGTGTTGTCCACCTGTAAAACAATGACTTCACGGCATGTCTGTACCGAGTCTTCGAAAAGCTCTGAGGGTTATTGTACTCTCTTCACAAGGGGGTAATCACGTAACGCCCCATCTTTTCATTTTTTTAAATCTTAACATTCTTAGAAGGTACTGCCCCCTTTCTATCCCTATCTTTACTATACAAAATTCAAATTAAGTAGTGGATTTTTTGTCCTTATCCTCCCCTAGTGTTAACCCATGAAGAGAATCATAATAGTCTCCAAAAATTGTTTCCTAAATATGAACTTGTAACATTTTTTGATGTATAAACTTAATAAATGTCATCTACACCCTTGTATTTCCGGTAATACTTTTAAATTAGACACAAATCTATCATACGTCTTATTTTTAAGTGTAAATATATATAATTTTCGAGTTTTATATTATAAAAGATTCCTGTAATAATCTGTCTTCAGTTCTTCCAAATTGCATTAAATCACATTGCAATTTCATGCCTTATGGTGGACTTATATGATAGATAAATTAAAGTGTTAAACCTATTTATTAAGTAATCTTAAAATAAATAATCAAGTCTAAACGTCAAGAAAAAAATACACAGTCAAAGCATCGATTGTTTCATGTATCACATAAGAAATCTATGTCACTAACTATATGAATGTGGTGTTGATAAGTATGTACTCCAGATTTACTTATAAAGATAATTCTCTATACATTATATAATGTGTGTAGAACAACGAATGCACTGATTATCGACTCTCAAGATTGACTGCTCAAAACAATCTATAAAAATATGTTCTTTATGTGTTGTAGGAAAACAATCTTGCATAGTTTGCTTACAAACCTATTCTATGCTACTCTGATTTTGTCAACAGTCCAATAAAATGGGTCAATAACTTTTCTGCTGTTCAATAAAATGGGTCAATAACTTGTCAGCAGTTCAATCACATGGGTTAATAACTTTTCAGCAGTTTGAGATTACATGGGTAAATAACTTGTCAACAGTTCAATTACATGGGTCAATAACATTTCAACAGTTTAATCACATGAATCAATAACTTTTCAACAGTTCAACCACATGGGTCAAAACTTGTCAACAGTTCAATCTCATGGGTCAATAACTTGTCAACAGTTCAGTCATATAGGTCAATAACTTTTCAACAGTTCAATAAAATGGGTCAATAACTTTTCAACAGTTCAACCACATGGGTCAATAACTTGTCAACAGTTCAGTCATATAGGTCAATAACTTTTCAACAGTTCAATAAAATGGGTCAATAACTTGTCAACAGTTCAATCACATGGGTCAATAATTTTTCAGCAGTTCAATCACATGGGTCAATAACTTTTCAGCAGTTAGTCCACAAAATACTTATCTGCTGTTAGAAAAAAAACAATGTTTCATAAGTTCTAAATATTGCTCACTTAGTGAACTTTAATCGATCTCTAAACATTGATAAAAAATAAATAATTGATTGTAGAAATGTAGTTTGTAAACTTGAGCATACAACTTGAAATTAACAGCCTTTCATCAAAATAAACCAAAGAGAACACTTCAACATGTAAAAATTAAACGATTAAACTGTCTGGACTTTAATTAATGTTGGAGTGGTTGTTTGAGCAGAGTTATAACTTCTTTTTCCAAAACAGTTAGCTTAGCTGAATAAGTTGTTTACAGCTTTGTTCTAAGCTACTTTCTACAGTTTGTCTCAATTATTTCTCATAATATAATTTTGAAATGTTTTCAAATATATATGTATATATATTTGAATACAATCGATTTATTTATGTTGCTATCGTTCACGGATATACACCGTTCAAACTTGCTATTCAATATAGTATTGTCTTATACCAGTAACTAAAGGCGAGTGAAAAGATGGGCCTGTTAATTTCCACGCAAAAGTCGATCGGTGTTTATGTATGATAAGAGAAAATTATAATGTATGCCTTGTGTTTTTCTAAAAGAATAATAACTTCAAAACCTTCCATTTTAATTTTCCTATTAACTATATTTACTGTAAAAAATTCTCCTTCAAAAGAATTGTTTCATTTCTCATGTAATAACTATTTTATTCGCCTTGCTTACTTGCAAATAAAGGCTATTGAATAGCCTGTATAAAATCTGGTTGGTTTTAAAAGATTTAATTACTGAACTTCAACTACAGTGAACACTTCACCTAAATTTACAACCAATTACTCTCTCAAGTGATTAGCTATTTGTTTTCAGTGCAAAGCCTTAATCCGTATTAAAATTGCACCCTCCAGTGATTTTCCCCAAACGTTCATCCCTTTGAATATCAATGGTTCATAACTTTAATTGGATCGGATGCCAAGCCAATCGTATCTGAAGCGTTAAACAGTATTTAATAGTGGTTTATCTCTCAATATCCATTTACGATTTTATTGCATAATTATGTAAGAAAATATTACGTATATCATTCCTGTAAATTTAAAAGATAATTTGCTGATTTCAGCCTTTTTTATGTTACTCAAAATATATTTTACTGACATTTTAACCATTGTTTTTATACTACTTCTAGACAAACGTCTGTTAAGATATTTTATGATGTATTCATTTTTAATGTAGTTAATTTACTGAATCCCCCCCTGCTTGACTTCAAAGTGCCCTAATGCAAATACTGGAACTAAAACAAAGTTGATAATGCTACTACCCATAGCATGACGATACTAATCAGACTTAACTTTATCAATGCTTTGTCATGATACAACTGTCCAATAATCCGCTCACTTGAACATGAAAGGTTTGTATGAAAGTTAATATTTTATAGCCACATTTTCCTTTTCGTTTAACATCTCATACGTTTTTGTTCCTTATTACTTATATATTATTATAAATTGCCAAAATATTTAATCTTGATAACACCACGTGTCAGAGCTTCACTCAAACGTCACTAAGCAAGCTATTTCAAGTCGGGAGATTCATTAAAGTATAATCAACCAAGTTTAGGCAATTATCCCATATTCGACGTAGTAAATTATACAAATTACATGAACCAATGACCAATTACGTCACTATGTAATACATAATTTTCTTAACATAGTGTATTATTACGAGTTTAAACAAATGGGCAACTATATAGTTTAAATGGTCAAACAGAAGTGCTCAGTAAGCTGAATTTGTTAGGTCACCTGTCAGGACCAAAAGTTTATAAATTACAGCCTCACGTATTTATTTGACAGAAGGATGTTTCCACCAACATTACTGAGTAATATATTGCTAGCACAAATCACTTTTTTAGCTTTCCCTCTCACACTGTCAAAAACATGCCACAGTTTTATTTGAATTTCAACATTTAAAAGTTAATTTTCCTAAAATTTAATTTGTTATGTATTACTTATTTTGTGTTAGTGCACACAGTGCTACTCATGTGGTAGGAGCTTGTAAAATATTTCCATCAATTAATGCTAACTTTACAACTCATCTTGGACAACAAACTCCTTAAATGAAATTACTATAATCAACTAACAATTCCGCCCGTTTTTACTGAACCTTTAAGATTTTTTAGATCTTTATTTTTTAATCTTAGAAAAGTTTTTTTAATTCTCTTTTCCTCCTTTATTTGTTTTTCAGACTTTGATCTCTGAAAGCACAAGAACACAACATGCTTTGTTTCTGAATGAAGCAGAAAGACAAGTCCTTTGTATTGAGTTTTGCATCATCCCAGTCACACAGAGCCTCTGAGACATCTTAGTGATTGTGTTATTACAGCCAAATCTTTGTGATGAAAGGAACCTTTGAGTGTGGCAAAAAGATCTTTGTATTAGATTATTGTATTCTTGGAAACTTCCATTCAAGTCACTTGAAAAACTTTATATGATTCCACAGAGCATAGCTATTCTTTGATGAGAAATCTCTATATAGTGTGTTTTTCTTCAAGTTTTGTAACTTTAACTCAGCCAAGTTCTGCTATAACACTCTTGTTTCACATGGTAATTAGAAAAACAATAAGCATTCAAAGTGTTAGACGAATATATTTATATATGATTAGGAAACAATTTTCAAACATATTTTGCCACATTAGTCAATATAAAAGAACTTGAATGTTTAAAAGAGCATCTCTGGAATACGGTTTTGTTTTCTTTTATATTTTTCGTTATTAAAAAGCTATATATAAGCTCGATATAGAAGCATCGGGTGTAATACACCTGGACAACAATGACTTCATGACTGTACCCACCCAGTCTCCAAAACCCTTTAAGTGGTATATTACACCCTTCTCTAGAGGTTCTCATGTATTCTCATGTAACGTTCCACCCTTGGACATCCTAACGAAGTGTCGCCCTCTTCCTACTACTTTCTATACCTTATTTAGTTCAAATTCATCACTGCCACCGCAGCAAATTTTCTGGACTCATCTACTCCTATTGTTGAAGCCACGTCTGTCGGAGGGCTTTCTAAGCTTGGACTTGGGGAAATATTGTGATAAACTCGATTAAAAACAGTCAAGCATAAACAAAATGATTAAATTTATTCCACTGGAACTTGTAAACTTGATTTTTTATACTTTACTTAAAACTGAAAATGGATTCTCATATTTTAACACCATAGTCACGTTATAATCGATTTCTAAAATCATTCAAGTGAAGTTGACGACATTTTAAACATTTTCAAAGCTTTAACTACCAAATTAGTATAAATATAAGCTAATTTAAACCTTTACAACTTGCTTATTGTTGGGAAACTGGAGTTAAATAAGTTAAATGAAAAAACTTTTATTTTTACCATCGATGTCCCATTCCTTTAAGTGATTTCCTTCCACAGAGATTCTAATAAATATTTAATGTACTACAGTAAACTAGTTTAAGTTAATTAAAGTCAATTAATTTTTATTCTACTTAAGCATAAATTACTACTAACTTTGGGAGGAAGACATTATTATACAATGTTCAGTTATTGTAATAAAACTGTATATTCTGGTTGGTTCATTTATTTAAAAATGTCAATTATTTTTACTTTCCAGGGGAGGGGGGTTATTAAATGAGCCAAAGGATGTTTCAACTAACATAACCGAGTAATTTATTATTAGCGCAAATTACTTTTGCAAAATTGCATCTTGATAACACTGTCCAAATCAGATAAAATACACACAATGCAATTTTGGCAGCGCAAAGAATTTAACAATGACACTTATATGTATTTTGAACATGTTATTTTACTGATAGTAATATTCTTGTAACAGTAAGTTTTACGAAAACTACAAATGTAACCTCGAGTATATTACCGGAACTCGAGTATATCACACCTGAAAACCTAGAAACAATGTGCTTTATAACCTGAATTGAATATCGTATGTTTTTATGGAATTGACAAAGTACAATACCTACATTTTGATAGTTACATACACTTTTATCAAATATATTATTAATATCAAATTATTATTCAATTACGATTAATTTTAAGTTATGTATACCAATTATTTGGATTTTAGATACATCTTAATTGCTTAGTATAGACTAAACGTGTCTGACGTATAATTACTGCCCTTCAACCACTACCTTCAACCCATTATGATTAGTTAAAATTAGCACATTAAATTGTATAGTGGAAATTACATTATGTAGAAATATTAACTTTTTAAAATAAGTATTACGGCATATAAAACACTACAATAAGATAAAATTAAACAATCTATCGTAAAACAGTCCAATCTCTGGTTGTTTTATCCGTAAAGCAAAAAGGAATTCGACATGACTTCAAAGATGTTGTACCATTAACCCTTATTAAAGGCCTCGACTAAGTCTCTCTGAAGGAACCCGCGCGATACCCTCAACCCTTAACAAAGGCCTCGGTGGTGTTGAATAAGTCTCTCTGAAGGAATTCACGCGATACCCTCAACCCTTAACAAAGGCCTCGGTGGTGTTGAATAAGTCTCTCTGAAGGAATTCACGTGATACCCTCAACCCTTAACAAAGACCTCGGTGGTGTTGAATAAGTCTCTCTGAAGGAATTCACGTGATACCCTCAACCCTTAACAAAGACCTCGGTGGTGTTGAATAAGTCTCTCTGAAGGAAGCCGAGTCATACCCTCAACCCCTAACAAAGACCTCGGTGGTGTTGAATAAGTCTCTCTGAAGGAAGCCGAGTCATACCCTCAACCCCTAACAAAGAACTCGGTGGTGTTGAATAAGTCTCTCTGAAGGAAGCCGAGTCATACCCTCAACCCTTAACAAAGGCCTCGGTGGTGTTGAATAAGTCTCTCTGAAGGAATTCACGTGATACCCTCAACCCTTAACAAAGACCTCGGTGGTGTTGAATAAGTCTCTCTGAAGGAATTCACGTGATACCCTCAACCCTTAACAAAGACCTCGGTGGTGTTGAATAAGTCTCTCTGAAGGAAGCCGAGTCATACCTTCAACCCCTAACAAAGACCTCGGTGGTGTCGACTAATGCTCTCTGAAGGAATCCACGTCATAACTTAACCCTTGTCAAATACCTAGGTGGTGTTGACTTAGTCTCTCTGAAGGAACCCACGTCATAACTTAACCCTTGTCAAATACCTCGGTGGTTTCAACTATGTATCTCTAAATGAACCCGCGACATACCCTCAACCCTTAACAAAAGCCTCGGTGGTGTTGGTCACTATGAAGGGACCCGCGTGATACCCTTGACCCTTAACAAAAGCCTCGGTGGTGTTGACTAAGACTATCAGGAGGAATACGCGTGATACCCTCAACCCTTAACAAAGGCCTCGGTGGTGTTGTCTAAGTCTCACTGAAGGAACCCAAGTCACACCTTAACCATTATCAAATACCTCGGTGGTTTCAACTAAGTCTCTCTAAAGGAACCCGCGTGTTACCCTTGACCCTTAATAAATGCCTCGGTGGTGTTGACTAAGACTATCAGGAGGAATACGCGTGATACCCTCAACCCTTAAAAAAAGCCTCGGTGGTGTTGACTAAGTCTCTCTGAAGGAACCCACGTGATACCCTCAACCCTTAATAAAGGCCTCGGTGGTGTTGACTAAATCTCTCTGAAGGAACCCACGTCATACCTTAACCCTTATCAAATACCTCGGTGGTTTCAACTAAGTCTCTCTAAAGGAACCCGCGTGTTACCCTTGACCCTTAACAAAAGCCTCGGTGGTGTTGACTAAGTCTCTCTGAAGGAACCCACTTGATACCCTCAACCCTTAATAAAGGCCTCGGTGGTGTTGACTAAATCTCTCTGAAGGAACCCAAGTCATACCTTAACCCTTTTCAAATACCTCGGTGGTTTCAACTAAGTCTCTCTAAAGGAACCCGCGTGTTACCCTTGACCCTTAACAAATGCCTCGGTGGTGTTGACTAAGACTATCAGGAGGAATACGCGTAATACCCTAAACCCTTAACAAAGGCGCCAATGGTGTTGACTTAGTTTCTCTGTAGGAACTTGCATGATACACTCAACCCTTAACAAAAGCCTCGGTGGTGTTGACTAAGTCTCTCTGAAGGAACCCACGTGATACCCTCAACCCTTAACAAAGGCGCCAATGGTGTTGACTTAGTTTCTCTGTAGGAACTTGCATGATACACTCAACCCTTAACAAAAGCCTCGGTGGTGTTGACTAAGTCTCTCTGAAGGAACCCACGTGATACCCTCAACCCTTAACAAAGGCACCAATGGTGTTGACTTAGAGTCTCTGAGGAACCCACGAGATACTCTCAACCCTTAACAAAGGCGCCAATGGTGTTGACTTAGTTTCTCTGTAGGAACTTGCATGATACACTCAACCCTTAACAAAAGCCTCGGTGGTGTTGACTAAGAGTCTCTGAGGAACCCACGAGATACTCTCAACCCTTAACAAAGGTCTCGGTGGTGTTGAATAATGTCTCTGAAGGAACCCGCGTGATACCCTCAACCCTTAGGATAAGCCTCGGTGTTGTTGACTAAGTCTCTCTGAAGGAGTCTGCATGATACCCTCAACCCTTAACAAAGGCCTCGGTGGTGTTGACTAAGTGTCTCTAAAGGAGCCCACGTGATACCCTTAACTCTTAACATAAGCCTCGATGGTGTTGACTAAGTGTCTCTAAAGGAGCCCGCATGATACCCTCAACCCTTAACAAAGACCTCGGTGGTGTTGACTAAGTCTCTCTGAAGGAGCCCGCATGATACCCTCAACCCTTAACAAAGACCTCGGTGGTGTTGACTAAGTGTCTCTAAAGGAACCTGTGTGATACCCTCAACCCTTAAGATAAGCCTCGGTGGTATTGGTCACTGTGAAGGGACACACGTGATACCCTTAACCCTTAACAAATACCTCGGTGGTGTTGACTAAGTGTCTCTAAAGGAATCTGTGTGATATCCTCAACCCTTGACAAAGACCTCGGTGGTGTTGACTAAGTCTCTCTGAAGGAGCCCGCATGATACCCTCAACCCTCAACAAAGACCTCGGTGGTGTCGACTAAGTCTCTCTCTAGGAGCCCACATTATACCCTCAACCCTTAAGATAAGCCTCGGTGGTGTTGGTCACTGTGAAGG